>VZRX01005065.1:84109-149104 GCA_013398075.1 Notiomystis cincta | reverse complement strand
GTCCACACGGCCGCGGCGCTGGCCCCGGCACCGCCGCCCTCCTCACGTCCTCCCCAGGTTTCCTGACCGCAGGTGCTCGCCCCGGTTCCCGCCAGGGCTGCCGGCTCGCCCGAGGCAGGGCCACCCGTGGGAGGGTGCGGGTTCGCTGCGGGGCTGCCGGGGGCGCGGGAAGCCGTGGGCTCCCAGTGCTGCCGCCGCTCCCTCGGGCGTGAGCCGTGCTGGCCCCAGCTGCAGCCCCCTTGCCTTAAGCCAGCGCTGTCACCGCCCGACTGTCCCTTCCTGAGAGTCCCACGCTTCGGCACTTTCTTCATAGGCTTCTTAAACCCCGTTAGTGCCACCCATGCCATGGTCCACACAAACCTCCCACGCGGGTGACAAGTGCTCTTATCTATCAGACCCATTTTTTCACTACAGTGACCCACTAAAACTGGTCACGAAACATGTCACAGTGCCGACTGCACAACTGAGGGGTTAGTGCACAGTGAAACGAAACGTCATGCCCAGGCAGAGATCTCTTCCCTGCCTATTTCTGGTTTACCAGCTCTGAGTAACTTCATTTTGGGGAGCTGGTAATGAATGCAACAGGGCTTCTCTACAGGAGATCATCTGCATGTAATCCACTGGCCAAAAGCTCATGCCTTTAGCTCTGAAGTGTCCTCTGCTCACATATGTGCCTGTCAGTGAAGAAATCATTCAGGCTACTTAGAAACACAAAGCTAAAATACAGAGAAAACTGCACTTTCGAGTAAAATGTGAGCTACCACTAACACATGCTGACACTCAAGACCTCTCAGTCGTGCTTCTGCTGAGGTCACAGCATGGAAGCAGCTCTGTTTTCTAGAGAGATCATCTGATGAGCATGAACCAAAGGGAAAAAAATCTATGCTGGCAGTGTTCAATGCTTCTTTCTGCCAAACTTGGCAAGTTAGGAATAGGGAGAGGGACCAGATTTCTCCCAGCCACAGTAATACCTCTCACACAAATTCTGAAAGCCATGAACCTTCATGACCCTTTGAATATGAGAGGAATTACTGTGGCCATCTGCTGGTGTCCCCCCAAGAGATTTTCTGCAGGACACAATTTGATACCACAAATTATAAAGGAAAAACATAATAAGCACTATGATTACCACCAGAACTTTTGTAGGATAATGTCCAAGTTCAGTTCAGAAACTGAAATCTCCCAACTTTTCCAGCACATGAAGGAAACAGAAACTTGAATGACCGACAGATGGCTCAGAAGAGATTACAGTAGTGTTAATAAGCAAAGCACTATGAAAGGGTGGTAAATATAATAATATCACACTCAGTTTAAGACACAGACCCTCCACTAACTCGTGTGGTGATTTGTCCCAGGGCCTGGCCACATTATTACTGCTAGATGTAATCCTTCTAGCTAAGTACTAACAAATCAATAAAATCACTTTCCGCCATCTGTGACTGTCAGGGAAGACAGCCTTCATGTAAGAGGCTGGTGATGAAGAATTTATCCATTCATTAACAACAGGCAGCCACTTCAAAACTAAAGGAAGCAAGACTGAAAAAAATAAGATGATGAGAAGAAGGTGAGGTACCACCATATGTTTAGTGTCAGAAATAACTAAAACATGACTGGAATGGTAATACTAGACAGACATCATGATTATGTTGTTAGAGGTATATATAGGTAGTCCATACTCAGTCCTTCAGATAATTTGGGTGGACCTGCATATGCCAAGTAAAGGATGTAGCTCAAGTAACTGCATTCACTAGAGCAATGGCTTTAGTGTTCAAGAATCACGGCTTTAAGCCCAAAATAACCAAAATATAAAAGGTCTACGACCATAAGATACAAGTGTCTCCAAGATAATTTCATGAAGAAAATATTACATGAGGTTAAGTTATCCTACTCACCTTTCTGCTTATTAATTACTGACACAGTTATTTATATCTGTTCTGTATTTGTGTTAATTGCTTTATACTGGGTCAAGCACATGAATTCTTACTGCTCTATGGAAAATACAAAATGAACACAAAGAGTATAGGTTTTCATATATCATTTCTTATAACTTAAAAGGGAAAGCTGAAAACTCTTGCAGAATACAGGTTTCAAAAGTTATCATAGTTGGAGCATAGACTTGCACCAAGCCAATATTGTAACTAAAACTATTTTGCTGAAAAGCACATAATCACAGAAACATTGATATGGGAAAGCACCACTGGAGGACATCTGGTCCAGCCAACCTGGTCAAGCAGGGTCAGCTAGAGCAGGTTGCTGAGAACTGTATCCAGATGGCCTTGAGTCTCTCTGAGGATGGGGACTCCACAGCCTCCCTGGGCTACCTGTGCCACTGCTTAGTCACCTACACAGTAAAAAAGTGTTTTCTCGTGTTCACACAAGACTCCCTGTATTTCAGTTTCTGCCCACTGCTGCTTGCTATATCACTGCACACCACTGAAAAGAGCCTGACTCAGTCTTGCTTACACCCTCCCATCAGATATTTATTCTCATCTATAAGATGCCTCTGAGCCTTCTGTTCTCTAGGCTAACTAGTTCCATCTCTCAACCTTTCCTCATATGACATGCTCCAATTCCTAAACTATCTTCCTTGCCCTTCACTTGACCAGCTGCTCTATGTCTTTCTTGTGCCAGGGAGCCATGAACTAGAATTGTCACTCCAGATGTGGCTTTAACAGCGCTGAGCAGGTGGGAAGGTTCACCTCACTCAGGCTTTGGGAAATGTTTTTCCTTATGTCTACAAGGTCTTAGACACAGCCAATGATTTTGTATTATTTTTGTACAAAAACAGTAGAATTTGCTAGAGAGAAATAAAGAAAAAAAACATGAAAGTCATCTCATTTTTTGGCAGGCCTATATGAAGAGACTGAGCTCTTATTGACAATATTTCCAACTTTTAGTGGTCATTCTCTGATTTGCACACATTTGTTTTGTAATGATGAAACATCTGACATTGTCCAATCAACAGTATGTGGGAAGCCAATATATTGTTCAATATATTATATCCCAAAGTTGCAATGATACATGAGAGCCTTCAAGAGAATTTCATTGCCTGGTTAGTAAGAGTTACCCTTGCTTAGTAACATCTGAAGTCTTGTCAGTGACAGGCATTTTATTAAATCAATTTCTCTGAAGTCCTGTCTAGAGCAGACTGCTGTGAAATCTAGAAATGGAATATCAATACAGCTATTGTAACATATCAGGTAAATGACTTTCCTAAGCTTGAAAAGCCAATCATTATAATGGAATCCATGACCTTTTCTTGTCCGTTCATAACAACGGGTTTTCATTTGTTGTCATGCATAGGGCATCATAATATACACCCTATGCATGACAAATGCATATTTCTATGATTCTAGACCTCCCCTCAATCTTAGGAACATTCCTTCTCCCCCATATCTTCCTTTTGTATTGACCAAATGCCACATTCTAAATTTTTCGGTTCCACCAATACTCCATTTTCACTAGCTGTAAGCAATCATGATTGTTGTTTTCTTGCATGAAGCAAACTAAAAGAAGAAACAAACCATTCAGAGGGTTTTCCTGTAGGTTCCTTGACTAGAAGAGTGGTGCTCTTTCTTAGACTGATGGAAGACTGGGGATGTGAAAGCTGCAGAGGAGTTTTCAGTCTCAGTGGCTTTGCCATTTAAGGGACAGCCATGAAAGATGAAATATCCTGTAGCACCAAGGGCTCAAAGTAATTTCTTACAATATGTTAATGAAAGTGAGACACTGTGACTTCTCTTTCTTTCAAGAAATTGAAGGTTTTAAAAAATTTCAAAGACTGATCAAATCCATAGTAAAATATATTTTATCAACTTATCATAATTATCAAGAGCAGGCATTTTTTTGGCATCAGACTCACAACTTTTCATTTCTTTAAGTCTGGTGGTACCACGGTACTTTAAGAGAGAGGAAAGGGTCAGAGCTAGCTCTAGCATGAGAAGAAATGGAAACAGTCCTTTCCACAGCAGAGAGAAAACACCGGCCCAAAGGGATTTCATTTCAGGTAGGAATTTCAAGGCCTGTTCCGGGCAAGATCTGGTATTATACATAATTTTATAATGAGTGCCAATATCCTGCAGCAATGAGCATTTTAAAAATCATCTCAGGCAGAAGTCTTGGGTTTCTTTTAAATAAATTTTATCAAACAAACAAACAAACAAACAAACAAACNGTCTGGTGGTACCACGGTACTTTAAGAGAGAGGAAAGGGTCAGAGCTAGCTCTAGCATGAGAAGAAATGGAAACAGTCCTTTCCACAGCAGAGAGAAAACACCGGCCCAAAGGGATTTCATTTCAGGTAGGAATTTCAAGGCCTGTTCCGGGCAAGATCTGGTATTATACATAATTTTATAATGAGTGCCAATATCCTGCAGCAATGAGCATTTTAAAAATCATCTCAGGCAGAAGTCTTGGGTTTCTTTTAAATAAATTTTATCAAACAAACAAACAAACAAACAAACAAACAAACAAACAAACAAACAAGAAAGGAAAAAATGCCCCTACCTCTAAATGACAAACACCCCTTCCTCTAAGTGACAAACAAGCAGTTCCATTGACAGCAAACCTTATGGAGCCTCCTTTTGGATGACACCTTTGGATTCTCTTGTGTCAAATAATGCAGCTGAGTTCACACTTCCACCTGTTCTTTACTGGGCACACAAATCTGAGTCTCTATCTGGCTGCTGATTACTGTAAAACCCTCAGGAGCTCATTGCTTTTAAACTTCTCCTTTTTTGTCAGGCTTTTTTCAAATTGGTCAAGAGATTCAAATGTTATTGCAGGCATACTGACAGGAAAGCAGTGCGATTGCATAGCTTGGTTTCCTTAAGAAAATAAAGTAGAAACCCTGTCCCACTCCCATAGGTCTCTAATTATTCCCTTTGCTCTTCTCAGTTCCCCCATTTAGCTGTGTATTTCTGGCATGACAGTTTCCAGAAAATCATCCCGTCCTTCAGGTGCAGCTTGCCAAAAATGCATAAACAGGAACTGTCACCTTCCTCCTCCCTGATATGATGCTTCTGTATGTGCAGCTCCTATTCAGACCCTTTTAGGTTTGCAAACTCCTATCTGATTTGAATCCATTAGGAGCTGATTTTCATTTCAGTCAGACTACTTTCCAAACGTGTTTGTTAAATAGTGATTTTTTAACTCAGAAATACTAACAAGGTTTTAAGTTCAACATCATTTTCCAAGATACTAAGATCAGTTTCAACTTTTTCCCATTTAACTAAAAGAAAGTGGAAAAGTGATGTATCTGATACCACCCTCCATCCTAAAAAAATCACCATCTGCTTTCTGTTTCTCTTCTTAACCTATTGTGTAAAGCTGGTAGTGCAGACAGATTCAACCTCATTTAGTTTAGGGGAACTCTGCATATGGCCATTGCATAGAAAGAAATTTGTAGTATTGTTTTTATATATTTCAGAAAGGCTACAAAGTGTTAGAGCCCAGACAGAACAAACAGAAGCCCATTAGTCAGCAAAATGGAAGTTGGAAAAGTTGGAAAATTTTCAGTTCAAGCATTGAAATAATGTAAAATTTTCTGTAATTGTGGCACATACCTTTTTGGAATAAGAATTTTATTGTTGCTTCACTGTTTATGGCGAACATGTCTAATAATAATAACAACAGTAATAATAAATCAATTTATTGCCAATTGAAGTATCTTAACATTATTTTTGCTCCAAAAGAAAATCTTCGATAAAATCTTGAATGTTTTCCATTGTGACTGCAGTAGATAGTGCAGTAAGAGTAAGATCTAAATGACCTAAATCACCCAGTAAACAAAGTGCTGAAGTTCACTGAGGTCTCTTGCTGTACATGTAGCCACAAGCCCTCCAAAAGCTGCCAGCATCTCAGAAATACTGTTGTTGAGAGAATACAAGAAACGCCTGCAGTTTTATCAGGCCTAATTGGCAGTAAACATCTGATTCCCTAGACAGGCTGTGAAGAAGCAGCAGGTAAGAGGATTGCAGGGAGGGGAGAATGGTGTCGTTTTCCAAAGCTGTTCATACAGTGGAGGATGTGCTAGGGCAAGTTCAGTTGTACAATCTATTGCAGCCTTATCATAATCTCATCCATCTCTATTCATAAACTGCAAGATACTTTAAAAGTCAGTGTTAGTACTAAAATCGGCACAAGAGTCCTGATGGAACAGTTTGCCTTAAAAAGAAGGGGGGCAAAGTTTGTAGGAGAAAGTATTTTTAATTATCCAATGGATATAATCAGAAGAGATGAACAAACTTTATGGCACACAAGCCCTTTTACATTCAAAAAGATACAGCAAAATTCACGCTAAGCAGAGCCTGGAAAGAGTTGCTTTGAACTTAACTTCATTATTTTAATCAGCCAGACAACATGAGGAGAAAAAAAGAATGTTTGAAATATGTGGAATAAAAAGGATATTTGTAAGAGGAGTAAAGCATTTTTAGAAAAGAGAAGGAAAGACAGACAGAAAAATAATTATTACCTGTGAAAGAAGATGTCAGATGGGAGGCAAGTACAGCCAGATGTCATAAAACCAATATGCATACTGAGTTAATGACTTCAAACAAAATGTAGTTTCATCAAAATAAAAGCATTTGTCAGGAATGTGTCAGGATCAACTGCATTGTTCAACTGGAGAAAAAACGTTTTGTTTCTGTGGTGAAGAACTTCTTAATTTTGATTCATTTTGTTTGAACTTTATACTATAGTAAATTCCTGAAAGAACAACGACTGATGAAAAAGATTTGACATATATATTGTATTTAAGAAGTCAAACATTTCAATTTAAGAGGCACAGCTGTATTGCAGAGAAAGCATGAAAATCGAAGTTGTGATAATTCCAAAGCAACATTCTGGGGAATGTTTGTTTTGCAAAAAATTTTTAATTTTTTCTGTTCCGATTCAGTGTCCTGGAAAAAAGAAAATAATCACATCAGAGATAACTCCACTCTCAGCCAGTGATACCATCTTTATAGCTGGGAAACTGAGGCAGGGATTGAGTAAGTGACATTATCCAAGTCATCAAGTGAGTCACTGGAAATAAGAAAATTGCAAAAGGTTACATCCAGCTCCTGTGGTCTTACTACTCATTTGCATTCCACATCCTAGGGTGCTCTTACAAGCAAGCTGAATCATCTGTGTAGTTACTTCCCTCAGACTTTCTTCAATTGCTGTAATCTGAGTCACAACAAAGATTTGTAATCCACCCCAATACAGAGTAAAACGTGATCTTAAACAGGTGATTTAAAGTATTTGTTTCAATATTGATCTGTAAACCAGCTGTTTCCTTTTCTCATTCAAAAACATTATTTTTGTTACCAAAAAGCTGCTTCTTATTTATGTGTTAAATATTCTTTATCTACTTATATATAATCCTCTCTATTTATTCTGAGTCTTTAGCTACACACATACTTTTTAATGCATAAGGAAGTACCAAACTGTGAAGAGGGAGGAAATTCAGAACCATGGCACCTAAATCAGTGTGTCCCCATCAAAAGCCTTGCCCTGAATAATCTTTTTTCTACATTCAAACAATACAATATAACAGGGTTTCATAAACATGCTTCATAAATGAAAAACATAGGAAGAAGTTTGAAGTAAGTAATTCACTGATGCCTGGAGACTATGTTCCAAAAATTACTTCCCATTGGTCTCCAATAATCATTTTGTTAACAAAAAATTACATTCACTGATTACTTTGCAAGTCACCTTTAAAAGCTGAAATGCTGAAAGCAAATATGAAACTCTAGCTAGTTTTTTTCTGCTTCTCATGGTGTATGAAATTATGTACTGAACTCCTAAAAGAGAGGTCTGGAATGTCTCATCAATGCTTGGGATGCAACATGGAAAGGAATTTCTATGTAAGTGTAGTTTTATGTTTAAAACAGAATCAGAACTATATATGTTGAAACACTTTTTGTGGTGAAGGTATAATTAGAGAGGAGATTTTTACAAGTAGCAGAATGTCTTCAGTTACAGTCAATATTGTTACCCTTTGGGCTAAAAACGAAATCAAAGTGCTAGAACAGAAGATTATCAGGATGAGGAAAATGGAGTAGAATTAATGATTTTGCAATGAAGGTGAAAGCATTCAGCAGAGTAGTAGAGAAATAGAAGTTGGAACTCAAATGTTGGTAATAGTAGAGTGAGAGTAGCACGCTCCAGGGTCAAAACACAACAGCATAAGCTCTGGTGCAGTATGAAAGCAAAGGAATTGTACCAAAACTGCTAATGACATGACTGAACACTTACCAGTTTACAACTGGTACTTTTTCCTGGTGGAACAAAAGTAGCCACTGGCAAGCTGTGTACAATCCTAGTGTACAAAATATAATGGGATGAAAAAAGTGTACCATGTAATTGTTACAGTAGCATCTGTGTTTAGGTAGAGCTTAGAATCAAATTAAATTAACAAACTGACCACCTTAAAAGGTAGCACAGAAGCTGGACTGAAATGCCAGACCCAAAGAGGAAGGCTACAGAATGGGGTCAATACTATCAGCCTTCCAACCAAGAGAGACAGACTGAATTAAGTTGAAAGAAGCCATGTGAATATGACCCAGTGCGTGCCCAGGCAGCCAAGAAGGCCAATGGCATCCTGGGCTGTATCAGCAACAGTGTGGCCAGCAGGACCAGGGCAGGGATTGTCCCTCTGTACTCAGCACTGGTGAGGCCACACCTCAAATATTGTGTCCAGTTCTGGGCCCCCCAGTTCAGGAAGGACATTGAGGTGCTGGAGTGAATCCAGAGAAGGGCAATGGAGCTGGACTTCCCCAGCTGGAATGCAAGTCCTGTGAGGAGCAGCTGAGGGAGCCTGGAGAAAAGGAGGCTCAGGGGAGACCTTATCACTCTCTACAACTGCCTGAAAGGAGGCTGTAGCCAGGTGGGGTCTCTTCTCCCAGGTGGCAGGGGACAGGATGAGATGAAAGGGCTTCAAGCTGTGCAATGGGAGATTTATATTGGACATTAGGAGTAATTTCTTCATTGAAAGGGTGTTCAGGCACTGGAACAAGCTGTCCAGGAAAGTGGTGGAATCACCATCCCTGGAAGTATTCAAGAGGTGTCTGGATATGACACTTGGAGAGATCGTTTAGTCATGTCCACAGCAGTGCTGGGTTAACAGTTGGACTCTAATGACCTTAGAGGTGTTTTATAATCTTAATGATTCTATGGTTCTAAAGTCAGAGAGTTGGTAAGGACAAAAAGACACTTCAGTTACTGTGTAGATGAGAGAAACGTCATTCAGGGTCATAAACTGTAGATGAAATTGTCAATGGTGCTTTCCTGGATCAGCTGGCTGGCAACCCCACAAGAGGAAATGAAGCCCTTGACAAGAGAGTGACAAAGATCTGTTCCAAACTTTCCTCTGGAAGCACAGTTCTAAAGATAGTAGTAACTGAGATCCAGCATCCATGACAAAAAAGTGAAAGATAAAATCTTCACCACAATTGTGCCATCCATTAGGTAATAAAGAATTATGTTACACATGGTTTAGAGGCTGGAGAACACTAGAGTGGAAGCACAATAGGATTGCTTACTGTATATTAGAAGAGGCTTGGAAACTGGCAGAAGGAAGATGAAATGGCTAAGCCACATTCTTAGAATTCAGAAAGCGTAATTCAAAAATCCAAAGTTGTATTTAAAAAAAAATTAAAAAGAAAAGGAGCATAAATTTGGGTCAATGAAATGTGAAAATATAATCAAGCAGATCAAAAAAGAATCAGACTACTTTCCTAAAAGAGCTAAAATTAATAATACATTCTTCTCTTAGGACATCAGGAGAAAAATGTCTGGTAAACTTTTTGTAGCATTTCCTTAACTGGAGTAGAAAAGGAGCAGTCAGAAGGGTAAGACCATGGAGAAAAGCTAAGTAGATTATTAGCATCCAGATTTGTTATAGAAAAGACAGGAGATTACAACACAGGCCTCATTTTTTAAGGGGAACTCAGTGAACCATTTGTCTGAAAACTGAAGCAACTTTGGAAGGGATTATGATTCAAAGAAATACAGTGGAAAGTAGCAAATACCAGGGCTGGGTGGCATACATGTAAAAACTTAAAGAAGAAGTAGATTAATTACTAATGGTACTGTGTATTCATTCCATCCACACCTGATGATGATTATGATCTTGAAAAGAGAAAACATGGCTCTGCCTTGTAATCCTCCTGGAGTTCTCTGACGTGACTAGTAAGTGTGAGGTTCTGGGTGATCCTGTTGATAGAGTTTACTGGGATTTCCAAAAGAACTTGACAATATCCTTCAAGAAAGGACACTGAACAATCATGGGAGAAGATGGAAAATTCTGTCTTAAAGGTATAGGAACCTGTAATAATTTAGGCTTGAATGGACTTCTGGAGATCATATTGTCCAATATCCTGCTCAAAGTAATGCCTGCTAACAGCTTAAAAGAAGGTGTCTTGGGGTCATGAACAGTCAAACATTGGATATCCTGATGGATAGAAATCCCACAAGCTCTTTGAGTGTCTTGGTGCACTGAGAAAAAGTCTTTCTTTTTTCTAATCAGAGTTTCCCTTGAAGCAACTCATGTCTGTCATCTCTTCTCCCTTCTGTGTGAACCTATGAGTTCACCTCTGTGTTCTCTATAATCTCATCTTATAAAGCCAAACAAAGCAATGATATTTCCCTTTCGCCTTCTCTTCAAGCTGAACAAACACAGCTATAAGTAAAATGCAATAGGAACTAATAGTCAAAATTCTCAGTAAAAGAAGGGTTTGGCAGAACTTTGTGCTGGGACCCACATGCTTTAGCAAAGCCTGAATGACCTGGAAAAGGGAATGAGGAGTGAGATTCCAAAATTTCCTGTTGATACAGTTATCAATGTAATTGGAACGAGGGCTGAGCACACAACTGCTGAAATATCTTATGAGGCTTCATGGCAGAGGAGTAAAATGGCTTCATGACAGAGCAATAAAACATCTTGTGAAATGCTGTGGGGAAAAACAATCTTAGCTTCATATATCAAATAGTGGACTTTGACCTGACCATTACCACTCAGAAGTGGGAGAGTCTTCAAGGTTAGGATAAATAGTTCCAAGAAAGCACTATCTCAGTGCTCAGCAGCAATCAAAAAATAAATCAAATGCTACAAACTATTAGGAAAGGAATAAAGAACAAGACAGAAAACACTGGATTAATGCATGCTTCTTGTACTTCAAATGCTATTTGCAGTTTTAGTCTCCTCATTTAAGAAAGGACACATTAAAGCTTAAAAAAGATCCAGAGAAGGACATTTTTGACAATCAAATAATAAAGAATGGCTTCTATACAATGAATGATTAGGTGTGCTGGAATTCTGGGGGGAAAAAGAATGATTTGTGAGGATGTGACAGAGATCTACAAAACTGTAAGTAACATGACTGAAATGGATAGATATCAAGTATCCACTGTCCCTTCCAGGGACATTAGGAGTCATCAAATGAAGTTTGGGATGGTAGTCCCTTGCACTTTGGGTCCCAGACCTGTGGAAATCCTTGCAGAACATATAGTAATGGAAGAAGTTTATATAAGTTCAGGGAAAGGAGTACTTGAAATAACAATTCATAAAGTGTTGCTAAATAAACAAACTATAAAACTCTTGGGAAATCTAAGATTAAACCTGTAAGAACCTGGAAGACTATTAAAGGTAAAAACCATATACTTACATAGTTCTTATTCTACCCTCAGTGTGAACTTATGATCACTTTTAGAGATAGACATTTGTTTTGAATCAGTATGGCAGTTCTTATGTTCTTCCTACTTGGCTTTTTTTTCCTTAGATAATCATCCTCATAATTAGCCCCACAGTTTATCTGGGTTACACAGTTTCCCAGGCTGTCTTGCTCCATTACGATATCAGCTGACATGTAGCCTAGAGTCTAGTCCATTTTATTGCTTTCCAAAACAAAGAAATACATATTTTATCACAACATAACAACTTTTGCTCCAACCACAGAATAAAATAAACCCAAGTGATGTATTTTCTAAGCACAGCCTGCTCCAGTATACACTCAGAACAAAGAGATGTTCAATATCTCATTAAACACAATGCTTAATATATCTTCTGTGCTGACAGAATGGAAAAAAAAAAGCTTTGTAAGACTGGAGATAGATGAGATTTCCTTATTTTAAAAGCTCAAGCCAGTCCTGTAAAAGATGTTTAATAAATTTTTTATAGTGACCTGACCCAAGCCAGATGCTCTGAAGAAAACCCCAGAGAAAACTGCCAGCTGCTGCTGGTAGAAACTAACAAAATGGGTGTCAAACTAAATAGCTCCTTAAACTCTACAATGGAGTGGAGTTAAAAGGCACATATAGATCTTTGTCTTTTAACTGGTGGTACTATAGCACATAGGTAGGCTGATGAGAGGCATGTATTAAAGAAAAGCCTTGGTCAGCAAGGAGACAGCAAACACAAATTTCAGTTCCTTGGAAAGGATTGTTGCCTGGCCTTCTTACTTGGTGTTAGGGAATCTATATGTTTTCCACTTTGATTTTAAAACCCACATTGTTTTCAATCTAGTGGCTGTACCACAAAGGAAAAATCAGGAAACCAGAAGCCAAAGCTATTAGACTTCAAAATAAAATAACTTCTTTCAGAGGGCCCGAGATACTTTTCAAAGGAAAGGTAAATCCATTTGTGTTGTGAGAGTTGACAGGATCAGCTGCCCTCAGAGAATTTTCCTCAGATTCAGAAGCATCACAAACCAGAAAAGTATTGGTGATAATGAAGAGAGGCCCAAGGAAATCATAGAGATTATACTAAATCTGTCTCAGTATTAATAACTACCCACCACCATAACTTAATTTATGTAGCTGTACTGAAGCAAACCTGTAGAGGAGATGTAATGTATGGACCTGGTGCATTGTAACTTACAGTCTTATATAGAGTATACTGGTTTAGGTTATAATTCACATTAATAAAATATATTTGCCTTTCAGGGAAGGGCAGGTATTGCATCTGCTACAACTCTACTTAACTATAAGGGTTTCTTTGAAACAGTTTTTTTCATTTTATAGTAGTGCACCCTAGCAAGAGTTCTCTGTTTAGCTGTTCCTGTAGAGGGAAGAGCTCCTACAGAGGTGAGGTTACCAAAGAGAGTATCCCCAGGGAGGCAGCACACCAGCTGAATGTCTTCAGGCAGAGTTGTGATTTAGCTCACATGTTTCTTGCACAGCCTGGTGTCCTCAGACCACCCTGCTAAGTCTACTGACTCCCTGCAGCATGATTATGGCCAAATCCTGGAAGCACACCTGAAGTTCTGTGAGAGTTCTTACCCTAGAAGCTGCAAGTGGCAATCTGAAGATCAGTAGCTTAGTGGATATCTGGCAGCACGGAGGGTTTCCTCAGAGACAGGGTGCTGGAATTGCAGGGATAGAGCCCCTTCATGCCACCCTCAGAAGAAGCATGCTGCAAAGCAGTCACGGTAGTAAGTCCTTTCTGGGCACTCAGATCCTGCTGATGCACTGGCTTGCAGCTGATGGGCCTAGATAGGTCTGATTTTTTAGGAATAGTGGCACAAACCTTGGAGAATTCTGCATTAATGGCAGTCTCTGCCCTGCAACAGCTGAACTACAAGCTGAAGATAGGATGGATACTATACTGCCGAACTAACATACAGTTAAGATGTGTGTCTAGACTTCCTAGTGCTTTTTCCTCAGAGGTCAGAAACATGCTTCATTCTGACTCTTCTCTTTTTTTGGCACTCTTTGAAGTGAAATACCCCTGGCATGCATCCCATCAGGCTCAGAGGTCCTATTATTTTGTTTAGACCTTTACTTCATCTTGGCTCACAAAGACTCCGTCTCTTCAGACGTCAGAAGCCTACTTTATCTGAAGCTTAAGACTGACTTACAGCATTGAGTATTGCTATTGAATCAAGGCTAGTGCCTCATCTCCCATGAAATGTTCAGAAGTTAATTCCTTCCCTGAAGAGTGGGACATTTAAGCATGCAGTACTAGGAGAGGGAGCATATTGAGAAACTGTATGTGCCAGCAGGAGAGGTGATAAGTCCCAGCCAAGGACTGCTGCTAGTGTGGCAAAGGAGAGTGTAAGGAGACACTTTAAAGGAATTAATGAGGTGGCTTTGTGGCTATTTACAGCATTTTCCCTTGGTGTGAAGGGCACGAGGGATTAGAAACCACAGCTGATGTTTAGGTTTCGTTTGTGGTTTGGGGGTTTTGTATGTTTTGTTTTGTTTTGTTTTGTTTAATTTAATAGAAAGTGGCAACTGGCAAATTGATTGAAATTAAAAAAAAAAAATTAAAGTCTGAGTCCTGTAGCTGCTATTTGAAAGACATAGCCTACGTTGGAAATTGCCAAGTGAAATGAAATGTCATTGATATGACAATGATCAATGTACGTTCTTTTTTTCCCAGGAAATCTTCCTGTAGGTTAAAATTTCACGTAAGGCAAGGTAACAAGACAGCACACCTTTGGCTCCCAGCTACTCTTGCAGCCAGGAGCTACTAAGCCTCAGCTTTCTTTTAGTCCTTATTCTATCAGATGGCATTCACAGACCCTATGGCCTGTGAACTGAATGACCTAATGGAAAGATTTCCTCTCTTCCAAATATTAGTAATAAGTAGGGCGTCTTTGAGAACATTAGTAATAAGTAGGGCTTCTTTGAGAACATATCTGTGAATCTGTTTATTGAATGTTCTTAAACATACCTATATTCTGAACTCTGAGTAGAGAGATTGGAGGCACCAAAGATGAGGAAATTCATCTGTCTGGATATTTTAAACTAGTTGAATAATCAGCCTCCACTCTACTAAAGAGAATAATTAATGTATGACCATTGCTTATAGGCTTTCTGTATTGCCTATTTTAAGTGGTTTAACTAAATGTTTAGTGTGGCAAATATCAGTCCCTTTGGTATCTAAAGTATATAGAATCACAAACAAAGAAAGTGAGAAGAGGCTTCAGGAAGTCCATCCTACCACCCAAAGTAGGATCAATTATTCCTCTATAGTCATCATGGCAGACATTTGCCAATCCGTTCCTCAGGACAGTTAAGCTATTCCAGAAACTGGCTGTCTTTACTCTCAGAAAGCTACACCTAATGTCAAATCCAAGTCTGCTGCAATTTTAGCCCATTTTTTCCTTGTTTATACATAGAGGGCATTCTCATCCTCTTTGCAGAGCTCTTAACACATCTGAAGTATTACATCTCTTCTCAGTATTCTCTTCTGCAGTGTTCCCGTCCTGGCAATTTCAGACTTCCAAACAACCAAAATCTAGAATTAAAATAGATTTCTTCATTTCCCTCCTCTTTACTTCCTAAAACATGTAAATTTTATTTTTAATGCTATCAGGAAGGAAGTGGCTATGCAATTATTTTTAGTCACTTGAGACAAAGGTGCAGGAAAGTCACGGGCAAACGAAACAGCCCACAACAACTGTACCTGTTCACTTTCTCATTTCACATTTCTTTGAGCATAGCTTCAGAATTCTAATATCATGATGGAATTTAAGCATCCTTCAGTTTTGATTTTAAATCCTCTGTATTATAGTCTGATCTGTGTTGGTGGAACTAAGACAAATCTTATAGGACCTCATGGAGATGTAATGATTTATCTGCACTATCCATTTCAAGGTCTTTAGGTGCTGATTTACAACTGAAGTAGCCCTACTGAATTAAGTGTGCTTTAAGTATAATATCAGAAGAATTACGATTATAACAAACTTTTATAACTGTTACCTACAAAAATAGTGTGTAAATAATTTCTTATATATAAACCAAGGATTTTTTTAAAAAAACCCAAGTGTTAGAATCACAGCTTAGGATAACACATAAGCAAAAATTAGATAGTTACAAATTTCACTCAAAACTAGGAAAGGCTAGCATTCTGATTAGATATTTATTTCTCCTTGTAATTACAAATGCAGCTTATTAGACCAGGAGCCTCTCCTGCTGCTGAAGGTTACGGCTCTGCTCTTGCACTGTAAATGCAAAGGTCAGCAATTGCTAGGGCCCATTCAATCTTTCTCCTCCATTTATACACTTGAAAGGGAAAAAGAAAAAGGTAGAAAGAGATTCTGTTTCTATTCTTGTTGAAGTTATCACAACAGTATGCTACAGACCGTAGGTGTTGCTAGGAAAGTACTGCACAAGCTGGTCTGCCTCTTTTTTTACTGTACTAGCTCTCTGCCTTCTACCAGCTGAGAATGCCATGGAAACAGAGGTTGGGAAGCAAAAGCTGGTCAGGTTGGGGATCGGGGATTTCATTTTTTAGTACCAGTATCAAAGGAGACTTTCTTTGGAATGACAGTGTGAAACATTCTGCCCCATTTCTAGTGATTTCTATGGCAATGACAACGTTCCCACTGGATAAAGCAGGACAAAACCCCAGTATGACAAGGTAGGTGCAGGAATTGTTTGACTTGGTGTCTCCTAAGCAGTACTTAAAAACCTGAGAGTATTTAGAAAAGTGAAGCATGCAGATGCAAAAACATCTTCAATTGCAAGCAAATAAACTCAGTTTAACTTACTAAGTACTGGTGGACCCAGTGGAAGTTAATGAACAGCATGCATTAGCAAGGGTGAATACCAACAATGAAAAAAATATGGAAAAAAGTCTGGTTTTAATAGTATTGATTATATTTTAGTTAATGAATGTTCTAATATATTAGCAAATACCTTACAAAATAACATTGTCTTTCCAGCTGTCATGCTGTTATCACTTCTTGTCTATGTCAATAAAAGCCTGATCTTAATGGTTGCAAATAAAGAAACTTACCACTGCATATCTCAACCCATTTCAAAGGCCTGGAGTTGATAGGTCTGTAGCTCACAGTGAAGTTGCCAAGATTCAACCATTTGTCCTTGTCAGCTACCAACATGCACAGTTTTAACCTTTGACAAATGTGGGAAAACACATCTTTAGTGATTTAATTTGCAGGGAAGAATAATCAAACTAAATGGAAATACTTCTAAAATTGCTGTTCTAGGCTCCAATGAGCTTAGTCAGTCATTTCAGTGAAATTTTGCTCCCATAAGCCTACGAATCCAGACCTTCAAACATGTCCAGTTGCTGTAGAGTTGTTACAGCTCAGCTTACATTATATGACAAACAGCTCTGTATCTTGTTACTATAGAGCTTCAAAAAACATCAACCAGTCCATAATAATCTTATTTGAAAGTAAAACAGGACAAAAACCCTAGGAAGACCTAATGACATGAGAAGATTAAACCCCTGCATTACAACAGACTGCTGCCAGGAGAGAGTGTACACCTGATTTTGTACCAATTTAAACTTTCACAGATTGTCAAGGTTTTGTTGTGCCTGACATTGTCTTGAGCTGGCAAATCTACTGTCATTCATGCTTCAATATTAAATGAAAGTTTAAAGATAGCAGTTATCATTGAAATTGTTCAGTGGTATTTATACATAAACATGCCATTAGTGACAAAGCATAATACACTTATTTACAATACTTGTGACGAAAAAAAATATATATATAGAACTACTTAGCTGGTCTTGTGCTTTAAGGTTCATCAATTTCCAGCCAATGAATAGTTTGTATCAAGCATTTATTGGTGCCCTAAAATAGGCTATTGATAAACAAGAAGACTTAACACCAGGTAGTCCTTGGAGTTGCTTGCAGAGATCTAAGAACATAGATCTGAGAGCTGTGAACAGCCCCATTTATATAATAAAAATTATTTTAGATAATCAACAGTGTTAATCCAATAAAAATTATAAAAATCCAATAAAATGAAGCATCTAGTGCAAACTTATAGGTGCTGCAGACTCTTGCATGGGTTTGACAGACATGACTAAAGGGCATATGGGACCCCAAGCATAATATTCTGTGACATATCATTGACATTAGATAAATTAATTTATAAATCTGAATTCTGCCCTAACTGGTATATTGTAACCTTTCCACTGCTTGTGAAAGACAGAAGATTGAAGTTCACATTGATAATTTCATCACAAGCTTATGATTGGCATCTCTATTTGGCACTGTAAAATAGTTCCTGGAAGAGCAGACCTGTTTATTTTGCTTGACATGTTTTTGGTCATTCTGACCCACTAAGTCAGAACATCCAAACAGTGTAACTAAGTCTGAAGTGTATCCAACTAGCATCATAAACTGTGCCTGTATTGGTAAGTTAGAGTACCTCAGAACTGGCATAGACATTGGAGGTCAGGTGTCTCTACTTGCAGCAAGGTTTTCTCCTACACCAGCTATCACCTCTGCCAAACAATTCCTTTTCTTGGTTCAACACAACACAAGCCAGTCAGTTCCTACAAAGAACTTAAATAATCCCATGTTGGTTTAAAGGCTAGAAGTGTTTTTTTAAAGTGTGAACTGAGCTGAACTTCTCCAGCTGGCCTGACCCGATACAGAGCCTCTCCCTGTTCAACCTACGGGTATCGAGTAGGTATAGGTAAAGAAATCCTTATGACTTCTTGTCTTCCCAAATCCCAACTCCTATATGCAGAAGTCAGTCTGATCTGACAAGGACCAAGAGGCTTTTTTCCAGTCTTGAAATGGAACCATTTCTTTCTCTGCTCTGGAGGATATGTCCTGGCTCAAAAAGACCTTTCAGGTTTCCAGGTTTCATATTTTTCACTGTGAAGTCAAGAAGAGCAAAAGTAAGACTCAGATACCTTCTCTACCCAGTATTACTTTAGCCTTCAGAAGCTAGAAATACAGATACTGGGCCTGCTCTTTAATCTAGACAACATATCAAATGTTCACCAAAGGGGATCTGTAAAAGGAGTGCAACATGCTTTGTGCAGTATCTTGCTTTGGCATTTCAGGTGGGAGAAAATCGGCTTAAGTTGGATAAGATTTGACAGAAAACTACCAGTATCTTTTTTCCCAGTGTGAATGCTGAGTCATTTTGAGAAAATGCTGCACACTGAAGAATTAAGCCTCAACCAGTTAAAGGCTGGATTAAGACATTTTGGTGGTTTAGGTTTCTAATCCAGAAAGCAAATGGGTTAAAGCCTTTTAAACTGCATCCTCCCGCGAAAAGCTTAAAAGTTAAAGATGTCAATAGCTAACTGCAACACTTGTTTATATAGCCAAAGACTAAAAAGCTCAGATTGACTGCTTTGAAAATTGGGATGCAATGACAAAATTGTGAATGGACTAAAAATCATGATTCTCACGCCTCTGGTTTGGTTAGTAAGCTATATGCTATGTCAAGGAGCAACAAGAAGGGAGTCGCTTCAGGAGAGAAGATGAGAAGCTGAGCACAGTGCAGGTAGGTAGAAACAACGACCATGGACAAGCAAGACTGACAGCAAGGGTGGTGACAGCAACAGGCTCAGATAATGGTCCAGTGATTAGACATATTCAAAGTGACATATTAGGCTTGAGGTCAGTTCAGGAAGTCCAGTCAGCAAGCCCAGATCATCAAGGTACAAAGCTGGATACAGACTTACCTACAGTGTAGTTCAGGCAAAGACTTGGGCCTGAGCCTGAGCCTGAGCCTGAGCCTGAGCCTGAGCCTGAGCTTAGAAGGAGCTAGTGGGCCAGAGGCTGAGGATTTAGAGGTGGAGCTACCAGATGTTCTCAGGGCAATCAAAGCTGATTGATGCACACAGGGCATACACTATATTTCCTGTTCCTAATGTCTATCAAGAGGAATCTTAAACATTCTGTTGTTACTTTTCTGGAAGTGACAACATTTTTCATTAAATGTATGCACAACTTTGTTTATATACGAGCTTCCTTATTACACTTTTGTAATTATTCAGAATTTTAATTAATGTGATGCTATAGTTAAAATATCCTTCCTACAATGTAAGTAGCAACAAAACAAATCTTTTGACCACATCACCTCCCAAACCTAAAGTACATGCATTTTCTGAAAGGTAATGTGCATTGGGAAAAACAATAGAGGGAACCAATGAATGCTGTTGCTTCCTAAAGGATATCTTACCTCACAACAAAACTGTCTAAGCATGGTGTTGGACACCTCTGTGATAGTGCCTAAATGAGGCTCCTAGAAAAGCAAGAGATGTAAGTTATCTTGCTTATGATTGTAACTGGTGCTGGAGTTGAATAAGTACATTTGAATAACCAAACACCAGCAGCTGCTGGAAATTAGAAGAAAGAAAAGCTAATCTGATAGGACCTGTCAGAGAGTAAGAGTCATGGACAACATAGCATTTTCCTCTTCATGTGAGACCATTTCATGTGAACTGTTCTTCCTTTGGTCTTCTGATGTGCTGGCTGAAAGGGGTGAGGTTGTGACCTCTTCATTTTACTAGCAGAGCTGATTGACAGCAAAGGGCACACCAACAGTGACAAAGACCCACCCAATACTGTCCTCTGACATCCAGGGCCTTTTGTTACATTTTCAAATCTTTTGTATGACATCCCACTTGTTCTTAGAGCTTTATCTGTATAGTACATTTGTGTATAGAATATTTTAGTTTTTAAAGCAGAGGATGGATGCAGAGTGCAGGCATGATGGCACACTTGCATTAATGTGTTTACTTTAAAACTTGCACTTGGTCCAGGAAATCTCATTGATTTCTGTATTTGGCAGGGGAGCCAAATCTTTAGCTGAACTTTGTCATCCAGTAGAATTTTGTCTCCTTCTGACAGCTAAAGTTCAAACCTGCCTGGAGATTTCCTAAAAATAGAAATTTGTAGAGAAGTAATGAAAATTACTAGGGGAGAGAATGCTCCTTTTTAAGTGAAAATGAAAGAAGTTTCTTGCAGTGAAGGCAACTACAACAGCAGCTATTGGGTTAAGAAGTACTAACACTAGCCTTTAAAGACTTCCTCACATGCAAAGTGACTGATGATGTAGATGTTTCACCATAAAATATTTAAACTAAGATGCCTCAAACATTTTTCAATTTCACAGTGATTGAATACTTGCTTTTTGGAAATCAGATTCCACAAGTTATTTTGAAATAATTACACAAACTAAATGAATTCCCGAAATTTTGGGCCAAGTTTTGAATGTATATTGCATCACATGCAGTGACATTATGGATGGACTCCTAGAGTGATGGTGCATAGTTTAGCCCTCTTGGCATCTAGTCACAAGTGAGGTTCCAGGGCTCAGTACTGGGGACAGTTCTCTTTAATGTTTTATCAGTGATCCGGATGACACAATCAAGTGCACCCTAAGTCAGTTTGGAGATGACACCAAGTTGGGTGGGAGTGTTGATCTGCTGGAGGGCAGGAAGGCTCTGCAGAGGGATCCAGACAGGCTGGATCAATGGGCAGAGGCCAAAGGTGAGGTTCAAAAAGGCCAAGTGCTGAATCCTGCCCTTGTGTCACAACAACCCCAGGCTTTGCTACAGACTGGGAGCAGAGTGGCTGAAAAGCAACCCAGGGAAAAGGACCTGGGGATGCTGGCCAACAGCAGCTGATCATGAGCCAGAGTGTGCCCAGGTGGCCAAGAAGGCCAGTGGCATCCTGGCCTATATCAGCATTAGTGTGACCAGCAGGACCAGGCAGTGATTGTCCATCTGTACTCAGCACGGGTGAGGCCACACCTCAAATCCTGTGTCCAGTTCTGGGCCCTTCACTACAAGAAGGACATTGAGGGGCTGGAGTGAGTCCAGAGAAGGGCAACAAAGCTGAGAAAGAGTCTGAAGCACAAATCCTGTGAGGAGCAGCTGAGAGAGCTGGGGGTGTTCAGCCTGGAGAAAAGGAGGCTCAAGGGGGGACCTTACCACTCTCTACAGCTATCTGAAAGGAGGCTGTAACCAGGAGGGGTTTGGTCTCTTCTCCTAGGTTACAAATGAGACAAGAGGAAATGGCTTCAAGTTGCAGCAGGGGAGGCTTAAATTGGATATTAGGAATAATTTCTTCATTGAAAGGGTGGCCAGACTTTGGAAGAGGCTTCCCAGGGAAGTGATGGAATCACTGCCCCTGGAAGTGTTAGAAAGGTGTCTGGATATGGCACCTGGGGATGTGGTTTAGTGATGAAAATTGGGTCTGAGTTAGTGATTGGCCTCAATGATCTTAGAGGTCTTCTCCAACTTCAATGATTCTATGATTCTGTGATTCAAAGTTCATTATTGCAAAGGTGGTTTAAAGACCTGATGGAACTCTGAGCTCTATGGATTTATGACTTTTTAAATATGAGATACCAAATAAGTCTTGGTCAGGAAAACATTCCTTACCATATTATCACACCTTTATGGGTATTGAAGATAAATTCTATGCCTTTCTACTAAATTTATGAGACGAGATATCAGAACCTCCACATTTCTTCCTTTGTTAGTCATTCTTCTTTGACTTTTTTCCCAGTAAAGTATTTCCAGTAATCAAATGAATAGCAAGATAAAAATCCTTAGAAAGTTTTGTCATATTTACATAAACCATTCCTCATCATATTTTCTGTCAACAGCTAAAAGGCATCTTTTCAGCCCACTAAGAATGTAATTAAATATGGATGCAATAATAAGATGCTGATATTGATTAAGAAGAGCTAGGTAGATTTATAGTTTAGTCTTTGGGTTTAGTATTACCAGAAACCAAATAATTCTGTGGTATAGCAGCACATATGGCACATAATATCACCCACTGTTCTGAGGCACCCTGTTAGACAACCATATGTGCTGAAAAAAGTCTCTGGTTGTTCAGGGGCTTATTCAAGATTGACTGGCTGCTTTTTCTCAAAATGTCCTTGATTTACTGTTTCACGTCTAAATTAGAACATTTAAACTGTAAATATTCATGCTCAGTTTTAAAATGCTACAGTGTGTATAATTTTGGCCTGAAACACCAAGCTTCATTTCTACCAGACAAAACCAAGCAATTCCCTGACATTCAGGAGCTATGAAGAAAAGTTTATATCCTAATATTGCAGTCTAAACATTATTAACTTCCTTGCCTAAATCTTTTTCCCACTTTACTCCCTACCAGTACAGACCTTTAAATGTGACTTTCTTCATGGCTGTAGTACAACAGTCCTTATTTCACCTCTTATCTTTCAGTATCCAGTTTGCACTCAGTCTCTGAGTTCTCTGTGGTTTGAAGAGTGGAAACATCCCATAGGAAATGTGTGTAAATAGCAGCAGTTATGGAACAACAAATAATGAATCTTTCGTGAGTCAGCTTTGGCTGCTCTGAATAATACTGTGTAGAAGATAGCTCATCACAGTAAAAAGAATATTGTTGAATATTTGCTTAAAGGAAATGTTAAAGCATGGAAATATATAATGAAAATAAAAGTGGAAGAGTATTTTACAATGCCAATTTAGCATGAGAGCAGTGCAAAATAAAACTACACAATATTTGCAATGAAATCTTTCATAACTATCTTTAATAGGAATTAAAAGGTAAGAAGATAAAAATTTCAGTTAACACAAAAGTAGGTCATTTTACTTCTTTGACACAAGATTTCTTTTGCTAAAGGAACTGTGATGATTTAATGTAGGCTTTAGTGAAGACTATGACTTAGCACCTCGTGCCATTCTGTTAAACAATTAGGACCACGCAATACCTGCAAAGTGCATAATAAGGGGACTCAGAAATTATAGTCTGCAATATTGTCTGTCAATATGGAATCATCCTGGGGTAGTATGTCTCTGATGGATTTCCTTATGACTAAATTTCACAGTATTCAACATTCTCCTCAGTGACCTAAAAGTAAATATAAAATCAGCATTAATAAAAGCTGCATATGACACGAGGGTTGGCAGAATGGTAACTAACAGTGAATGTAGATAAGTCAGTATGATTTGGGTCAGCTGGTAGACCTGTCTATTCAAACAAACTGTAATTTAATACAGCAAGATACAGCTATCCCTGCAGAATACTGAATTCTCAGCTGAAAAAATAGTGAGTTTAAAATAAATTGTGGAGTCACAGTGGACAAGGATCTGAGTTCTCATTGTGATCCTGTGGCACAAAGAGGTAGTACAAATGGGGAATGTGCAAACAAGTAGTGAATAGAAACAGGGAAATGTTTTTTACTCTGCATGTGGTACTGGTGACACCGCTGTGCCACCTCCAGGTGTGCTACATACATCTTAAAACTGGTGCTGAAAAATTAGAGGAAAGAGAAGAAAGGAACTGCAAATATATAATGAAAGACTTAAAGAGCTAAGTGCTTATTTTTAGCAAGAAGGATATTATGAAGTGACTTGGATACGCTTTCTTTATCAAGAAAATCCAAGTTCTCTTCCCTAGTAGAGAAAATAATAACACTGGGGGAAGGGGGAAAAATATTCCCTTTTTTTTTTTAAATTCAGGCCTATCTTCCTTTCAGAAAGCAGTTTTAACCACACCAATATCTGAGTTCAAGGCAGGGCTAAGTGGTTAAAATGTGAGGATTTATGAAAGACAGAGTGTCAGGCTGAGTAATCTGGCACTTTTTTTGATGCTAAACACCATGAATCTATGATACATAGATTAATTTGTTTTCTCCCAGCTCCATTTGGTTGTTCCACAAATAGATTTAATTGTGGTAAGTGTTAATCCCATTTCTTTCCAAAAAGAACTGGCACTTTCAAATGGGAAAATGTCAGTTAATGTGGAAAATCTGCAAATATTAAGTGTAAATGTTTATATTTACATCACCCTGGGCTGAGTGGGCAGGTGCCGATATCCATGGTGTAACGGCATTAATATGGATTGTTGAGTATAAGTAGGAGAAAAATTCATTTATTGATAAATTATTCTTGCATCAGTAGTCTAAGTATACAGTACTTTTTTTAAAGTTACAGGTAAAGTGTTCGTTTTTTCAGCTCTTAGTTACTCCCATGGAAGTTGTTAACTTCCGACAGGAGCCGCGGGATCCCGTTCAGCACCACGGCCAGCGGCCAGCGCCCAGCGCCCGCTCGGCTGCCCGGTGAACATCCCGCTCCTCCTGCAGCCCTGACGTTTCCCGGAACACCCTCCATTTGTAACCAAACCTTGTTTGGATATCTTCCATACATAATAATCATGGGCAAAGTGAAAGACTCGGGTTTTGAGGTCCTTAAAGATTCGTAGGTACATGCCAAACTGCCAAACCAAGGGGTGAGTGAAAATCTTGTCCTGCTGGTAGCCTCTGCTGCACCACAGGATGCATTGCCAAGTCAGGTGTGTAAGTGGGATGGCCCCGGCCAGCTGCCAAGCACCCACAGTTTGCTCACTCTTTCCCTTCTTACAGTGGGAATGGAAAGAAAATAGGAAGGATAAGAATGAGAAAACTCATGTATCAAAACAAAGATCATTCACCAGTAACTGAAGTTGTCATAGCAGACTCAACCTGGGAAATTTCATTTAAAACATTTAATTACTGATTTGGAGTTTGGGAAACAAAAACGACAAACATCTAAACACTTAGGGAAGACACCTCCTCTCTCCCACGTGCAGGTTCAACTTCATCTCAGACACCTCTCCTCCCTGCTTCCCAGTCTCCATTCCCCTTCCTATCACTGCAGCTTACGCTCATTTCTGACAGCAAGGAAACAGATGAAGCAGGCTCCTGGGGCCAGTGTGTAGCTCTTTCTCTGTGCTGCTTTGCCCTTTCTACTCCACTGCCCCTTCCTTCTTAGATTTTTCTGCTTCAGTGTGGAGATGTCCACAGGCCTCAGTCTCTACAGGGAAGTACCTGCTCCAGTACAAGTCCTCCATACAGGTCCTTCAGGGGTGTGACCAGCTCCACCATGGAACATCTCTTACTGCTGTGGTCTTGTTGTTCCTCCTCTTTTTCACTTGTTCCATTACCCTTTGTGTTTTCTGCCTTTTCTTAAATGTGTCCTCACAGAGGCACCACAAATTCCTCCAATTTACTTTAGCTTTGGCATGCAGTGGATCCATTGCTGCTTGAACCGTCCATATCTGGCACATGACCTCCTCCAAGAGAGGCCACCCCTGCAGGTCCCCCACTAGCAAAACCTTGCCATTTATACCCTGCACATAATGTCATATCCAAGATAAAGAAACTAGGTTGGGAAGAGGTCAATGAGTTGGGTAGAGGCTCAGCAGTCTTTTTTACATGACAGGAAATGTCTCTTAAGGACAAGGGAAAAAAGTATTTGGTTCACTGCATCTATGACCAAAACAAATCCATTATTTTCATTTGCCTTGGTTCCACAAGGTCTTATGGACTTATTCCAGATTTGAGCACCCAAAGTTAAAAGGATAATGTGGATAAAATTAATTTCTTGTCGTCTTTGATTGAATTGCCCCTGCATTGTACATTGGATAATTACTTGCAGATGTGCAAAGAAAATGTAGAACGCTACTTCATTGATTTTCAAACATGTAAAAATCTATAAAGTCTCAAAGGATTTGGAAAATAGGTCTCTTTCATCACTGGTAAGGTAAGGTAGACCTTTTAAGAAGTATGGGTATTCTTGATAATACAAGATATTTTTGATAATAGCATGTGGCATTAAATCTCTGTAAGATCAGTCTAACTAACTGTTGCAAGGAACATGCAAACTTTCAAAAGTGCACTCAAGAACTGGAAGGAGTTTGTGTTGTAGGTACTACAGTGCATGGGAAATCATGCCATTGTATCCTCACAGTTATTACTTGTGCTAACTTGGTTAAGTTGGCACTGGCACAATTGCAAATGCCAGATCCATAATTCCATTTTGTTTTTAGATTCTTTTCATATATCAGAGACTGGCTTGGTGCAGCTCTGTTTACCTTCTGGGATTCCTTTGACCTAATTTGTCTGGGATTGATATCAGTACAGCTCCATTAATTTCAGAAGCATATATCCAGCATATACCAACATAAATGTCAGACCATATTTATAATGACATCCATATATTCTTCATTATATTCACAGACAATTGTCTGCTAACAAGTCAATCAACTTCCTTCCAAACAAGCAGATTAATGAAAGTAACTTATCAATATCCAGCTATTATTTTTTTCACAGACAAAATGAAATCATATCAAGCAAACTAAAAAGCATCAATGTTTCTTGTGTCTTCAACACAAGAAAAGAAAAAGGCAACTATTTGCAGTTATGCATCCAAAATTCTGCTTCTGGTGGATTGTATTATTTTAACAAGGTTTTTTAGTCTGCAGTGTGTGAATTAAAGAGTAATTAATTACCATTTAAATATTCATGAATAGAATTTGTATCATAAACAGACCAAACTAATATGTCAGTACAACATCATTGTCAAGCATTGTTCTACAAAAAGTATATTAAGTGTTATCTATAGAGAGCTGTAGGTTCTATTTTAAGATTGAGATTGCACTGAAATTGGCTAATCCATAGAAGGTGCAGAAGTCAAATCATGACAAGTCTTCATGGAATATTATCACCAGACTTCCATCACTGCTGGATTAACTGACATATATCTCTGTGTGAGTCTGTTGCACCCAAAACAGGAGAACTGAATTTTACTAGGACCAAATTTTTTATATAGCAGCAATTTCTGTCACTTTTGCATTCAAAATACAATGATTAAGCATGTAACAAGTCATCTGTGCCTAGACACTCATATGCCAGACATTCCTACAGAGTATTTTACAGAGTTCAATTGGGTATTTTTCTTATTTTCATCATAGCAATGTTTCAGTGAAAAGATTGTTGGGGAGTGAACAGGTTGAGAAAAAAAAGTCAGAACATCGAGTACCTCCATTAACACAAGAAGTTCTAAAGCTCTGGAGCAGCTTTTCAAAAATATTCAGGGTTCAGTGTTTCTCAGTGTTCCCTGTAGGAGACAGGATATGAATAGGCTGTGAGGAAGCAAACTTAGCCCAGGTTCTGGAAATGTTCAAGTAAAAAAATGCACTGGTAGCATCCTTGAAAATGATGAAGTTACATATCTAGCCTACTCTTCTCCCTCAGCTCCATTTTCATTCTTAAAAAATCTCCAAAACCCACCTGATTTTAAAATGGACTTTTCAAAGCTCTGATTTTCCTGTCATGGCTTTAATGGACAAAGAGGTAAATTGTCAATAGGTAAAGATAGTGGCACAGCAGGAAAATTGCTCTTGTGGAAACATAGCTCTATGCAAGAGACAAATAGTTTTGCTCAAAAGAAGTCCATTGTTTCTACAGAAAGTGAATACTTTGGCTAAACATTATAAATTATTATCTTTATGATTTAACTTTTTTTACTTTAGTTTTAGTTGATGACCAGAATTCCTAGCTGAGATGTTCAAATCTCCACTGTTTCAGTAATATAGGCAGTTAAGCAGAGATCACCTCCTCTTTCACTCAAACTACCTACAATTTTAATGAGACTGTGCTTAAATTAGGTACCAAATAGAGAAAATAACTTGATTCTGTTAAAAAAAAAAAATAATTCTATACTTGTTGTTTTGACACTTGTCAAAAGCTTTGTTGCTTTAGTGCTTGTCAGGCTTTGGATTGACTTCAGTCAATAAGCACAATCTTGTGATGGCCAAGTCTGCTTTCTTATACCGGTGGGGCTTCAGATAGCATATTCCTAAGAAATTAACTGTGCCCCCTCCTCCAGCAAGAGGTTCACCTTTCATTACAGAAGTTCTCATTTTTTCTTTCCTGTCACTTTGCTGTTCTGCAGAAATGCAAGATCTCTATTTTCAATCTGGGCCTTACTTGATGTTCATGTGGGGTTTCATCTCCTGTTGATGTTGACATGAAGCAGCTTCTACAACAGCCTCAGTCTGACAGGACATAAGGATAATGAAAGGCAGCTAGAAGCTAATCAAATAAAACTTTGCAGTTCTTGACTTGCTCTGTGTAAAAGGCTAATTACAGCCTCAAGAGATTTTTTGGGGTGTCTGAATCTCCATCTACATCTGAAATTAAGATGGCAGATTTATATCTATTCTGTTTTTCACCTGCACTGTTCCTCTTAACATTACATTATTATCATGCTGGAAGAAAATGGAAAGAAATACAAACAGCAGGAGTGAAGAGAGTCAAGAGGAGATTTCTGAAAAGAGCACTTGACCTTAACAAACCCTTGTCAGGTCAGCAGGTATCTTGGTGTATGCACAATGGAAGGCACTGTGGGTAGCAGAATAGACAAAATGGCTGCATAGAGGTTATTATTTTCCCTCACCTGAAAAAGATGGACTACAGCTGATGAAAAAGTAAAAAAGGAAAACTAAGATTTGCAAATTGTTCAAAAATTTCCGATGTAACATCTAGCATTTTAGAAATTTTCAACTCTGGAACTGGAAAAATAGATTCCTCTGACATTTTGATATTAATTAGCGTAATCAAGTCAAGCTTTATTAAAAAGCAAGCATTACACAAAACCACAAGCACTACCACAAACAATGTTCTCTCAGCTATCCCATGAGCATATCAGGCATGGAGGTTCAATCTCAAAGCAGATACCTTGTGCACTTTCCTGTTCATTCAGATATGTTTCACAATTTCCCATGAAATGTTATCAATTATTAGAATGCAGAATTTGGTACAGAATTGTCTCTACTGTAATATAAAGTGTTGCTCTTGATGCTCTTTTATATTTCTCAATAGTCATACTTGTTTTGTCCATGGCAGGTTGTTGTAGAGGTTTTGAGGTTTTTCCTAATGGTATGTTCCAACTTTTCTATTATTTATCTTGTTTTACTGCTTCCATCCTTCTCCATCATGTCATTTCTCAGAATCTTCTGTTTTTTCTATCTCACTCAAACAGCTTTGGTCTGTTACTTATATATTTAGTTCTTCACTCATGGGATATTTTCTCTTGGCAGAAGAAAAATTTCTTCTCTTTACTCTCAGAGCTAGAAGGGAGGGAATGCTCTTCTCCATTGCTGTTCTGGAAGGAGCAGAATTCTGACAAAAATGGAAAGACATTTCTGATGCTGATTGCTACCTAAATACAAAAGGTTTCTTCCCTAGAGCCAGGCTTTTTACTTCCTATTCCCTAATTTTAGATGTTTAGCCAAATCTTTAGCTGCACTTTGTCATCCAGTAAAATTTTGTCTGCTTCTGACAGCTAAAGTTCAAACCTGCCTGGAGAGTTCCTAAAAATAGAAATTTATAGAGAAGTAATGAAAATTACTAGGGGAGAGAATGCTCCTTTGTAAGTGAAAATGAAAGAAATTTCTTGCAGTGAAGACAACTGCAACAGCAACTATTGGGTTAAGAAGTATTAACACTAGCCTTTAAAGACTTCCCCACACGCATTTTCAAAAGTGACTGGTGATGTAGGTGTTTCACTTCTCATTATCTAATTTTAGCTAATTTAGCTGTTTAGTTTTGTCCCTTAGATCTCATAAAGGAAAAGTTTAGTCCAAATTTCTAAGGAAGGTTTCTAATACTGCATGCTTAAATCTGTATTTCTTTGCCTAACTTCCAGCTGAGCAGCATACTGCATGACTCCTATGAATTCCTGTCAGCTCTGGAATAAGTAAGGTGGAAAAAGAAGATAACATGAATTATAGTGCTACAAATCCTGCTTTTCCTGTTAGATTGTCTACAGAGAAATTCAGTAATAGCTAGGCAGTCCATGACCCCTGACAAATCACCTCTTTGTTTTCTTGGGCTTTCCTATCTTCTTTTCTGAAACTCTGCCAGAAACCTCTTGGAGGCAGCTACTTCATTTCAATATTTTTGTACCAGACCTACTAACTTGGAAGGTTCATTTTTTCTTGATTCTTACTTTGTAAAAATAATTTTAAAAATTTACTTGAAAAGATTAATGCCAAAGTCTATAGAGTTTTAATAACTCTTATGAGTATGATTTATTCTATGTAATCCAGTCTATTATTAAAGTTTGGTACTTGTTTCACTGCTTTGTATTTGTCTGTCTGCAAAATTTGGAGGGTAGAGGATGACTGTAGTTTTTCTGCTATCCTTAGTGGAATGACTTACTGGTTTGTGGTTGTTTTGGGGCTTTATCAGTAATAAGAGGAACAAGATGCCTGAAAAAATTAGTTTGGCCTTGTGCTTAGCAGTGGTGGGTGGATGGATCAGTTTGTATCTTCAAAGTATGTAAAGTATGTATCTGTAGGCAGATTTCATCCATGTATTTGGGTACCCTGGGAACTGCTACCAGGACTGTGTACTTTCTGTTGATCACTTTATTTGTCCAAAGACACAAAGAAATATTCCAGTACTCAGGATATAGCTTACTGTATCTTTATATTCACTATAACATTTATAGTAGAAATCACCAAAAAAATTACCAGATCCATCTAAAAATTGCCAGTGCTGGGATTATTGTACTTAAAACCCACATAAGTAATTTTCCTCTGCCTTCATTATGCTGCTGATGTACTTAGGGAAGTCCTTTATTTTGTCCTTCACATTCACTACTCGTCCCAGCTTCAGGTGAGTTTTGGTTTTCTCAGCTTCATCCCTGCATTCTTTAGCCACCATCTTTACATTCCTCCTGAGAATTCCATTCCTTCTTCCTCATTTCATGCACTTCTTTTTGTTTGAGCTCATTCAGAAGTTCCCTGTTAATCCATGCTGACCTTCTACCACACTTGCTCACCTTCCTGCACATATGAATAGAGGGATTTCATTCTCTGAGGAAATTTAATGAGCTCTCCTATGCCCTGGTGTCTTCTGTGGCTGCTCCCCACTGGATACTGCAACACAATTACAGAATAAGCCAAAATCTGTTCTCCAAATGTCCAGGGTTATGATTCTAATATTTGTCTTCTTCACTTCACTCGTTTTTTTAAACTCTGCAATCTCATGGTCATTGGTATCAATAAGGTTCTCAACCAGTAATGGCCTATCTATTAGTTTCCCATTTCGTGGGATTTTTTAGGTTGTTTCAACACCTTCAACCCCTCAGTCATGTAGGGATCACATCCACCTCATTGACTGATACTATGTTGTCTCTCAGTTTTAATAAAGACATTCCACAAACAGAAGATCTCTGCAGGACCTGCTAAAAACACCCCAAAGGATGATTTGCAATTTACATATATAGTTGCATTTTGCAACATATTACTTGGCTAGCTTTTAATTTGTTTAAAGGAGGTTGTATTGCTTTTGTATACTCTTAATTTTTTATCAGAATGTCATAAATTTAAAGATATTACACCAGTAAGTTGTATTAACCATGCCTTTAATCCAAATAGAAGCAGTATCAGATTTGCTTGATAAGACACAGTCAACAGAGCCATGTTCATTGCCATTAATTAAACACCCCAATTTGCTTCCTTGCTGATTGCATTCTGTATCAGGCTTTTTGTGATTCTGCCCAAAATTACTGTACAGCTGATGGGCCTATTGTTTCAAGGTGATGGCACTTAAAAGAGAAAAATATGGAAGGGAGAGAAGGAAAAATTGTAGAAACAAGTATTTCACATCCGAATGTCTGTTTTCCTGCTCCCTTGGGCACTAGCCATGTTGGAAGGAAGCCCAGCACACATGTTTAGGATAAAACCTGTCCCAGTCAGGAAGCCTCAGCAGAGAGAGATTTTGCTGCAACAAAAAATTACTTCAGTTTTTCAATGTTAGAGTATTTTTATTTTTTTTTTTTACAAAATGCGTATCCCAAACTAGCAGAACAGAAGAGGCAAAGGTGATGTTCTGTCCCCTGCTGCTCTAAGGGGTTATCATGGAGACACCACTTCGTGCCTGTTGAGCAGAGCTGGGTGCTTCAGAAAACATCCTCCTCTGATAAATTGGAATGAGACAGAACTCATCTGAAATACAGAGGATAGGAGCTCCAATTGCTATAGGTCAAGAGTCTGTTTGCTTATTCATTAGGTTTTGTGGTTTTGAGTACAGGTTACTCATCTGTGTAAATGTTTAAATCAGGAAATGGGGCCCAGCTGACACTTTCTTGATTTAAGATGTTCCTCTGTCTACTAGCCTTTGCAATTTTGATTGAGCTGGACAACACATCTACTGCAGCCTGGCTTACTCAGGCACTGCCATACCAACTTCTTTTCCATTAATAACTATATTGAATGCAATACCTCTCTGGATAAGGTAACCTTTTTGTTTATTAGAAAATTGAGCCCAAGACAGATTCTTGAAGGTTGACAGGTAACTTAGCATCAATTTTCATTGTAAAGGGACAAACATGACAAGAACCCTACTAACTAGCCATATAAATGGTGAAAATTGTATTTCTAAAGTTATCTCAGCATTCAAATCTTTACAAAGTATTTGGCTGGGACTTTGTGAAAACTGTATTTCAAAGTCAAGGTAGACTTGGATTTTAAAGAGATAGTTTTGTTTTCTCTTTCCAGGTGAGATTCACTGTGGATTACATCTCTAGAGTAATTCTTATCATCCTTAAAATTTATCTGGCTCATTTCAAGGACCAAAAGTCCCTCACAAAATTCGCTGCATGTTAACTGTGACTGCACTGTTGTGTGGCTCCTCTTCCTCATGGGCTTGTAGGCTGCACATAAAACATGGACTGGTACTAATAGTCTTGCCTGTATTAAATACTAATTACTACCACTTAATTCCCTAGAATTTACCTCCTCATCCTTCTCTTTCCTCAGTCAATCAGTACTCATTAACATATCAACCACATGTATCATATCACTGGAGAAATCCTGATAGAAGATCCATGAGGATTTTAAACTCTTCCCTCAGGAGCTTCTATGCCAGTCAAGAATCTCTCCATTTCGTGGGTTTCTGAGTTCTTGGGCCTTCTGAAGCTACCAAGGATTTTTTACAGACTTCAAAAGGACCAGGATAAGGATAGTAACATATATGCTCACTGTCCAAAAGAATCATAAATATTCACACTACTTCTGGCAGGTATATTGTCTGGTTAGCCAGGTAGAAAATGGCAGGCAAAGAACTCTTTTTGTCATTAAAATGGTAGTGGCTCTTTTTCTCTGTTCATCAGTAGACTTTGCCTTTGCGCCCTTCCCAGGCAAGTCCTTCAGGCCACATCTCAAAGATTTAAGACATCCTTTGCCTAACAGTGCTATTATCAAAAACTTCTCTCCTTGCAAACTGCCTTCCTTTTCCCTCAGTTAAAAAAACCACATTTTTGCTCTCTCTTCTCCTAGAGAAATGAAATTATAAAAATCCATCTGAGATTGCCTTACAGAAGGTAAGAAGTCTTGTAGAAACAAGATAGGCAAATGTTCTGATGTAGGCCAAGACCCTTTTTGACCTGCAGAGCATGGGGGACAAGACCTGTAGTATTAGCTTAACTGAATTAAAAACAATACACCACTCCACTGGCATCTCATGTGAAAATAACCTGAGTGATTGTAGCTCCTCATACCTTCAAGCTCAAACTTAAAAAAAAAAAAAAAGTTGTTCATTTGGCTCTCACTGGTAGCTATTTTCAGATGATATTGCTTTTTCCTTTGCAGATTGAAGTCACCCTTGATAACTTGGCATCTACAATTTCCAATTCTAAATTCTTGGAGCGTTACAAGAAAGTTTGTGTGTAAATACCTTTAGAGAAGCTAAACTTTCAAAATGATGTCCATGTAAAGCATAGCGACTCTGCATGGGCATGTATTTTAATTGTCTTATTTGTTTCTTAGTGGCAATAACATTACCAGTTCTTTTATCTCTTGCTGTCTACTCCATTGCTTCAAGCAGGTTGAAAAATAGTCTAACTAAAAAGGAATTCTAAACCACTCAGTTAACATGCTATCCAATTTATGATGCCTGGAATACTGCCATTTGAAAATAAAGGCCACAGAATTAGAAAGAGTACTGTGCCTTGATGCTTTTTCCAACCCCCCTTATATATAATAAATACTTATTTCCTCCCTACTGATGAAGAGGGAACTCAGAGTGATTATCTTAGTGGTAAGTGGCTCTATTGTAGACATCTAAAGTTAGATGAGATTAGACTCATCTTTCTTCATAGTGGAAAGCTTCAGCGCTGCTGGCTGAAATTTCTTGCACTTGATGGGACTCTTTCAGCAGGTTTAAGTGAGATTGTCCTTTGGTGAACTAACATCTTCGCAGCTGTAAGGTCTGTGAATATCTGCAGCAAAGCAGCAACCTCTTTCCAAAGTGAGATGTTGCATATTATTCAACATGGACTCAGTGTTTCGAAACACCAATTTGAATTTTCAACTTGTTTGCTTAAGGGTGTACCTTAATGTACTGGCCAAGATAGAAAATTATCTGCATGCCTGCAATAAGTCTCTCTATTATTGCTGTCTAACAGGCCATGGACTGGATTATCCTCCTCAGAGAAGAACAAGACTCTTGTAAAAATTCCTTACTCTCAATGGTTTTGTTCATGTTGCAGTCACACAGCTGTTATGGGTATTGCTTTCTGACACTTTGAATCTGGAAATGGTCAAAAAACATGGAGATGGCCAAAAAACATACCAGAAGAATAAGAAGCAAAACTGAGAACAACTTTCTGGTTAACAAATCCAACTGCAACTCAAGTAACCATATAAAACAATGTCTTTCATAACTCAATCAAGCACCAAGCTGACACATTTTCACTTGGTTACTGCTAGAAGATTGTTCCAGAACCCGAATGTTTTGAGTACTAAAATCCTTCTATGAATTTCAAGCCTGGAATTAATTGATGCCAAATTCTCTTCATCTATGTTGTACTGCTGCCCCTTAGTTTAAACAGCTCTACTCCTACGCTGATCTTTATATTTATAGGCAGTGATCATTTCTCCTTCTAGCTCTCGATTTAGTGTACTGAGAGCCAATCTCCCACAGGCTCTCCATCACCCTAACTGTCCTGTTAACCATTTCAGAAATGCATTCCAGCTTGTCTTTTTGCACACAGATGAACAGGACTGCATAAACTATCCTGCATGAAAACTCATCAAACTATTCTAAACTTGCATTATTATTTGCAGATCAAAGAAAGCACAGTTGGTGGAGATTTTCCAAAGATATGGGCAAGAAGGATATACATTTTTTTTTATCTGGGATATATACAATAGCCACAACTGCTTTCAAAACTAAATGGAACTGTTACAGATGATACCCAGTACATATTGGCCTGATCAGGAGTTAGAAATGCAACCAATTACACACACTTTGCATCCCAAGTCATTGCTGCTGGTGCCCTCCTCAGGGGTTTTTGATATTGCACTTTGTGTACTAAGTGCAAATAATAGCGGATAATAATGCCAACTGGATAAAACTTATTTTCTCGTGTTCAGAAAAGTGATTTGAATAACCATCACAGAAGAGCTGCTGTTCAAAGAAACTCCACTGCTGAGATGCTCAAATGCTTGTACTTTTCTGACAGAACAAAATGCTGACTCTAAAGCAATCCAACTCCACAGCCATGACATGAATCAGAAGACTCTAGAAATCAGTACTGATATGCAGGATGTGACACAGACCAGAAATTAAATTTCCCTTATTTTACTGACATGCTTTGAGCTGAAATGCCTGGCGTGACATATGCCCATACTTAGACATTGATGACATTTTTGCCAGACACTGCAAAGGCTGCTAGAAAGGAAGGCTGTGTCTTCACAGTACAGGATCTATATCTACAAATCAGCATGTCTGTAGAAGGAGATCTGTGATGTTCAGTGTTCACAAGGTGTTAAAAAGGATAGTGGGACATCTAGATGAAATATTTTCATGTCTGTCAATCATTCAAAAAGGCAAAGGTCCAGTTGTTGGTCTCCACAGTAGCTCTACTTACTTGCTGCTGATTCAAGATACACCACTTATTATCACAGCTGACATTTCTACTTGAACCAGATCCAATCCATTTTATGCTTATTCCATCCTTTCCAGTACATGTCTCTGTAGGAAGTTAGCCTTTTGAGACAGAAGAGGCAGAAATACAAAAATCAAAGCATAAATAATACAAAAATACCTAAGTATATGTACCTAATTTATGCCATGAAAAATGCATTTTAATTAATTTTTCAAAAAGGCAAGGATGAATTAGATGAGCAGAAATAAATATTATACACCAAATACATAAAATTTAGACTATTTTATAACATTCAGTTTAAAATGGGTGATGGCCTTACATTTTAAAAAGCTAAGATATAAATATTCTCTTCTCAGCTTTGGAGAATTTTGATTCAGCTGCAAAATATGCATAGATAAAAACACCTTCCTGGGTCAGAATCGTGGCTTAACAAGTCATTAGTAACAGAAAAGCTTCAGAACCTGATGAAAATTCCTTAGATGACCAAAATCTGTGATTCTGTGAAACAGTAGGAACACTGAAATACAAAGAAAAAAACACATCCCTTTCCCTTGAGATTTCTTCTAAATAGTAGTCAGATGGTTTTCTCACTGAAATGTGAAAATTTCCAGACTTTATAGCACAATTATTTCTGTTCAATTATCAAGAGTTTTTGAATTTTAGTGAGATCTTGAAGGCATTGTTTTGAAGAAGTAACTTTGGTGAACTGATTATGTACGTAAGGAAGTGCATTAATGTGTTCCCCCTCTAGTCATCCTTTAGAAATATGAAATTGTAGCAAATTATAATTTTACAGATTTTGGTAAGAGGTTTTGCTGAAGCAATAAGACAATTTTATTGATAGAATAAGGGAAGAATTGAAAGTATGGAACAAGAAAACAAAAGAAAACTAAAAAGATGAAAAGCAAATTGTCTTAAAATAATCTGTAAAGTAATTTTGGTGACTCTGGTCTTCATGTGACCAAAACTCTATTTATATTAGGTTATAGGGAGAGAAATATTTTTAAAATAAAACATTTTTCAAAATTACTACTCAAGAAATCAGATGGGTGTGAAACCAATAACATTATGAAAAAAAATCTTGAAAACAGACCCTATATTAAGGAAGACATTTGTTAACTGATTTAGAATGGGCTAATAAGAGAATGATAATACAGAGAGTGGAGACAAGTATAAGAAGAGTGTTTCAAGAAGCAGCTACTATTATGTTTATGTAACCCAGACAAGAAGAGAGGGCAATCTTCAATGTAAAGGGTAGTTCAGTAATGAAGCACTAAAAGAGTTGAAATGGAAGAAAATTGGTCTGACTAAAGACAGGGAAAGTTATGTATTGTTAAGATTAAGAAAACAGGAGAATTAGATTAAATACTAATATAGAAATAGAAGAGGACATTCCTGCATAGAGGATGCTGAAAATTAGGTGAAAGAGACTGAAACTATGGAAGCTTAGACTGCAGAAATTTTTATAAATAAATGTTTTGAACAAAGTCTTCTCATGTCTGAGAAGAAAGAAGCAGACTTAAAGGCAAATGAAATGTTGCTGGTTTAGTCACATCTCTTAGGCAAAAAGATCCACAGCTTTTCTAAGTCACGCATATTGTCATGGAAACAAAATTGGAAGTCTTGCTTTGGTGAAGGGTATTTCTAGCCCAACAAAAGCAAAGATGCACATTTGCTTGTTTCAGTTATGCTAAACAGAGGAGGTCTGTTGTCAAGTTATCTTTGGATAACTTTGTTATAAAGACAGCTTTACCAAGTGCTTTTAACTTATCATCAAACACAGAAGGAAGAAAGAAAAAATAAGAAAACTATTTATTGTAAACAAATATTACTTTATTTTCATAATTTCCATTTAATTTTCCTGTTGGATGAATTCAAACAAGTTTACTTTCTGTATTAATGGGTTTATATTACCATTCTACATAGAAATAAGTGTTTAGATGTTCTTGGACTGCTGTTAAAAACTGACTATGTTATCTTTTAGATAAATCACATATAAAGGGGAAGTGCAATTCTACATAGAAATAAGTGTTTAGATGTTCTTGGACTGCTGTTAAAAACTGACTATGTTATCTTTTAGATAAATCACATATAAAGGGGAAGTGCAATTTTGGATTCTCCTTGCCCTATTCAATTCACTGATGCAAAATATTATGGATGGCATCTGAAGTTTCTGGCCATTCTGAAATGTCAATTGATTAATGCATTGTTTAAAACCCAAATGGTGTGACATAATAACCATGTGACCTAGGAAAGAGTTATTTTGTCTAAACCAGACTCTCAATAAAAAAAAAAAAAGAAAAACAGGAAGAGGAAAAAAAAACCACTAAAATAAGCTAGAACAGACTGAGAAAACTCTTGTATGTCAGAGATATTTAGGATTTATCTAGGCTGGAGTAAGGTGTGCTAAGAATTGTGTCTTCCTTCTGAAACACTGAATAATGAGATACTTTCAAAACAGACCAACAATGATATTCAAATCAAGGAAATGTCCAAATATTTAAAATTTGCTGTTCAAAAAGCTTAAAAGTTTGAGGTTTTGGTGAATACTGTTCAGAAGGCAATTTTATCTCATTAGGCAGTCAAACATATCTACAGACATTCACTTCATCTCTAATGGGCTGTTCAAAACATTTTCCAAGAAAAGAATAAAACTTTAAATGAAGACAACAGGAACCTGATTCAAAACAAAACAGAGGAATTGTTTAGGTGCAAGACAGCCCCAGATAGGGATTAATCTGCCAATGGGTTCTGGATGTTTCCATTAATTCAAAGGGCCACTATAAGGTAATTGAAAATAAATCCCCTGAAGGTTGCAATAAGCAGAAATCATATGAAGCACAGGAAGCCCCCAAGATGAAGATGGCTAGAGACTGTTCGAGCATCAGGTGTTAAGTATTTCTTACATTCTATGTGTGCTTATGGATGCTTTGGATATGTGGAAGGTAGCCCAGGTGAGCTTTGGTCTCTCATACCATGCCTGGTTTTGTGTTCTTCTAGTCTAAGAACTAGTCTAACTTCCTCCTCAGTTAAAAAACTTGCCTCTCATTGCCATGCTACCATATGTTCCAGTTATTTAAACCTTCTAGTCACAGGTCTTGAAAAATATAATCCCATAATCCTGTTTATACAGTTCTTTCTGATAATTTTTTTTTTCTCCATCAGATTAATTTCTTTTCCATATCAGCCATTCAGCATTCTTTGGTGTTGATTCAGTAGTTTCTGTGTGTTTGAGTTACTTTTTCAGTAACTGCTGTTTCTAGCACAGTTGTGCCACAGCAGTTCTGCCACATTTCCCACCTCTTAATGTTCTGAAAATGCTTGGGAACAGGTTCATGTTTTGGCAACTGTAATTCAAAAGCAAATATCTTTATTACCTCTGCTGTGCAATCTCCACCTTCTGGAAGTCACATGTCTCTGAAATCTCCATGGTACTTGGTGTGACCCATTCATGCCAAGCATGGAGAGCACTGCAGTGCCTGCAGCTCTGTCCCCTTCTGGGAGCCAAAGGTATGGCTAAGGCCAGGATCCAAGTCATATCTACAGGCAAACCTCTCTTCCCAAACTTGCATACACACTAGCACCCAGTGCTCATCTAACCTCTTTGTCCACATTTTCAGGCATTTCTGATGTCATTCCAGTGAAGAGATGTTTCAAATAGTCTAGGAAATTGAGATCTTGTCCTAGCCTGAACTTGTGAGGGCTCTTCTTTTGCTATTTCAGGTAAAAGTGCTCCATCTATGTACTTGTTCTGAAATAAGAGATCAGTGCTTGCTTGTACAAAGAGCCTACACAAATCAATGGCAAGCAGGGATCAGCAATGTTCTAGCCTCTCAGAGGACACTGAAGAAGATGACAAGTGGGGTAGCAGCAAGGGTCTGGCTGCTCCAGAACACTGGTTCCTTCCGCTGAGGGACACAGGGAACGGCACACAGGACCAGAGACGGGACTGGCGACATGCACCTCCACCATGTAGCTGGGCCAGGGACTGGTGGCCCCAAGGCAGGATGAAATGGAGGTGCTGGGACTCAGGAGAGGGTTGAGGGAGGCCTGGGAGGCTGGGTGGGACATGCAGGGCCATCTGTACCTTCTGGTCTCTGGCACTATAGAACAGGCATTGAGTTAACCTTGTGTCCAGTGAATATTGCAGTACTATACATGGAAATGGAGATGTCATAGGGGATGAATAATACATTATCATGCTAGGAAAGCCAAAACCTTTTTTATTTAATTAGTATGTTCTTGTTATCAATTTGTTTTTATCTTAGCAAAAAGTTAATATAGCATAGAAGCTGCTAAGACTTCCTCTTCTGGCCAATCTAAATGCATAGTGGTCAAATTCTTCCTAACTAGGATATCATATATATATTTCAGTTTTCATTATTCCCTCAACAAATTAGCTGATTAGTTCATAGAAAACATATGGCAGTGAATTAAATCCAGTTGACAGATTAAAAAATATAGCAAAAATGGAAAATTAATTACAGAACATTGTACAGGCAGTGGTTTAGATGATCGGATTCTGAGAATTCTGGAAGATCTGTGATGGGTCCATTATAACTACTGGCATTTAAACTAGTTACCCTAGACTTCCTTTTAAATCTGGCAAGACAAACAGATGCTTTTTAGGTGTGTTTATCCCAAATCTTATATCTAAAATGTGCCCTAGAAACATACACTTCTCTTCATGGACCATAAATTGTGTTGGCTACTTCAGAGTGTAAATACTGCATAGAAGACAATTCTTCATTAGGTGAGGCGAATCCCACATTGTCTGAATGAAGACTAAGATTTCATTCAGATTTTCCTAAAAATGTTTGTTCCCTCTCTCTGGTGTGTAAATCATCCTATCAGCAAGATATTTACTGAAGTGTGTTCAGTTCTGTCTAGCTCCATTTAACATCTGTCTCTCAGCAACACCAGAACATGCCTTGCAGAAGGAAGCAAGTTAGCTAGAAGTCATTTGTCAACTTTGATGTCTTCCTTCCAGACACCCAGTTCTGTAAAACTTTCCCTTAGTCAGTTAGACTGTCACAGCTCATTATTGTCATACTGTAGCTCGATGTATTAGCTTTGCAGCCTCAGATAGCTTGATAGCCATCAATCATTTACAATACAATACTCAACACCCTGGCTAATTTTTTTATGGGGGGACCAAAGCAAATTTTTCTTATTACACTGCTATTCTGCTTGTTTTCTTTATTTGCATTTGGTCACATGAAAGTAGGGACTGTATGATACTTCAGTCTATTGGTCACGCCTTTCAAGAAAATTGAGACACCAAATCAGCCCAAAATAATCTTACCTGCCTAATTATTTTAATTCTAGTAGAAGCTTGCCTTTATAAGACATTTCTCAAAACTATGCCGTGGTTAGCCTTCCTTAAGTGAGAGCTACTTTTTAGGCTAAGGAAAGTTAAAATAACTGTTAATTGAAAGCAGAATGTTTTTATAAAGAGGGTATCAAGATTAAAAACAGTTATTTGTACAAAGTTCTGTCCACTCACACATAACTTTTACAGCTTGTTGAAAAATTTTTGTTATCACATTTTTCTACAAAAATGCTGTTCCATGGAAATCTAAACTTTCTGTAGAAATGGACCAATTCTGGTGACCTTTCATCAGGAAAAGGCAATTCAAGTTGACAGATACCAGTGAGATCAAAATAATCCACTTTGATCTCAAGTGTCAATTTTTCTTAATAAAACCTCTCTTCATTTCCAAATGTAATTTTTCCATTGTGAATTATAAAAGATAAAGGAAGAAAACATGAGAAAATAAGCCTCTCATTTTACTAAGAGGGAATTTTTAAATATATCGTTTTCTTGAAAATTTCTTGAAAGCTTTTTTCTTCATTCTAGTATTGAAGAAAATCAGTTCTTTAAACCCATTTCCCACAGAATATGAAAACCACTTCCTGAACAACTCCAATCATTTCTGAGGCATATATTTCTGAAAGAAATCCTTCTCCACTTACCATTTCTTCCAAGACAGACAGATGAATCATGCCCTGGAGGTGCCTGTTTCTTTCAGCTGGCTATAAAGGGAATCTAGGTTGATGAGTCTAGACATCGACAACCAACTTTCAGATATTTACCCTTAGGCAAGACGACTACTTTCCATTGAAAAGATGAAAATAGTATACAATTACTTTTCAGTAAGCATGATTTTTTTTAATCATGCTTAAGGGAATGTTTATCAACAGTTTGTCTTCTAATTATACACCTTGAAAGAGATTAGCTGGGGACGTGGTGGAATCCCTGCCAACCCAGTACAAGAATTCGCTGAGAATAACTATGGATACCTGACAACACCTTTGTATAACTTCAAATTCAGCAACCCCAAATTTGTGAGAAAGTTTAATAAATACAGGTACATTGAATTCTGTCTTCTCTCTTCTTGCCTTGGGGACAGCTGCCCTGGAAAGGCTGGTAAAAATCCCCAGCTCCTGCTCCCAATGAAAGAAACTGTGGCATGTGGCAAGAGCAGTGTAGGTGGGCTGTGTCTCTGAGAGGAGGCATCAGGGGATGTTCTCTGCAACAATAGGAGCTCTATCAGACCCTGCCTGGCATGTGATCAGAGAAAAAAGTGATGCTAGTGCCTTAAGACATATAATAAACTACATTTGGGGTTATTTTGCCAAGAGAAAAGGAAGCTCAGGAGGGGCCTTATCACTCTCTACAACTACGTGAAAGGAGGTTGTAGCAAGCAGGGGTCAGCCTCTTCTCCCAGGCAACCAGTGACAGGATGAGAGGAAATGGCCTCAAGTTCCACCAGAGGAGGTTAAGATTGGATATTTGGGAAAAATTTTTCACTGAGAAGGTGGTCATGCATTGGAACAGGCTGCCCAGGGAAGAGGAATCGGCATCCCTGGAAGGGTCCAAAAGATGTGTGAATGTGGCACTTGAGGACGTGATTTAGTGGTGAACATGGAGGTGCTGGGTTATTGGCTGGTCATTTCCAATCTTAATTTTTCTATACATTTTAGAAATTTCATGGAGAAAAGTGGATAGAGTCAGCTTACAGGTATTTTTGTTGTAAAGCTTTTCAACACTGAAGCTGGAGAATAATATAGTTTGTGTAGAGGCTAACTGAAAAAAGAAAAACAAATAGTGTTATTTTGTACATGTGCATCCAGCTAAAGGTGAAGTAGCTGTAAAATTTAGCAGGTTAGTTGCACGTTTTTGGACTAGGGCAAAAATGACCACAGAGAAAACATAAGCAGCTTCTCTTTCACTACAGTTTTGGAGCCAGAAAGAATGAAGTTGTATGTTTATTGGGCCAGTTTTCAAATAAAGCAGAATTAAGGTTATTTGAGAACTGAAAATAACTCTTCATTTCATGGTTTTCTAGAACTCTAGTATTTGTTGACTTTCTCAGTCTGAAAGGGCAGAAGATATGCCTGGGATGCTTTTGCTCCTTAGCAGAGTTTTGCAGCAGTGAATTACTTTGAAGAGAATGCATTTATATTCACCTTTGTACATGCCAGTGGGCTTTTAAGCAGCTGCAGATAGCCATTTATGATGTGGCTATAGGGATGCAGTTCAGGTATGCAAAATCAGACACTGTTTTTCTTTGGCACTTACTGGAGGAGGAAACACCACTGTCAATACTGCACAGAGAAGGAAAGGGTCAACTCACAGGGCACAGACACAAGTGTCCCCAAGGCCAGTGAGCAGCTCTAGGGATCCCACAGCACTCTTCTCCCCACTAGCTCCAGGGGGGACAGAAATGTCCAGTTCCTGTCCCTAAATTTCTGTTTGTTATACCACAATGGAGATTGGCTAATGGTTGTCTGAAATACTGTATCAGAAAAGAGAAAATAACTTGGCTCTATAGCTGATGATGTCAATGACCTTTCATGACATGATGGTTACAGTAAAAGTAAGCACTTAAAAGCAAGTTGATGTCTGCCCCTGGCATCATCTATTTCCCCATTTCAGAGTATAAAAGTTATACCCATCCTGACCACTCAAGAGCCTGTCCCTTTTTTTTCATCCCATTACAGCAACAGTATTTAAGAAGCAAAAAAAAAATCATAGAATATGATAAGTTGTTATAAAAGCTTGCTCTTGCTTTCTTCAAAGGCTTCCTTTGGAGAACCCCAGGATACAAATTCCCCAAAATACATCTCAGGACCTCCATGTCTACAATATGATCAAAACTGAATAAGGATATGTATTTCAGAGCACCTACAGCAACCATCCTTTGCACATGAAAAGCTTCTCCAAGTCATTCATCCAAATACTGTTAAATGAGTGCAGGTACTCCTGGAGCAGAAACAACCTGAAACAAAACCATCTCTGGCCATGTCCCCCACACTGGGGGGAGGAGGTCTGAGATAGCCCCTTGCCATGAGCTTCTGTGGGAGAAAGGTAAAATGCTTAGCATTGACTAAGAGATATCCCTCATTTGCACACAAGGGAAGAAAATGGGTAACTGGGGAAGACAGCAAGCCTGCTGTGCCTTGTCCCTCTTGCTGCTCTATCCTTTCCTTCCTCTCTGACCTGACCTTCACCATACTACCTTTCCTTTACCAGGATGATGTCTTTTGTTTCCTGCTCTTGCCTTACCCTTTACTTCACTCCTGTACCCCTTACATTTCCTCTGTAAAACATAGAGATTGTCATGTCAGTTGCCCTATTATATATTGGATTCTGTAAAATCTGAGAGATCTCCATGGGCTTCTATAAGTTCTTGCTCGGGATCAAAATCTTTTAGAAGTTCTAATCTTAAAATCCTCTTTTCTACCCTGTGAAGGCGTGCTTAAACATCTGGTTTTGTTGCTTGGTAGTGTTTTCATCTCAGAGGAAAATTAACAGCAGGTGAACTCTTATCAGGATTCTATGGTGAATCTATTCCATTTAAGATATGCATATTTTCTCTAAATTTCATTTATGCATAATATCTATGAAAAATTAATTTGCCATGTATGTACCTCTGAAATACTTGCTTCTTTGGAAAAAAAACCCATAGAATTAGCACTCTATCTCTACACCAAATTAAATTCTGTTAGAATGCTAAAAATAACTAGATTTCTTCATTATATGAAGCAAACAGCTCAGATTTATTTTGGGAATCTTTTATCATACCTTCAAGTATATTAATTATAATTAGAGTTAAATGAAAATATTCCTATTTATTTGATTCATTTTGTCTTTTTTTTGCTGTTCCTAAGTTGTCTGCAACTAGATCAAGCTTTTTTGGAACTCAGTCTTGATTTACAGTGCAAAACCAGTTTGAAAGCATGGCATTCTGAAATTACAGCTGAGGAAATGTAACCCCTGAGGTTTGTATATGACTCTTCATGGGTACCAGGAGGCTCACCCAGTGATGGGAATTGCCATCCTTTTTTTCCCAACATTCCCAGACTGGAGTGTGAAGAGGGGCAGGATATGGTCACGAGACACCAGCCTGTTGCTTCCAGTTTCCCCAGATGGTTGCTCTTCCTCACAGATACCATTTCACATGCAAGACTGAAAGGTAATCACTAATATCTATATACCTGGTTATTTTTAATAATAATTTAGAGTATATTGAGAGAAGGAACTTTGGAGAAGGAGGTAAATCCATTTTGACATCAATCTTTTTGAAAAGAAGTTATAGCAATTCCCTACCAGTGTTAGATAAAATACCAGAGAACCTTTAGGGTCATTCTGGTGACATTCTTCAGCACGCTGCTGTTAGCCAGAGATCAGCACTGCCCAGGAGCAAGGGTTGTTTGCTTTGCTTATCTGCAGCAAGAGCCCAGTGCCAGCTGATCTACCCACCATCAGCATCCTTTGGAAGCTGTAGTGCTGCTTAGATGATGCTGAATTAGTGAAACCTCATCACTGTGAGAGCACTTTATTTTATTAAAAGTGCAATTAAAACAAAATCAAATACTTTCATTAACTGCAACAAGTAAAAATTATACTCCCAGTTGCTTTCTTCTCATTAAGAAAATTTGCATTTGAATAACTTTTCAACTGTGTGTATTTGTAATTAATGCAATTACAAGCCAGAGATATGTTCCCAAAAGTAAAGAAAACTTCTTTATCAGTTTTACCATTTTAATTGAAATAAGACTTTGTATAGTGAATTATTTAATGTCTGTTATCTGAAAAGTACATATAGAGATAACAAGTCAGCCTCGGTATTTGGGACTGTGCTCATTTATTTTAGAGCTGGTGTAAGTCCTGGGAGCCAGAGAGGATGAATTGTTGGGTTCAACCCTGGAATACTGAGTATTTTGACTTTGTTGGTTTAAAAACAGGGCCTATTGTTTATTTAACTCGGTAAAATTATATTTTTTATTTTCCAAATTAATATATGAGAGATAGGAAGATAAATATTCATAAAAGGGAAAACAAACTTTAGCTAGGTTGAGAGAAGATAAAATATGTTCATGGCAAGAAGGGGAAAAATTATATAGTTTAAAAATAAAATAATGCAACCTGGAATTGTTACATAGTCAAAGCTTTCAGACATAATCAAGGTAATATCATGCTGGATGCTGCACAAATACACGATGTTTGGAGCCTTTACATAAAATAATTTATCTTCTCTGTTTTCAAACCTGAAACCTTTTTTTTGCATATTTCTCCTGGACTTCAGAGAGCCTCTCAGTCAGGCCTCAGCACTGACAGTTTACATGTAAGTATTACTGCAGGGCTCTGCATCTTCATGCATGTGTTCCATGATGAAGCCTACTTTGAAAAGGAGCCACAGGTGTGTGTTACCAGTAACCTGGCGTGAGGCAAAAATGGTTAAAAATATTTAAATCCATAAATTGGACAGTTCACAAAAAGCTTAAATGGTTTTTTAAAAAGGTCCATCTATTGCTATCTATGATTGCTTGGGTAAAGACTTATCAACAGGGAATTGTCATTAAATTCCTTTTTGTTCTTTGACTACACAAAAATATCTTTCCTTAATTTTGATTTTTCATACTGAAAATATATTCAAGATGCATAGAATTCCTTTAAACATTTTCTCTCCAGTAGTGAGAGAATACACATCTTCCACTATTCCTATGACATAAATACATTAAGATTTTTCTTGTATGATATGTTCATCAGCAAAACAAACCATATGGAGACAGTAAACAAGTAGAAGGAAAGAAAATATAGGTTGAATAGATAATTTTCCAAACTTTCATGCTCCCCCTCCAATTTCTCCCTCACAAGTACAGGACTCACAACATGATCTCAAACTGTCTATCTTCTAGCTTTGGTTCACTGCTGAAAGAATATTCCAGGTGAAGAACTGAAAAAAGAAAAAATTCCATAATGACCTGAACACCAAAGGTGCAGCCATATGTAATGGACAAGAAGGAAATTTAATCCAATCAGGAACTGCTTCAAGAATGTCCTGTCTACTACAGAGTAGGTCAAACAATATGGTCACATTAGCTCCTTCAGGTTTATATGTTGCTAAACTAGGAATTTGCCATAAGTTACATTCTACAATCATAGAAACTAGAATTGTTAAGGTTGGAAAATACTCTCAGATCATGAAGTCCAACCATCAACCTAGCACACCAGCATGTATCCATACAGGATTGTTCTTTAACTGGTGTTTTCCCATTCATTTACTGATGTTTTTTCCAGCCATTTACCGGTGGTTTTCTATAAAAGAAGGCTCCCTCCTCTTCCCTTGAGGGGACTGTTACAAGAAGGAAATTTAACATCACAGGAGCTGAATTTTAGAACTGATCAATACAACTTTTCTTCATTTCATCCTCAATTGTATACCCTGTTCATTGAAGTGTGTAATTCTTATCTTTTACACACTATTCAAGTAGATATTGTGCCTTTGTAGAGTTTTGGCTATCATGTAGCCAAGTGATACAAGTTTAGTCTTCCTCTTTCTCTCTTCACCTCCACGATGTTTCTATTGCATTATTTGTGTTACTCTGACTTGTTGAGACCTACAGGACACTGACCCATCCAGAGTGAAACACACTACACCATGCCTGCTATGTCACCAATGCTACAGAACTCTTCAGCTGCTCTGTATTGTTCCCTCATATTTATCAGGTAATTTCCAGGTCCCTGCAACAACTTTCACTGAATTTGGCTGTCTCTGTCACAAGGATTTCCATCTTGGATCAATGCTCCCATCCTCATAAACCAAGAACAAAAATACTTACACTGAACATTGTAACTCCAGACCATGGTTAAGGAACTCCTAAAATCTGGCATTTAAAATTCCTCTGCAGGTAAAGATATTTAGAAAATTCGACAGATTTTTTCCTTATCCATTAAATTAATTAAGGGCAATATTGCAATATCTTTTTCAACTCTCACCAGATTAATTTAAAATTTGAGAGCATTACAGGAACCCATATTCCACCAATGCAAATTTTAACTATGACTCAGCACTTCTTATTTCCATTAAATTTCAACCCCTGCAAGCCACTGATGACATTATCCCTCTATATTTTTACTGTCCTTTTAGTAATAGTACACTAGTTCAATATAATACATAAATTATTAGAGAACTTAAAATTTGCATCACAATCTTTGCTAGAGACTTTTCCACAGTTTTGTATTATTTTACAGTGTTATCACTTATATATTATTTGGAGTTTTGACTTTCAAACATTTGAACGATTCCACTGAAATAAATACCCATGCCAAGAAATTTAAAATTAAATCTAGTATCCTATAGATATACCTCTCAGGTTTGAACAGCAATATGGCTTCTTTGATAGCTTTTCAATAAAGAATGCTCTTAGACACAATCCTTCCTTCAAAACTGCTCAGGGCACCTCTCCTCTTTGAACATCTTAATTCATGAAACTTGTAGAAAATTACCTCAAAGTTTTGCCTCTTCTCAAATTTGGTTGAAATGGGGCACTAGATTCAAAAGCTTCTGAAGGATAGAACAAATATGTTCTATCAAAGTGTAATTATTTCAAGGAATCTACTGTTCAGGTGAAGAGAAATTATATTTTAGAAGAATTATATGAAAAGGAGGTATGAACTTCTAATGAGGAAATTGATGATTAACAGATGAGTCTGCTGTCACCTACACATAATGGGGAAAGTATATTTTGTCTCACAGGAAACTGAAAAAGGCAATAAAATTTCTCAAATTTAAAAAACTAATGACAGGTTTCCAATATTGTTTTGCAGACATTACTGACTGGTCATACTTCAGCCTCTAATTCAAATACATATTCCTTGTACAAAAAAAAGTTACTTGGGATACTGCTGTGCAAACAGAAACAGATACTGCTCTGCTTAAAACAGACTGGGGTCACTTAAGCTGCATCAGCTTGTTAAGTCAGTAATTTCTTAATAAAGGCTGTAAATTCAATTTCAACCCTCTTAATAACCTATAGAACACACATGCTGGCAAAATAATCTTAAAAAAAAAGAAATAGTAGGTGTTAGGAAATATAATTTATCTATAATGAAAAAAAATGCACACAAACAAAAATCAAGCCTCAAAACCTGCTCCCCGAACTGTATTATGCTAATTACCTAAAATATCCATTCTGCAGTGATTTTCTGGGGGTTTTTGTGCTCTCCTTTGCTTGCACTGAATTGCTGTGCAAAATCCTGAGTCATTTCAGCCTGGAAAGATCTTTACCCAGTAGTTTAAGGTGGTGTTATTGGTGTGAGGTATCTGAAGGCATTAAATCTGAGAGACATCATGTGAGATCAGGTCTGCGCCTTTTTGCTTGGAGACACCTTCTACACTGCAACCACTCTGTATTTCTGGAGTTGTATATCACAAAATAGGCATTTCTCTTCTTTAGCAAATGGCATTATCACCAAATCAGTAGAGGCTGGAGTCAAACTCAAACACTTTGAGGTGGAAATTTATAATTTTGTGCTTGTATGATACATAGCAAAATGCAGCATATCCTGATTGAAGATACCACAATATAAAATAAAACACATTTTATGTTCCTTAAACAGCCCCACTTCACATTGTCTCTCAGGTTTTTTTCATGTAGACTGTGGATTGCTAGAAGTATTTTGGACCAGTGAGCTAATGTAAAAGCACGTATTTGATGCCTATTCTCATTTTACAGTCTGATCTTAGGCATGTTGAGGCCATGAATGAAAGAATTCAAGTGCCTTATGAAACATCCTGATATGTGCATAGCAGGAGCAACCACCCTTCATGAAATCCACCATGAAGAAAACACTGCATGTGTCCAGCCAGACCTAATCACACCAGCATACGGTGCTCTGGCAAGAAACTTCTCACAAAACCTGTCTGCTGTTTTCTGATAGCAATCAAGTACAAGAGCAGCATTAGCACTGACCTTCTGGATGCTTCTTTTCCACTGCTTTTGATATTCTGGACACAGTGAATGAAAACAGGGAGGAAAAAAGAGTTGATTACAAAAATCAAAAGCAAACTCTATTAAATACCAGAAATCACAAAGATTTAAGTTTGAAATTGCCACAAAATGGGGATCTGTTGAGAAACAGAATTTAGCATATCAATATCAGCCCTGAAAGATATTTGGGTAATCTACTTCAAAAATTTTCCAACAGAAATGTTAAAGAAACAGTAACATAATAGGGCTTGTCTTGCTTTAGACAGAAGCTCTTTTTGAATACAGGTTTTGACAAAAAATTAAATTTCTGTCTTCTTGCTCAAGTGACAGCTCCTGCCTTTGTAACAGCTTTTTACAGACTGGAAGAGTTAATTAGTTTCCATTAAGAGATTCTTTATATCCATAGATATATACATATACATCTCATTAAACACTGAACTTCATTCTTCACTAAACACAGACAGGTAAAGCATGAGTCAGGAACCTAAATGGGAGGCAGTGTTCTCCAGTCCTCATTTCTACACTGCATTCTGCTCTCTCTTACAGGCTATATTTTCTACCATTTTGTACTTGTTGCCCTCTGGATTCTCTTTAATGGTGTGGTACCCTGTAGCAGCCCAGCTGATGCCATATAGATCACATACCTCCAGTGCTTTACATATGGTATTTATTGAATGCACCACGGAATAAACTTTAGCTTTTCAACAATACCATCATATTGTCAACTTAAATTGAATTTGCTGTCCATGGTGCTGTTTTCTGTTCTGTGTTGTCCCAACCTACTGAGGAGGATGGTGGTAAAGGTATTATTCTGATACAGGGATCTGTGGGTGAGATGAGATACTGTGAAGGAGGGATACTGAGATGACAATATAAAATCAAAGCTAAATTAGAAGCTTGACTATTTACTTCACCAAAACCAGAAGTAGATATTATGTTGGAGAAAAACTGCATATCTCATGCAGTGCTTAGTGTCAAAGGCTTTATACTCTCTTTGAATTGTATCTTTATGCATATTTGCATGAAACTACTTGAAGTTTTATTATCCTATTGAATAATAGAGTCCAGAGCTGGTAGGAACCAAATGATGTATCAGTCCCAAGGCGGTGTCTGTTATCTCTGACAGATATTTGTCTGACCAGCTCATAAACAAGCAGTCTCAGTGCTTTCAATATGTCTGGCAAAAATAATGTAACAATAATATTTAGCCAAAAATTTTCCTATGATTTAAGCCTGTTTTATATTTTCCTACTCCCATTAGCCCAGCTTATTTAGCACAGCTTATTTTCTTTCTACTTTCAAGTCTTTTAAATATTTGATATTTTTCATGTCTCCCCAGCAGGTTTACTTTTTTATAGTAACACAACACTGTTGTCTCATGCTCAACCTAAGTACCCCTGTCCATTCCTCATACTACATTTTAGATAAGAAATACCATCTAAATAGAGTAGTATTCTGAAATTGTCCCTGAACTGCATCCTAATTCTCTCCAACTATTTTTCCACATCAGTATTAAAGTCTCTTGGGTGTATTTCAGTCCTCCCAGCTTTGAATTTTCTGTAAACATAAAATAACTGTAATCAATATTGAGAAACATATCTCATGGATACTATATATCTGCAAACCATTGCATACAGGATATTTTCTGCTGTTTGAGATCAGTGTGAGACAAGAGTAGTCACATCAAGCACATTTATTCATAAATTAAAGACTGGAGAAGCGATTCATGTAAGGAACAGTATCCCTAAGCAATTCTAATTTATGTATCTTACATTTACAGAACATGGCAGAAATCCACACTTCCCCAGCTTTAATGGTATGCACATCCATATGCAAGCCTAGCCTTAACTATGCTCTTAAATCTCTTTTGTACAGGTGTTTAGGAATGTTGAATATTTTGTATTTTAGTAAAGTTTAAGTTTAATAATTAAGCCACTGTTTCCAAATACAATCCAGTTAATTTCTTGTTGCTTTAATCAAACTGGTAGATATATCTTCAAAAGACACACTAATAAATCAGTAAAGCCTTTTCTGTATCTTCCCCAAACCAAGGCCCATTCCATGCTGCACAATTTAAGGCTTCTATTCATCTTTCCAACCATCCACACAAACTCAGCCATCTGAAAATGTGCTGTTTAGTCCTCAAATACAGTTTTTTAGTTTTGCACTTACCCTTTACATGTTTTTATATAATCATCCCAGAATGCTTTTACTTTTCATTCTGTGAGATAACCATGGAGATCTGAAGGGGTTGACGTTTCTCAGCAAGGAGGAGTAAGGCAGTGCTCCAGAGCCTTTGTGGAAAAAGTAATCCAAAACTAATCCTGTTTATTGAAGCAATAGTTGTTCTATAGCTTTCACCAGTCAACATTGTTCAGAATTTTTAGCAGACTTTTTTTTTCTTAATCTGGATGCAGTTCTAAGAAAAAAAAAAGAAGAAAGAAAAAAATCAGATAAAAACAAACATCTAATTGTTGTGGACAGTGAGCAACATGAGCAGCTATGTCAGAAAAACTGCAACAGCAGCTTCATGTGTTGTTCCCAGGCATGTTAAAGTGAGCTAATTATAGCAACCCTTATGTATTCTCAGAACATGTGTTCATTCTTTATGAAATTGCGGGATATCTTAGTAGAGAGATTTCATGTAAATTATTTATCATTAATTCTGTGGTTTGGCTTGGCTTATGTCCACTCTCAGTGAAAGAACTTTAAACTTTTTAAGTGGAAGCATGATGTGAAATATTAAAGAGAAATATTTATATATACATTCTCTTTTTATCTATGGATTTCAGACATGAGATAAAAGGTTTCTATTGTTGATTATTTCAGCTCTCTGGGTACTACTGCAAAGCACTTACTGCTGAGCTTGAAGCTACAGCTTGGGGATTTCAAACTGACAGAGAAATGCTCCAAACTAGCAGTCTCCTTTTGATTTACCAAAAAGTCTTCTGAGCTAGCAACAGCAGTATCCTTTTGGTATGAAAAAGATCAAATATAATGAATCACACTCAACACTCTCTAGAGAAACAATTACATTTCTCTGTTAAATAAAAGCAGTTTGTATGAGGTAATGATTTCAGGAGTCCACAATGGTGTCCTATCTATATTATGCATCACTTAAAGTTTTGCTGCAGGTAAAGGAGATGTTAGCTGACAGCACAGCCAAGTTTATATTCAAAACCAGCAAGCTTCTCACAGTCCTTTTTTAATGGATGCATTCAGATACAGAACTTGCAATGCTGTCCAGCCAGTTATCTTTAGAGTATGTTTAAAATGAAAATTAATTCAGTAGCTGCTCAAGTAATTTCCATTACCCTGTTTAATGCTCCCTATTACAGACAAATCTTCTTTATGGAACCATACAGTGACAGATTGGCTTTCCTTGTTATCAGGTATCTAGCAAGTGAGCCTCATCAAACAACTCTGGCGACTATAAATGATGTTCTTGTTCCCCTGGATACACCCTTGTGTCCTTTGCAATTTTACCTTCCTTTGTCTTTTATAAGAGGAATTACCAAAGAACAGAATTTGAACCTATTCCCCAGATTCAAAGTTGTTTATTGTCTTAGACGAGCACATTCACTATTTCTTAAGGCTACCATACTAAAGTGACTTTGTCATCTAAACTCCTTCACTGAGAGACAATTCCCAGGGTACAGCACTTACAGTTGTTGCTTTTGTAACATGCCTGCTTTTCTTCCTGAAAGTCTGGAAACTCCTCCTCCTCCAGGTGCTAACGTAATATCCTATGTTGTGCTTTTTCTCCAGGTGTGTAATGAAGATTAATCAAAGCTGATTTGTGTTCATGACTTCTCTTCACCCTTCACTGGTTCTGTGCTTTATCCATAAACTTGGGCTTCCCTATCAAATGAAAGGAAGCTCCACAGATCTCAACTTACCATGACAATACATTCCTAAACTCTGTAGATGATTTTTCAAACTGTAGCAAATCAGTTAACACCCTGAATTCTGAAGGCCTGTACAATCTGCATAAAGCAATATATAACCAGTTATTATACTTTCAAAGCTACAGTAGGAGTGTATTGCTTTAGGTAAAACAGCTGTTGACTAACAAAAAAATACAACAATTTGTTGTGCTGTTTGATCCTAAATGCACTCTGAATGCAGGGGTAGGTGCAGAAGGCCTTACAGTGTCTGTGCCAGGCAGCAGTTTGCTACTCAGGGCCCTGCAGGCACAGGAGAGATTAGAACTGTTTGTGATTCAGCTAGAGAGCACCCAAAATGAAAGCAGATTTTCTGAGAAAACCAAATAGATTTTGCTGACTATCCTGGACATCCAGGGGGTGCTCAGTTAATCAAGTCACAAGAAAATAGTTTAGAAGTCAGCATAGTACATAGACTACATATACACCACTACATTGTATGCTACTACATTAATATTGCTGAGCATACTACATACATTAACCATGCACACCTCACATTCAGAAATATATTCTCAATACATTCAGAAAAATCTTGCACTCTGAGTTGACAGGTATTACTAACCCAAGAATTATGATGGAAAACAAGGGGAATATTCACGTTGCCCACTTCAACAGCCTACAAAACCTGACTAGGCTTCCTCCACAGTAAATGTAGAGGGATAAATAAGTATCTCAGATTATTTCAGAGGATTCAAGTTATGCAGCAGCAGAAGTCCTCTGGAGTGCAACCAGAGCACTACCTTCCTGCTTACCTTAGCTGCTCTAAATTGTTCCCCTGAGGTGACAACTCTACTCTGCTGATTACAAACAGTGCCTAGACTCCTTATTTAGAAACCTAATTTGGTATCTAAAATCAGATGTGGTGAATAATTCCTGAATTTTCCTTAAGACCTCAAAATTTCAAAATCAAGCAAGTGATGGGTTTTAATTAAATATTAATAAGTTTAAAGCTTAATTTTTGTAACTTCTCCAAAAAAAGGTGCATCTGAAGCAGCTGACAATGAAGTTAATGCCCTGCAGACTGCAGATCTTCATGCTGTATTTAAGCAAATACATGCTAACAATCTGTTACACCCTGCCTAATGGATTTTACATCCAATACCACTGGTATAAGTACAAAGCAATTTCAATACAAAGCAATTTCAATAATGGAAACTGATGCAGAATAAATATCATGCTCATTTCTTCATAGATCTGTGTAAATAATACTTATCCCTTTGCACTGGGATTTTTAAGGTAAAAAATGTCTTCTTTTCCTCACCTTGATACAGATTAATTTAGCAATAAATAAAATCAACATATTTATGAAAGATACATGAGGACAGCAGTACAGGTCCATCTCTTTTTCAGCGTATGCTGCATGATCAGTGGTCATACAGACTTTTCATAATGACTGCATGCTTGGGCCTCTTTTCATTAAAAGAAAAAGACCTTGGTCCTGAGTTTTCTCTCCTATTAACCACCAGTCCAAACTGAAGCTATCTAGGGTAAGTTAGTCATCTAGGTCTCCCTCTGTCGTCAGTAGAGTGGCAGGTACTTCCACAGGATGAATCATCTCCTCTATTTTAGACACATCTTAGAACTGTATGAATCACTCTGAAAATCCCTCTCCCCACAGTTACAGAGGGAGCCTAGACAACCAACTTAGCCAGGACACTCAACTTTCCAGCTAAGGCAGGGGCCTGCTACTTGGTGTTCTTGCAAAAAGGATGTCAGTAAGGAAAGTGTTTCTTTGAAAGGAGACATGTGTCAACTGATGGCAATATAGAGTCATGTTCATGCCAAACTACCAGATCATAAAGGCTTTAAATCAGTATTAGCCTGCCTTATTACCTTGAGGTGAAAAATTCCCTACTCCTCTGCCAACTTCTTGTGCTAACTAATTCACAGTTGAACATGTTGAAAAGGCGTGTGCAGCTGGGCAAATGCCCTAGCAAGCATCAAGCCTATAAATTAGTGACTGGGCAGTAATATTTTCTAGCCAGTTCAGGTAGTCTTTAATCCCTAGTGGTTAATATCATTTATATATCACCCTGATTTAAATTTATACAAGAGTGCTTTTATACAAATTACATTCAAAATATGCAATTAGATTCAGAAAATAATGAAGTATTATGACACTGGCATATATATATATTTATATTTTTTGCCCCACACTTCAAAATGGGCCAGAGAGGGAAATCTGCTAATTAAATTACAAAATTTTGAAGAGGTCAAAATAGTGTAACACACACCAAGCTATAATTCAAAGAACACAGGAAGCAGAACAATTCGGATTTGACATCCTTTGACACAGACTGTAACAATGTAGTCAGAATTTTTAGAGAAACACACATCTTTTTCATTCTTTCTCTCCCTCTAGGGTTACTGCACTGTGATCTATTTTTACACAGGAAAAAAAAAAAAGAGTTTCCATTGTTAAAACAAGTTGGATGCTTCCATATCTCATATTCGATCAGAGAACATGTCAGAAAGTCCAGTGTCCTGCTTTCAATCAGCTTTGAAGCATTTCTAATGGTTATAGACAGCATTCATCCACAATACTGTAATCATAAAAACTTCTATTTTTTAAAAAGTGAGGAAAAAATGTGACTTCCAGTGACTTACGAATAAATGGTATTGAAATTATTTCTTTAAAAATGCAAAAGCTAGAAAAGGAATGAAAGCAGTAGAAAGATAATAGATCTAACCACATATCCTCAAAATTTTAGGGATAGTGATGTTCTGATGTTAACTACTTTTTCTTCAAAATTCCTCTGCTGAAACAGCTCACCAAATATGATGAATCTAATACTATCTCATGTTCTTGAATTTTCCATCAACTTGAAATACCAATTCTGCATTGCCAGTTTTTTCATGAAGCCCACTGTACAAAAAAGGAGGAGGAGGAAGGAAGGGAGGAGAGACAAAGATGAAAAGAGTGGAGAAAAAGAAAGGGCAGGGATGGCAGTTGCCTTGGAATTGACAATGTCTTCCTGATTATGGCAGGAGCCAACTTTGCATACCAAACACAAAGTACAGTTACAAGAACACAGATCACATTTAACTGTGACATCCTAAGAAGGAACACAGGCTGCATCACCAATACTGAGAGCTCCAAGCCCTGTCAAGGCTCATGGCTGTGCTACCTTAGGTCCACGCCACAAACCTCCTTTCCAAAGGCTGGTCAGAGTTCAGGTCCCCTCTCTGAAATACCCAGTGGTTGTAGAAGACCACAATTCCTAAGAGTCTCTTATCCTTTCCTGTAACACTATCTGATATTCAAAACCAGGGTGGTTTTTTTGGCCTTACCTCAGCACTTTGTTCACAAAGCCCGTTCCAATTCTGTGGACAAATGTGACACTCAGAACTAAGTTTTTAGTTTCAGATTGAAACTTTGCCCTTGAAAACCTAGCATTCATTGTCCTGAACATACATGTCAAGCAACTTTTATTAGATGTGCGAACATTTGGATGAAAAATAAATCTTTCCTGCATAGCCCAGCAAAACTCTCAACAAAACTTCAATGTGTGAATGCCCTTAGCAGATCTGTTTCATATTGTGCTAATTCATACCCAGCTGAAGGTGGCTACTGAATGTAACAATCTGCATGATGATTTATTTCAAAATCCCTTAATAACATTTTAAATTGAGGCTATATTATGAAAGAATATTAAAATAAGGACTTAACAGACAACATCAGAGGCTGTTCATAAGTGCATGAAGTGGAGAAAAGGAGAATTAGTAGTTCATAAAATACTTTATTTGCAGATTACAACTCCACCTAAATCTGGCCACTTTAATACAAGGTATCATGTTTGTATTTATCTCATTTCTTAACATATATTTCAGTGCTGAAAACACAGAATGGCACCAACATTTTGAACTCTACTCTCTTGATCTTTTCTACAGTCAGTACTGATCTTAAACCAGTCCTAACTACATTTGTTCATATGTTTGTGTTTTGCTACTACTGCAGTAGCTTTAGTCTCTTCAGTAAAATACTCTGTGAACCCACACCCATTAATTTATCTTTACTTAAAGATCAGAAGACAAATTGTGTCTTTCTGCAACCTTAGAATAACACCTAATCCTGAGTTTTCTCTTCATATGAGCTTGTTTAGGAATATGCTGGCACCAGCAACATGATCACACCTTCAGGAAGATAACTAATTTTGCAGCCATTTAGCAGTCCAGTGTGCATATGTAAGCTGCATTTTTGCTTACTTGAAGGCAAAGTTTACTGCTTTCAACAACTTTAGGAAGCTTCCCAGATAATAGTACCAAAATAAACAATATTCCCCCACATGTGATCAATAGAAGTGACACTATGGAAATCTCTGTATATCTGGTCTTGAATTCTTCTCTCATAGGATGATCACTTTCTGTACTGCAGCTGGGGGCAAACATCACTGCTTTCATCCCCATGACTGAGGAGAAAGACAAAATAATGCTCCCACTTTCAACCAACTTCACTGGTTCCCCATTCACATCACAATCAACTGAAAAGTGCTTTTTGTTTCCAGTATCTTTGCATGGCTTACCCAAAGATCTCACACAAATTTCATCACCTGTTACATTGCATTTACAGAGACCTGACATCAGTTCTCACCATAACAGATCTATGTCTATGCCTGGCAGAAATCAATTGGCTATCTCATTTAGTATTCTCATTTTAAAATACACCTTTTTTCTTTTGCCTGCTTGATTAGTTTTCCCTGTCACCAAAGATTGACTTCTTTGATTTATACTGGAGAATTTTCTGTTAGCACACTATTCATGGCCTAGTTTCTGCACTATTCTTGCATTTCATAAATAATTTGATAAACATCTTAAAAATCCATCCTGAAATATGGCTTTCAGATGTATATGCAATAACATAGGTTTTAGTTATTTTATTAGAATTGGGCTGCTGACTTAGGGATAGAAATAAAATAGAAGGTCAAGTATTCAAAATAAAACCCCTTAGCTCCTGGCATTTCCTCTGTAGTTATTTTCACATCAAAAACTACAACTACAGTGATGTTTTAACTGTCAGCTTTTCCAACTGCACTTTTTTATCAATTATTACTACAGTATTACACATACTGTATGAGTTTATACCTAGGTGGAACTGAAGGGAAAGAAATGTAATTCCTTACTAAAATGCAAACCACCATCTTTGTTCAAAACCAGTCTGGCAGCAGATAAGATGTATACAAACCCCTGAAATTTTCCTAAGAAATAAATTGAGGAAGAACTTTGGAGAGCAACCTTTCTAAACATGCCTTTAAATCTACTTTTATGTACATGGCACATATTTTTTCTCAATCTTTCTTAATGTTAATTACTGCATTAGGAGATACTTTCATTGGATGCATAAACTCTTTGCATTAAACTAACTTTATCACTTAAAATTCCATCGTTCTTCTACTGTTACAGCTCAGCTTTTTATTTCACTAAAACCAAACGTAATTCTAATAATACACTAAACATTTGAACTAAGCAAAACAATCATGCCTTAATTTTTCTTTCCAATGGCCACACATGGTAATTATAATCCTCCTGGTACCTGGGTAACTGCTATATATAAGCATACCTGCAATATAATGCACAGCCAGCAAACTTCCAAAGCTTAATTTTTCCCTGCTCACCTTTCTGTAAAAGCAAATACGTCCACAGGGTCACCTGCAGGCAATGATAATGACTCCCTGGAGCTGCATTTACTAAGTTTTCATGATTTGAACCCCATGTCAAATCACGAGAGGGAACATTGTATCTGACAGAGGAGCCCTGTGATTCTCTCCAACACTTGGCAACTTGGGTAAGTCTTAAAAAAGTTACTCAAAAGTAATTTTTTTAATTCCATGACTGTGTGTCCCAGCTTAGTTTAATTTGTTCCTATTTCATCTCTCACGTATGAAGAGCATCTCAAGTATCATACATACACTTGGTATTTATCTGCCATGATGATGTTCTTCTGTTTCCTGCATTCTGTGATATCCTGCATTTAGGGTCACTAAAGGTCCATACATTTGAGTGACAAGAAGTCACAGAGAAAGGACAAACTTGGACAGGTGTTCATTTGTCATTTGATTAATTTGCATTCGGTTCCCACATTGTGACAGGGAAATCCCCTGTGAATTATTTTAAACTGTTTTGTGCTGTATTTTCTCCCAAAGGTGTTCTGATTATTGACAAAATTCACTTAAAATCTTTACTGTGGATACTCCCATCGCCCTCAGAAACCCTTCACACATGACAAAATTCTTAGAATTGGTACTTTGTTACTAAGGTGTATTATAAATTTTCCTGGAAATTCCTGGAGTGTTTGGAAGCTTGAGTCCTTATCTCAAGCCATATTTAAGCAAACATCTTCTAATGCACCCTAAAAAGTAATGATGGTTTTGCCTAAAATATGGACTAAGATGAAACCCTTTTTTAATCATAGCCTTCAGCATGTTAATTGTATATCATTAAGAACTAAGAGAACTGCATTTTTCCTAATGTAATCAAAATATAAGACAAAATAAATTTTGAGTTACATAAAAGAAATACTTCCTAAATTCCAGGGTTTAAAATGCTGCAATTGTTGTGGTAGTTCTGGAGTTTGCAAGGTTTTTTGCCAAGGGCCATGGGATCGAACCAAAGCAATTGTAACCCTTGTAGCCTGAGTGTGCCATTTTCTCTGAATGGATCAATCCAGAAGCCCCCTGCACTTGCTGGGAAGTTGTAAACCTCTGGCAGACATAGAGACAAGTTTTCCAACATGCTCTTGTGTTTTATGCAGATGAGCCAAAACAAGAATGTCTGAAAGAGTTTTACAGAGGGGAGGTAAAGCTTGGGATAAACAGAGAATTGAAAATAATCTCAAAAAATTGAACTTGATCTGCCTTCTTTGAAGTTAAAGTATTAGAATAGAGCAGACTGGGATTTATAGACTTCATAGGCTGTGGGAGGGACTTCAAAAGCACAGAGGTGACAGAGGAACACATTTTTTCAGCCCTGCAGTGACAAAAACGCAACATGGTTTCAGGGTTCTTGCAACAGCAGGAAGAACAGGAAAACAAGAAGTTCTAATTTTAGTCCCTGCCAGTCATCCATGTGTCAGTCTGGTTGTCTTCTACTCAGGACACTCACCTCAAATGCACCTTCAGCAGAGCACACAGCTGGTAAATACTGATAACATCTCAGTAAACATACTGGACAGAGAAACAGCAACCACCAGGAGCATTTTTAAACTTTTGCTTTGAAAAGTGGTCAAACACATGATGCACACAGTTCAAAATCAGGATGTGAACTGGCATTTCCCATGACCAGTAGTGCATCCTATGCCACTCTCCCTTTTTCCCCAGCACAATCTTAAATACTGGGAGCTGTTAACTTCTCAAGGCACTGTTAACTTCTTGTTTGGGACAATCTGCCAAGGGGAAGACATCTAAGGCCTATAGATAAAATCTCCTCAAAGTGGGAAAATGAACTCATTTCCAATTTAATCTCACTTCTGCACAGAAGGGGAGGAACATCATGGACATTGGTGAGTCTAGTGCCTCTTTCCAAGAAAAATTTCCAGCTGAACTATTCAACATACAACTCATTAATCGATTAGAACACCTCATCTACCATCTACCATTTACTGCCCTACTACTGCACATTTCACTGCTGATCTTACCTGAACATAAGTTTAACTTAGCATAAAAAAATTGAACTCTCAGAGGAACTGTTTTTTCCAGCTCCCCTAAATGATGGCACACTCTTTGCAGTAAGAATATGATAAGAAGTAGTTTACAGACTCCATCAAATTGTGCATATGAACGAAGTTATTCAACATGCATGAGTTTTTCCAGAGTGTGACCTGAGCATCCTAATGCCAGTGATCTCCATATGACAGTTCTGTCTAATAAAAAAGATTCACGTTTGCAGACTTTGTGAACAGCATTCTGTTTCTGCATGCTTGACACTTGCTCAAACAGCCTTAGCCTTGATCAACTCTGCATGCTCCTACAATCCAATTAATAAAATACAGTACTGCTTCCTGTGCTACATCATATTTTGAAGATTTTAAAATAAGTTTGTGGATAAACACACAAGTTGCTACATAAACATTTATTTTAAAAATAGATTTATTATAAATATGCATTAAAACAGTTACTTTTACAATGTATTTCACTCACTTTGCTGGTTCCTAAAATTAACATTTAAATGAGATTCTAAGGGAATCCTTTCTCTAGAAGGAGGGCTTGTTCTTAATTTATAGATTTTGCAGGAAAATAGAAGGCACAAGTACAGTTGTATTTTAGTCACTGGAAATGCAGAGTAGACCCTATGATATGTTCCCTATCCACATGTGTCCGGATCACTTCCTTCACTGCTTCAGCCCTCTACCCTTACTCACCTCTGATAATGGGTTCCCACCTCTTTCAGGCAGGCAATTTAATCTCCACAAGGCTCCACATGCAATCCCCCTAATTTATTCTGTACACTTTAGAATTTATTTCTTGGGCAATTATATTACACAAAGGTCTCTTATGGAAATTAGCAAGAACAAAATCAATAGATTTCTACAGCAATTATTTAAAACTTTTCCTAACAGTTTACATAGCTTTAGGACAGGTTCCTGATGTGCAATTCAATGTGCTAATTTAAAAAAACTAAATAATAATCAAAAAACTAAATACTAATACTTTCCAGTCTGCTCTGAGAAGCTTCACAGCATTTTAAAAAGCATGTAAATGATTTGACCACAATGACAAAGGCAGTGGCCAAAGTGGTCTTAGAGTAAAAAGTTGTTGTAGAAACAGATTATTGCAGTTCTATCAAGTGACACCCTTGTTTTGTTAAATCATAATGTTAGACGAATCTCAGGAAAACTAATCCACAAACACAAGAGTTTTATGTCCAGAATGGAGACAGAGGAGTCCTGTAGCTTTATTCAAATAAAGGGAGAGGCCATGGGGCATTTCCCTTGGTGTCTCTCAAATTTTTAGACAACGCAGCCTCCTTTTCATCCTAATTTCTTGGCCGCATGTCCCTCTCTCTTTCCCCATCGGCTGAGGTACTTGAGAGGTACAGACTTCCTGAACTGCCTGAGACCCCCTTTTCTAATGTATGTCCCCCCTTGTTTGTTTTTTTTTTTTTTGTTTGTTTGTTTTTCCTTGTGTCTCTGTTCTTTATCTCTAAATCCAGAGATTTAGCACTGTCTCGAGTGAGTAAAAGTCTGTGTCAATTAGTGGAATTCCTATGGAATTTATGGTTCCTCCCATTGCTTCTTTCACCTCTCTGTATCTGGCCTTATCTACCATCAGGCCCACAGGTTATTTGTAAAGACACCTCCTTCTCATTGCTTTCACTAATATGAAAATTTCAACTTAGAGTTATTATATACATTTTGTGTTCAGCTGTCCATGCAAACAACTGAAATGATTCTTCTAAACTGTTTAATCTAAATAGTATTGGTTTCCTGTCTTGACACTACCTAAAAATAAGATAAATATTCAACAAAAACAGGCAGCACTCTCAAATAATTAATGTAAGAAATTTTAATTCCTCTGTGTTAAGCCTACCAGTATCAAAGAAAAACCATCAGGAGTATTTCCTTTTAATTAAGCCACACTAATTAATTCTCAACCAACCTTCAGGATCAAAACAGATCTTAAATTGAGTGACTTCACATGGCCATAAATCCTTGCCCTTTTGGCACAGCCACGTGCCCTGGATGCCCAGAGTGGACACAGCAGGCTGCATTCCCTGTCCCCCTGCAGCCTGGACTACACCACCTGCAACAAGGGAGAGCAGAGGCGCTGAGCAAAGCGGGAATGGTCAAGGGAGAAGGCCAGATGTGTGCCAGGCAGTTTACACAAATGCTGAGAAATCTTTGTTTGCACTTCTAGTTACACAGGTAAGGGAGTACAAAATTACGTTGGGGTTTTTTTGTTTTTTTTTTTTTTTTTTTTTCCCACAAACTCTACTTTTTACTTTTCAGAAAGAACCTTTGGCAGCTCTACTTATAGTAAACTCCTGTTTGTTTCACCAGCATCATGTAATTAGAAATAAAGCAAACATTAACCTCAGTTCTTGTCTTTGCCGTCAGTTTGGGAACATTGGGGCCACATACAGCTTATCCTCACCTATATATAACTACATATATATATAGGTATATATATAATGTAGTCTGTGCCAACCTGCCTGTGATGTGCGTGATGATCCCCACACCGAACCTCCCTCGGCCTTCAGCTCCTTCCCGCTAACAAAACTCCACAGGCAGCCCGAGCTTTGGAACGGGAATAACCTGGCCTGGCCAGAGGGGAGGGTGGGCAAGCGGAACGTGCTGCTGGGCATCGATTTTGGGGAGAGGTGCCATTTTTATGATTT
>VZRX01005065.1:46465-83626 GCA_013398075.1 Notiomystis cincta | reverse complement strand
GGTGGGCGGGCGAGCGGCGTGGGCCCGCCCTGAGCGGAGGTGCCGCCTCGGAGCGTGGCAGGGCTGGGTTTATGACCCAGGGTAGGCTGTACAGAGAAGGGAAGAGCGTAGTTGCTGGCTGAAGTAAAAGGCTAAACGGCCTCGCTTACGGGATGCTGTGCCCCAGGGCGGCCCGCGCTGGGATTTCCTCAGCTCCCCGCCTGCTGCCGTCCCTGGCCGGCGGCCCCTGGGGCAGCAGGAGTGCGAGGGGCCGCAGGACTGCGGGAGGCTCTGACGGATGAGAGGAAAGGCTGTTGGATTCTATTCTTCACAGCCTCCAAAAATAGCCGTCCCCGAGAAACTTTTCACGAGGGGAGTTTTCTCGGTGAGGTGCCCCAGATTTCAGTGGGAGATGAGTTGGCTGCTGCGTCTTTGCCTTTTTCTGGAAGCAAAACCCGTGATTTGCATCACCGGAGATGTGTAGCAACTCGCTCTCTTTTTCTCGCAGGAGGCCATAAGCAGTAACAACAAGGTGTTGGCTGCCAGGTGTGAATGAACACCTTGTTTTTCCTGCTCGAAGTTCAAAGTATTGCGAGAGGTCAGAGGTCTGGGATCCAAGTGGTAGAGCTGGGTAAGCCTTTAACTCAGGTCGTGTCAGTTGCCTTTCTTTATTGCTGGTGATACTGTACTCTGACAACAGGGCTTCCCATCTAAAATAAAGAGCAGTTGCTTGGTCCAAGGGTTACTCAAATGCTTGTGTCCATGTAATGTATTATCACCAGACAGGGTGTATAATAAACCATGAGATTGTAGAATAACTTAGCCTGAAAGGGGCCCTTCCTGTGCCACTGGACCCAGACCCTTCCTCAAGGCAGGACTGGCCTCAAAATTGCACCAAGTTGCGTGGGGCCTCATCCAGACTGAATTAGGAGCTCCTCCATGTGAGAAGGTAAAATTGTGGCAAACTCCTCGTGTGTTACCTAACCTAGAGCCCCTCTCCATGTAGAAAGGGGCACATGCTAAAGGCTGCTCTTTCCAATCACCTGGCCTGTGTGCAGAGCCCACAGCCTGGGGAGCAGCTGGGCAGGATGAAGCCCGTCATCGTGGTGCATGGTGGAGCGGGCCGGATCTTCAGAGAACGAGAGGAGGGGTGTCGGGCTGGCGTGGTCAGAGCTGCGCTGCGAGGTTACCGTGTCCTCAAACAGGGAGGCAGTGCTGTGGATGCAGTTGAGGAGGCAGTACGGTCAATGGAAGATGATCCTCATTTTAATGCAGGTAACTTTTTTAAAGAATTAAGTGGACTTAGAATCATGTTGTATTTCAGTCGTTTTGCCCTGATGCTTTTGAAAATCCTAGCTATTATTATTATTATTATTATTATTATTATTATTATTATTATTATTATTGCATTATTGTTGATTTATGTACATTGCAGTGGAGTAAACACTAGTGTCACAAAATAGGTGATTTCTCAGCATGGTATGTACTGTAGTTTCTCATGAGTAAACTTAGGAAGATGAGTTACTCTTTTCCCATTCTCCATTTTATGTGTCTGCCATTTAATTTGTGCAGTGCTGTTTTACTTTTCTGTAAATCTTCTCCTGTTACTGCAATATATATATCTAGTTTTAAGACATGGACTCCTATGGAATATGTGTTAAATTAATGTGCATCTTTAAAACACTTGGATATACCTTGCAGGACTCTTTAATCCTGAGTGCTTGACCTTTATCTATTGCCATAGAAATACTGGTGTTGGGGATTTTAGGTGTTTTTCTCTTCATTAATGCTTGCAATTAGTAATTTTGTAAATGATACTACAGAAGTAATGTAATAATGGTATATGAGTCATAAATCTATACCTTTTTACAGTAAGGGTTCATAACTGCATTTCTTAATCAGTAATGTGAATTAATGTTAATGGTAGTAATCAAATACTTTCCCCTCCTCTTAAGGACCTCAAATTTATTATTTTGATGAATTTCAGCAAAAATATTTCCCCACTCCCACCATGGTATGTCAGAAATGAACATGGAATGAAAGACCTGTAGGTGCTCAGTAGGTTAGATAACATAGCTGTTAGTTATGTGCTCAGTTAGTTTGCAGAGGTTCATTTGATGCTTCTCACCTTTCAGTCCAGAGCAGCTTTTATTTAATATGAAACTTTCATCATTTTGTTATTGACTTGGGTTGAACATTTTAATTCTTACAGCATGTGAGCTGAAATAATGAAGTGGACTTAGAGGTCTAGTGTGTACTTTAATATAGTTAGCATCAGAGTGGCATTCTCTCATTTAGCTTTTACTTAACTGGACTGGAGCCTTCACCCTTTCTTCAGGTTTGACTGTGATGATCTAAGTGGCAAGCAGTCTCTACTCACAGATATATCTAATTGTGTTAATGCTCATTAGACACAGCTGCTCTCAGAGCCTGGTGAAAATGAGCTGAAAGCTATGTGAAGAGGACTCTGATTGGAGTGGCTGTTTAAAACTCACTGTGTAGTATTTATCTTCATAACAGGATAAAATCAGTTTTGCTGTAATATTTCCTAGGCAAACACAGACATCACTAAGAGACACCAACAAAGATGGGGAAAAATGGGCAGAACAATCAAGTTGTGTCCTTTTTGGAATGATAGGGTGTAGCCATGCTGTGTAGGGTCATCTTGATGTAGGCTTGGTGCAAGGGCTCAGAAGCTATACTGGTGTATAAAATTACCATTTTAGTGACTTGTGCAGTATAATAAAGTCATCAAGTTCTACTTGTGGTGTGGTTATATTTCTTTGTGATCTCTCTGGTTAACTCCAGCTTGGCCTGAGTACTCCAGGTGTAAGAACTGACACTCTGTTGATCTTTGCACACTCTTTGCTATGCAGCCTTTTTGCAGGACAGAGAACAGATCTATCTATCTGTGCAGAGACAGAGGGAATTGGAGTACTCCTCTCAGTATCCCAGCTGTGATTGGGCTGATGTCAGACAATTATTTGTTTCCCCCCTGTTTTCTGTCTTCTGTTGTCTCTCTCTTGTTTTTCCAGCCCTTTGCTTAATAAGTAAGCCAAAAGCTTTATTTTTTCAGCATTGCTGCCAATGGATACCATGGCCTCAGAGGCTGGTAGTCCCTACCCATTGCTTTGGAAGGCAGGTGGAAAGGCATTCTGTAACCACAGAAGGAAGGATGCATCCTACCTGAGAGTACTTCCAGTTCAGTAACTAGCTTTGCCATGGTGTGCAGGCTTTCATGGTGGTTAGTGGAATGAGAAAAGTTGGCTGTACAGCCAGCTCTCAAAGCTGTAGAAGTTGTGGATGCCCCATCCCTGCAGGCATTCAAGGCCAGGCTGGATCAGGCCCTGAGTAACCTGATCTAGTGGGTGGCATCCTTGCCCGTGGAAAGGGATGGGCACTGAATGAACTTTAAGATACTTTTCAACCCAGGCCTTTCTGTGATTCTATGGCAAGTGGGCTGAATTGTTCTTACAAGGCACCTATCTCTCTTTACCAGCTGTAAAAGGAGACTTTTTTAGAAAGCTTGCTTTGATTACAGAAACTGTCTGCAACTGTCTTCTGCTCAGCACATTTTAGAAAATCCTAACGTGTATCCTATGAGATATGTCCAGTAGACATAGGATACTCTTAATGCAGTGATGAAGGTTCTGATCAGTGATATTTGAGAAAGGGGTACCCTAGTTCTACTGGGAATTTTGTGATCGTGGGTTAGAAAGCTTACCCTGTCAAAGGAAGTTAAAAGAGTATGGCAGGGTTTAGCTAAGAAAACAATTCCTTACCAGCATAAGGAAAAGCTGGAAGAATGATGTTAACATGGGTGGCACAAGGCAATTAACCTATAAGTTCTTTACAGATCAGTGAAGTCTAGAAATTGACATATTGTGAATGATGCAGGAATGAACTGTGGAATAATTTATGCAGTTGGAGGCAGGTAAAAAAAAATTACTTTTGGGGGGTGTGTCTGTATATGGCAGGGGCAGTTTCTGAGATTACAAGAGGAGGATTACAGGATTTAGCTGCCTTTTGTTACAGGGGATTTTCTTTCATATATTCAGGTCTGAAGTACATTGGTGTAGAAGTCTTATGTCAGTTATTAACAGTGATTTCTGGACTGCTTTAATGTTGGTTTAACAGAAAGGAGAACAACCCTACTGGATTAGCTATGTACAGTGCTCAGGTCTTTTTACCTGAGCTACTGTGTAAATCTGCCAGGTTTTGGTTTGGTTTTTTACTTCTTTCCAGGTTTAGTCTTCACTATCTGTATTAGCAAGGCTTGTGCATACGATGACTTAAAACCAGTTATTCCTCTGTGGTACAATTATTGGCATTATTTCAAAAAACACCCTATTTGCATTGTCTCGTTTTGTATGTCATTAATTTTCAATTAGGTTAGTGATAGCACTGATAATTGTAGAAGAAAAAAACTACCTGATGTTTTCTTACTTATTTTTTATTTTTTAAAATTACTCTATGTAGTTTTTCTATTTGGCAATGGAAGAACCTGTTATTTCAAGCTTTTGCTACATAGTGAGGGGACACTCTTACTCTACTCCATTAATTTTGGCAGTTTCTTGGAGTGCTGCATGATGTTAATCTGTTGATAGGATCAAATGCTATACTATTTCTTTGGGTGATGTTTTATCCTCCTTTGGAAGAACTGTAAAGGCAAAATAGTTTTGTGCACTTAAAAGTGATAATTTGGATGGGATTGGAAGTGTGTTTTTTATCTTAAAAAAATACAACTCAATTTTAAAGTAAATGTTGAAATCTGTGAGACTTCTGTTAGTGGCTGGATTTTGTGGTTATACTCAGCAGTGTTTCTGCTGTTTTGTTTGTATTTGGGAGATACTTTCAGTAAGTCAGCAAAGTGGGAAAGAGAAAGGTTGCTTGATGAGAGCTTATAATCACCTGGGTGCTTAGCTCTTAATGACTTTCTTTTTTTTCCTCTTGCCTCCTAATTTTTTTTTTGTCTTTAGGTTGTGGATCTGTTCTAAATGAAAAAGGTGAAGTAGAAATGGATGCCATTATCATGGATGGAAAAAATTTAGACTCTGGAGCAGTATCTGCAGTTAAGTGCATAGCAAACCCCATAAAACTTGCTCGACTTGTTATGGAAAAGGTATGCTGATTATCTGCTTGAGTATGACATATTTTCTTTTCCTTTGAACTTCATCCAGTTTATTGATACACCTCAATGATGTTTGTGTAGTGCTTTAAAGCAGGAAGGGAGGGAGAAATGGATTGGAGTGTTTGGAATCTATGGTCATGACCATGAAGCACTTTAAGAGTTTTTGAGAGATATTTACAAAAAGTAGCATTCTAAGGAAACATAACTTGAGTTATACATGTTGGTCTCCTGTAGTTCCACTGCTGGTATTCAAGGGGTTTTTGTGTTTTTTCACTTGTGTTTTGAAGAGCTTTTATGTTGTCACTGAGTGCTGTGCTTGATCTTGCAAGATTAAAGTTAGGTAATACACTGTTCACTTTGCAGTGATGTGGAACTGAATTAAAGGACCCAGTTCCATATTTGGCTATGTAATGCACTCCTGTGTTGTTCTGGGTAGCCTTCTCCATTGTGACCTGATCAGGTGGTAGCACCACTACAGTTGTAGTCTTCCACCAAGAGAAGATAACGTGAGCTCTATGTGATGCTGACAGATTTTCCAAGAGAATCAAATTTATCAGCACAGTAAAATGTTACTTGGCTGTCTACATAAGATCAATCCCACCTCACTCCACTAAGAAGTCCATCTAATATGCCACAGCAGACTTCTCTTATTTTTCAGATATGGTACAACTGACCTATGTCAGGGTAGGAGTAAGTGATTTGTGTGATATCTGTGTTTGTTTTGTTAGGCTGTGACAGTGATCAAAAAGTTTGTCCTGCCTTTGGAGTTTACATTTTCATCCTACAAGTACAGCTGCTCTGTTGTTGAAAAGGCTTATATTTATAAAACCACTTATTAATAAAGAAGACATGTTTCTTTAACCTTTCAAAGTGACTTTTGAGGAAACAAAACCTGCTTTGGTGATCTATCAAGATGATTGATATTTATCTTGTCCTCAATGGCCTCCAAAGCAGATAGAATTTTTTTGGTGTTGTTAATTGAAGGATAGTTCTGCTTTTAAGATCAGAACATTTCACTAAAATACTGAATATAGATACTTCAGTGAAATGTGTGTCTACTAAAAAACAGTATTAAAATTTATGATGAATAAGGTTTCTTTCCCTTCATATGGCTTTTGTTTGGATATTAACTAGATCAGTAAATAAGTATAGGTGGTAGACAGCTTCATAAGACAAATTTGAGAATATAGATGAAGGGTTGAGGGAGAGCTATCTCTAGCATGTTAAGGTGAATTTTATTTTATTTTATTCTGTTGGGAACTTATTTTAATGCCTGCTGTTCACTTCCTATTCCAGAATCACTGATTTATTTTCTTTGTTGTCTTGTCCATGAAAAAAAATCCCATTTAAGTTAACAATAATAAGGTCAAAACAACACTGTTGGATTTTGAGAATAAAAGTTTGCAAAGTGTGTTTTAAAAATTAAACAAAACTCCCCAAACCAACAAACAGAAAGCCCTGTCCTGTGTCTTGTCTACTACAAGGTCTTTTTTGTCATTGCATGTTACTTCTGATATTCAAAAGTGTTGAGGCTAAATTTGAAATGAAATCAAGAAATCCTACTGTACAGGACCAAGTATAATGGTGTATCCCTAACACCATGACATTTTTTGGTAAAGGTAGTACTCTTTGCCAAGATGCAGAAAAAATCTTGTGTGGATGATGATAAATTTCAAATGTAAATGTTTGCCTAAATTGCTTGATACTTTTTGAGATGAGTTTCTCTGCTTTTCCATCTCCCATAAATGGGAATAGCAACTGATGTTTCTCTTCTGCTCATTGTTGCCTGTGTGTTCATCTTGGACAGGAATTTTGGGACACCAACCCAGGATATTTCATGTTACATTTCCTGGTGTGTTTTGTTATACTGTGCTTAATTAAAATAATTTTTAACTGTGTGACTTGAAGGTAAGGAGAGTAGTTTTCCTGGGGTCTTAAGCCTGTATGCATATTTACCACTGGTTTTGAGATGCCTCAGGAATTTTGAAACAGGCAACTCCCAAAACCAAACAAACCAACCAAAACCACCCTGTACATTTGCTTGTAATTGTATTTCCATCCTATTATGGAACAGTGTGGGCTCCATCTGGTGGCCAGAGTAGCTACTCTAGGTTCTTGTTGCAACACATTTGTCCTTTTTGGCTGTCATTTTCCCACTGGGCTCAAACTTGTCCAAATTCATGGAGTGGAAAAAAGGAGGGCACTGGAATAATTTTCCTTTCATTATTTACTGTGCTGTTGTTCACAGGAGCTTCTAGAGGTGGGAGACGTTTAGTGTGTTAAATAATGTAACACAGTCTTGAAAAAGCAGTTAAATTTCTGTTGAATTATTCCTGTTTGTGTTGAATATAAATAGAATGATACACCAAAATGATTTTTTTTAATATGGAGCATGTAGCCCTTCTCAGCTCCAACACTTCATTAGATGGGCTTCTCATGAACATTAGAGCACTAATTCATTGGTATATGTAAGCTGTGTATGTTTTCCCCTACTCTTATTGTGCAGGACTTTGCATTAGACAAAGGAGAATTTAGCCTAGAACACAGACTTCTCAAGGCAAAGGGCCAGGTTTTTTCTGTGCTCTGTGCTGCCAGAATTGTTAAATAAAGAATTGTGATGGTCTGAATTTTAGGCCAGGCAGAAATATGGGGTATTTTCCCCATTTCTGGTGAAATTAACTACAAGTGCCAGCATTTGTTGCTTATTTGTAAGATCTCTTGAACCTTTTTCTTGTCCTTTTGGATTACTTTATGTAAATGTCTTCCAGAAAAAGTAGTCACTTTATATTAGCAAACATTAATGAAACTGGAAGAATGAGACAGAAAAATGTGCTTTTAAGTTGTTTGACAGTGTTCTACCAATTCTTTTGATTGACAGCATCTGCTGAAGAGAATGACAAAAATCATCTTAAGACATCTTTTCAGTAAGGACTGAAAATGAAGAAAACCCCAAAGTCCTCTCACAATATTTATTTATCAATATGCAAGTATTTCTTGTTTGTGTAGCCTAGGAAAGTGCATATGTTACGCAAACTTGCATATGGAATGGAATGCTATGAAAAAGTTTTTAGAAACAGCTTCCCTTTTTTTACAATAAAACTTTATTTTTTTTAAAACTGATTTAAAGGATGATATAGTCTTATTTGCTGGAGAAAGCAAGGGATGGAGGACACAACCTTCTGGTACAGATCAAGACAAGCAAATTTCAGATTTCCTACGCAAACCCACCAAACAACAAAAAAACTCCAACCCACACCCACAAATTAAAACCAAAACTATTTTGGGTATTTTATCATGTGCTTCTCATGGGTTAGTGGTAGTGGCAGAGGGGGGCAGTATTGCACAGAGAAGTTGGCTTTCAAGTCCAAGAACACCACTCCTTAGTTTTGTTAGAAAAAGGTGGGTCTTAGATGGTCTGGTAACATGGTAACAGCACTCAGCATGAAAGCCTGATGTCCACTTTCACATATACAGGGGACTTCTTCCTTGTCACCCTTAGTATTCCCTAAAGCAATACTCTCATGAATTAAAGATTAATTAGAAAGGCATTTACATTTTCAAAAACGTTTGATATCTGGGCTGCAACATGAGAAATGTTTCTAAAGTGTAGTCCTCTGTCACTGTCCCAAGGGTTTAGTGCAGAGGCTGTAATAGGCTTAAGTAAAGATCAGTGTCTCTGATTTGGGAAGAGGTTTGTCTAGAATCCCTTAAAACAATGCAGTGCTATGAATTGGTCATGGTAGTGACCATGTCATTACTTTAGAAATCACCAGAAGCTGAGGGTCTGCAACATCTTCACCTGAAGCTTTGAGACTGTAAATGTCCTGCAGAATGTAGCATGATACAGAAGTACCCAACCTCTGCCATGCTTCTGGCCAAGAGCTGGGACTGTGCCACGTGGGTGCTTTGCAAGGCTCTGCAGGCCTGCTGCCTCCAGCATCACATGGTTCTTTTTGGACCTCAGCTGGTACCTGTGTGCTGTGCTGCTGCATGGACTTAAAGGCTTGCTGTAAGTTAGATGCTCTGCTCTGAAATTGTTCCATGCTGTATAGTCAGACTGCCACTTCTCTAAACCTTCCCAGGCTCTGATGAGCAATTAACAGCTGCTTGCTTTTTTGACACACTAAAAAAAAAAAAAATGGATTTCAGAGCTACTACCAAAGTATAAAGATTAATTAAACATACTTATCTGGCATATTTCTCTAAAATATGAATTAACCAAGCTCTACAGGCTTTGAAGCATGGAACTAACTAAGATTGTTGAATGAAGTGCTTTGTAAATAAAAGGATCAAAATACAACTTTCAAGTATTGTTAGAAGAGAGAAAACATTTTTTGGTCAAACCCTTTAGAAAGAATTCTGTTCTAAAATTTGAAACTCGGAGTTAATGAAAATAGCAGCTTGTTGAAATAAATATTTAAAATGAAATTGTTCAGCTGATGTTAAGAAACACTTTAGTTGTATGCTCTTTACATCTGTTGGTTATTTACTAGGTGTAATGCTTTTAAACAGGAATTTATTTAGGATTCTTTTGAATAAAAGCCTTCTAAATCTCTTAGTTAACTGGACAAAACAATTAGTTATGTAGTAATTTGGTGATTCATTTGAAATAGTACAAAAAAGTTGCATACAAATTAGCTAAAGAACAGATTTATCAATTTTCGTTCTCTCATTATAGCAAGTATTAAACAGAGCGATACAATCTTTTTCTACTGATGGTTAAACTTTGTGATTTGGAGAACTGAAAGTTTTTTCAGCTGTTGTGGAAGAGGATATGGACAGAAATTAAGAAATTTTAAAAATAAAATTTGTAATTTTCTTTGTGTGGGAACTTCTAAAAATAGTGGTTATACAAAACAGCTCAGTACAAGTCAAAACAAGAATTGTCAACGAATCTCTTGTCTTTCTGCAGACTAAGCACATGCTGCTGACTGACCATGGTGCACACCTGTTTGCTCAGGCCATGGGTATTCCTGAGATTCCAGGGGAGAAACTCATAACTGAGAGATCTCGGGAGAGATGGAAGAAGAACCTTGAGCCAGATTCCAACCCTGAAGAGTTTCAGAAGTAGGTAAAATGTATTTTATTTTTAAATTCGGATAACTTAATTTGTACCATCTGGTTACAAAAAAACCCTCAAAAGAAACCAAAAACCCCCAAACAAACAAAGCAACCAAAAAAACCAAAATCCCAAACAAATAAAACAAACCTTGAAGGCCTGTATTCCAAATGTTTTGTGGTTTGATACAGTCTTTACAGTATGTCTTCATTGAAAGCAGTAGAAAATGAAGCTTTCATTGAATTTGCTTAAACTTAAATGACTGAACAAACTTGATCTGACTTGTTGCTGCTTAAGATGATTACTGGTCACTTTGACAATAGCATAGGTTTTGTGGCTTTTTTGGAGAACAAAGGTAGAACTTGTTACTGCTCTTAAAATCATCAGTTGCAGAAGTGCATAGAGTAGCTTTAACATACAGCAGGTATCATTTTGTATGGGTTTTTCTGTGGGGGAACTGATTTTAAAAAATCTCCAGTGCACATACTAAAACAAGTTAATAAAAAAACCCCAAAAACCTAAGAAAGCTGATCTTGGTTAAGTAGATGATCAGATTTGTCTTTAAATTGGATTAGGTAGTTAAAAACCATCAGACTTTGACCAGTAGTTGCTTCTGAGTGCTGATTTTGGCTGTTGATTATGAAAAGGAATGAAAAAAAAATGACCAAAAAGTTTAGTGGTGAGTGGGAAGACAAATGCTGTGGATGGTATTGCCCAACAGCAAAATGAACATCGCTTGGAAAACAACCCTGTCTCATATAAAGTAGAGAGGAAGGTGAAGTGGACAGTAAAGGAATGAAAAACATCAGGTGTCAAGAATGTTTTCTGTGCCTTTGAGGTAGGAATAAACACTACATTATTTTGAGCTTCCATTTGTATGTCCATGGTTGTGGTGCAGGAAAACTCATAAATGTTGTATTATGTGCTGTTCATCTGTTTTGTGAAACAAGAGGAAGGTCAGGAGCAGAGCTGAATTTGTAGATCAAAAGAAGGAAATGTCTTCTGTGGGCATGTTAATTAAAGTCCATGAAATGAGGCTATAAACTACAACCTATATGTTACTTTCAGTAAATTGCTAGAAGGGAAAACCAAGTAATGAGACAAGCATAACTATGGTCTTGTAAACAAAGTAATGTTGTTCCTTGACCATAAGGTCTTGGTCATAGTTTGTCTTGCATCCAACAGAAGTTTTCTTTTGATCCATGGTCTGTCTAAGGGCTGTGTGGTATTATCATTCATTGCAAAGGATTTTGAGAATGGTGTAGCCACCACTGCCTCTTGTTCTCTTGAACATATCAGTTGGAATAGCATGGCATCTAAGTCTTCATTTATTCCTTCATTTATTCCATAACTGCTTCATTTTAACCTTTTTTTTTCTTTCTTTTCTGAGAGCAGTATTAAGCATCTTCAATTTCAGCGTGGACTTGTTCTGGAATATGTGATGATAAAAAGCTTGTATATTTCTGAAAGGCTGAAGACTTTTTCTTGTCTTGGCCTTGCTGTTCTTTTTCTGAAAACAGAAACATTAGCACAAATTCATGAAGTTGAAAACAAGTCTTCTTCTAATGCAAACCCATTTCATTCTGTGTCACATGTGGAATGTTCTTTTTCCCTGTTATGTCCACAGTGATTATGCAGAAACTTGCCTGAGGCGAACAAACAGAAGGTGAAGTAGTATTAGTCAGAGGCAACATAATACCAGATCATACTGGGAATTTGAAGGTTGGTGTATGTTTTACTTCAGTCCCATGATCCTCACAGTGTTGGAAATCATGGGGTTTCATAGGCTTTGCAGGTAAAACCTGGTGTCTCCAGAAGAGATACCTTTCTCCTCTGCTGGTTAGAAGCCTGCATTCATTTATGCTGAAAGCTTAGGATTCCACTGCATGTACAACATTTCACCTTGCACACCTTTTGCTGAGAACAAGGCGTGATTTGATTTATTTGCAGCCTCTCACTGCAAAGACTCTGGCAATACCCTCGTTAAGAATTACTGGAGTTTGCCTGAGAATCCCACAGAAAGGGCATTGAGTCTGGCTGGAAGGCAGGAAATGGGCTCCTAGCCCCACTGTGAATCACAGTGCAAGAGGTATTAACTAATAAGGAATGTGGGGCAATAAACCCTTCTACTGATGCGGAGCTGAGAGACAAAATAGAGAGTATTTCATTAGTTGAATGAGGATCATGTAAGTACACATCACTTCATGGGAATTGGATAATGAAAGATTTAGACAAAAGGGAATGAACAAATCCAAATAATACATTCTGCATCACAGTCTATGCAGTATATAGGAATAATTCTTGATTGAAAAAATCCCTAATTGTATCCTCTGGTATACCACAGGTACTTGTTGAGGTTCTTGCTACTGTCAATAACTAAAAATAGAGAGATGGTTATAATTTGATAGCAGTTTTGTCTGCCTTATTAATGTTTTGGAGTCAACTAGCCATGCAAAAAAAAATATTTGTATCTTCTTTGCCTTTGTTCTGAAGATGATCAAAGCAAAGGTTACACTGAAGCAGTAAAAAAGGGACAGTAGGAAATCAAGTGTAGTTGTCTTATTTGTTCCACTGCAGATGAGGTGTGTTAGACACATTCACTTTGTTATTTATTGCCAGTTGTGCTCTCAAACCAAAACAGGTAATTACTGCCTGTGTCATCTGTGTGCTTTTATTTTCACAGTTGCTTAAGGTAAATACTTATCTAAGAAAATGTACATCTGGATACATCTTCCTTAATTTCTCAGGAGGATCTAACTTTAGTTGGTTGAAGGGTGCTACATGAATGTGCAAGGGAGTACTGAATTTACTAATGTTCTTTTCAGCAAATCATTTGTAACAGATGGATGGGTGGGAAGCCCATCTGCACCATCATATCAGTTTGAGATGAGGTCCGTCTCTACATAAATGTCAGAGCAGCTTATAAGGCCTGTGATTCATCAGTCAATTTTGAATTGCTGTGAATGAAGTGTAGGGACTGACAGTATGATATTTTACATAAGCAGGAGGGAACAGGAAGTTGGGTCTCTGAGAAACTGACTGTGGGTTTCATGGTACACAAAGACTTTGTCTGACTTAATTAGCTTAGATTTTGCAGAACTATAGAGAAACCCTCACCAGTGCCCAGGCAAATTCAAAAGGTATTCCTTTTCCAGTTGCTTGTTGGGTAGTTCCTTGAAGGATTGTCACAAATTATTTTCCTGAGTGGAGAGACTTAGATTATTTTTGGGGTTTGGTATACTTCTAGTCACATACTGGTTTATGTTCCTACGTGAATTACTAAGACTGGAATATGTGGATATTTAAACTGTTGCTTCTCAGTAATGTCTCACTTCTCAGTGCAGCAACTGTTACAGTAAGTCACGACAGGCTTTTTTTTTCCATACACGACTACACGTATATTTTGAGCAAGCTATTGTAAATGTCTTTTCTGTGTTGAAGAAAGAGAGTTGAGACTTCTCTTTTCTTCAGTGCATGAAGATTTTTAAACCAATCTGCAGTTTCAGCAGAGTCTACTGGCCAAGTGATTTAAACCTCAAGATTACATAGCTAGAGTACAAAGACTAAAATATGTCTTAATGATGCATTGTGAGCAACATGAGTTTGAAAGGAAAATAAGTAAGCTTTTTTTTTTTTTAATAGCATTCAAACATTAAAGGGAGTAAGGAAAAGGAAAGAGGAGGAACAGGAAGGAAATGATTCAGTGCATGCATAACATTAGTGTCCTTTTCTGTATTCACTCACTTACGTGCATTGTCATTAATAATTCCGGTTAACCTCCTGTTGAGACAGTGGAGCCAATTGTTGCATCTTTGAGTTGCCATTTAGGGGAAAGTTGTGTGTCAGTTTGTGTGTCAGCCAAAAAACTACTCCAGAACTATAATGACTAGAAGTATTTCTGCCCTGTGTGCTTTTGTTTTGTGGGTTTTTTCCTGCCCCAAGTTTCCATGCTATGAAAGTAAACAAATCATCAGGGAAAGATTTTTTAAAAAGTGTTTTATACTGTGTTAAATACAAAGCTTGTGAGAATTGTTGCATGTTTCTCATTACTTTTGTAATGAGAAGCATGGCAAAAATAGCTTTATGATGAGTAGTAGTTCTGTTGTAGAAATCTTCCTTAAAGCTACCTGGGAAATAAAGGCAACGTGCTTTGGCAGGTATAATTTTGTCTTTAATTCTGTCTAATTTTGTGAACTGTTTTTCTTGGCAGAGACCTTGGAACAGTCGGTGCTGTTGCTATAGACAGTGAAGGCAACGTAGCTTGTGCAACATCCACGGGAGGACTCTCTAATAAACTGATTGGCCGTGTTGGTGACACAGCATGCATAGGTATGGGGGGGGATCTTGCCTTTCACTTTTGGGGGGTATCTCATTTAAAGAAAGGAAAAAAAGGTTTTACAATTCTTCTTTTCATTAGTGAGACTAAATATAAATACTAATCCATCTGAAATGGAGGTCTAACATTCAGATGTATGAAAGCTAATGCTCCTTACAGCATGGAGATTTGCAAGAAAGAATTGGGAGTTCTGTCTGGAAAATGGGGATGGGAGTTTGTTTTTTCTGTCATTTCTTCAACGCTGGCACCTGTGTTTCCTTTCTGTTGATTCTGATAACGCTCTCCTTTTTTATGGCTGTGCTTTCCACAGAGTCAGAAAGTGTAGCCTGCTCCATATTAAGATGCTATTTCCTTGATACTTTAGGAAGTAGGTATAATTGCAATTACTACTTGTTGTATCAGTGAGCAAGAATTCTAAAGTGACTTGCAACTTTGAGTAAATTCCTGTTCTTAAGAGAGTCCTGATAAGACTCTCTCACAACCTAATAGATGTGGTGTGGAATAAAGGAAATATTTTAAGAGATCTTTTATCCAAGTATAAAGAGACACTTGAAATCCTTTCTACAGACTTCTTCCTCTCATGAAACAGACTTGCCATTTGGTTGCTTCTGGGTTCTACCAAACAGTTGGGATTTGGAAAGGAATTATTTTAGTAAAATATGTTCCTAACTCAAATAGCATTGCTGTTGGTAGTATATGATTATTATAAAACTGTCCTTCTTTTGCATACAAAGTTGCTGACATTTTTATGTCCTCTTCATTTTCACTATGGTTTTCAGTTTTGCTTCTGGCTGCAGCCTTCTGACTGCAAATACTGTCCTCCTGTGTAGATCATGTTCAGTGTTCTTACAGTTTGGGACATGGGTTTGTGAAGGACAAGTGAAACTGGGTGCTGTCAAGCATATTGTTTGCAGCTTCTGGTCTCATTAGGCATCTGCAGGATTGGATAGAGAAACACCAGCTGTGCTTTTAAATATCAGAAGCTTTGGTAAGGGGGAACTGACTTAATATTGCAGTGTTTTTCCACATGTTACTCAGAGTCCATTAAAAGGACATAAAGAAAGTACAGAAGGGAAGAAACTTTCATTGCTCTTCTAAGGCCTCTTTCCCCTCCCCCAGTACCGTGTTTATAATGCTGTGGTATGTTTCTTCCTAGCTCCTGGGAAATATTTTTCTTAGGAGATGTACTAGAAATAGGGGCATTGAGCAAGCAGAAGCTTGGTGGAGAACAGGGTGTGTGGAAAGTGCCAGCAAAATAAAAATGGGAGGAAAAAAAAGGGGGAGAAGGGGGGTTCAACAGAAGAAACACTCTGCTTGTGGTGAGAACTTTGAAGATTCTTCAGGGGTGCTTTGTGAAGTTTTACTAGAGCCCATGCTCTTCAGATCTCTTATATGCTGTGGAAGGTGAATTCACCTCAAACTGGTCAGCTCACCAATGTCCTCGCTAGATCTTCCTTCATATCTTCTCAATTGATATGACCTGGCATTCTCATGTGGTCTGGCATTCTGTATCCTCACCCTATCTTGCTGATCTTCAATATACCCTCCCTTGCTGTTCTGGAAGATATTTTTGCCCATTCCTGTGGAGTGTTGGCCTGCTTCTGCCTCTTGTACACAAACAGGTCACTAGTCTTCTCTCTCAGCTTGGCAACTGACTTGTTACAACTGTTGTTGATCTCTTTCACATATTTTACTTTTCAAATTGAGGCAGAAATGAGAAAGAAACAATACTGACAGTTTGCTCCCAGAAATGCATAGAGCTAATGGACCTAGAAAGAAATGTTTGGTACCTATTTTAAACAATGCAGGGCTTTCAAATTGTATTACAGAATACTGTTTTTTTTTTTTTCTTTCTTCTGAAAAGGAAGTGGAGGTTATGCTGACAACCATTCTGGTGCCACTTCAACCACAGGACATGGGGAGAGCATTATGAAAGTGGTCTTGGCCCGACTGATCCTCTATCACATGGAGCAAGGTATATTCCAAATTTCCTGTAAGCGGAAATAATGAGGATAGGAAGCATTGCCTAAGCACAGGTTTCAGTATATATGCTGTCAACCTAGAACAGTTGTCAGAAGAGTTGCTGTCAGGAATATGTGGGTGGGTCACCTCTTTAAAAACAAAACAAAGTATTAAATTATTAATAAAGCTAAAATAGTGAACAGAATTATCTCTGCTGCCTGATTCTGAATCATGCTTTAGATCAGCGTACATTGAAAGACATTACTGTCTACTTTGTTTAACAGAAGTTCTCTTTAATAATTTTTCCCAATTATGAACTAAAATTCTGTGAAAAAGAAAACAAGTGAAAATAAGATATATTTAAGGGAGCAGTAAGAGAGGAGTAGAAACTGATAACTGGAGCTGAAATAAGAAAGTATGGAATATTGCCTTTCTAATATTGCCAGTCTAAAGACTGTAAAGGTCTTTATTGTAACAACTCTGATTACAGCAACAGAAATTATTTCAAGACTTTTTAACCATGATTTCAATTTACATTTTGTTTTGGAAAAGGTACTAAACTGGCTGGGTGGGTATGTGGTAAACAGCTGACACGGTATGTCTTATGTGACTGTAATACAATCTGACTGTGGGATGACCCTTTGGAGCTTTACCTTCATGACTTAGTCTGTCATCTAAACCCTTGATTATGTTACAGCCTGTAAACATAGCCAGACAACATACTTGTGTTGCATGCAGTTCAAGAATCATTAATGTAGATAGCACCATTATTTTTAGAAAGCTGTAGCTTTGGGGCAGTACAGTGTAACTTGCTTTGAGATTGACCAAACTGGAAATAGTTGGAAAACATTCAATTTACATTTGCATTGGAGAAGCAGTAAGTAGAGAGACAAGTAACAGCTGTGAATATTTTTGTTGTGCTCTACAGAGCTGTTTGCATATAATGGGTGCATTTCTCTAAATCTCATAGCTGATGTGACAGCTTCAGCATAAAATACAACCTACAGATTATTTCCCAAAGCTCTTAACATGTAATGGTCTCCCTTTACTCTCTAAATCACGTCTCTAAGTATTCAATTTGTGAACAGCTTTCTAAGCTCTTGTCTAAACTGTATAAACCAGTTTCTTTTCTGGCCTGAAGTTAACTGCATTGCAAGACTTAGTCATTGATAGCAGTTATCTGGCTTGTGATTAATCAGTTTGAAAGGCAAATGAGTCTCAAATTAAAAAGTTATTGGAAAAAAAGAAAAATAAAATGAACTGACATGTATTCATGTCTAATTGGTTTGCACTTGTTCACCCTGCCCATGCTTGCTTTACTTTCGTTCATTCTGCCCAGAAGTATAACTCAGCTGCCAGGCAAACATGTCAGCAATTAGATTCCCCCCAGCCCCTCCTCCCAACATGTTTCCATGAAGGCACTGAAAACAAACCCTCAAGTTATTATAACTTTTTGAGTCCTTGAACAATGAGCTGAAGTTGCATATGTAAGAACAACTGTAGAGCCCTCATAATTCTGTTCAGCTATTTAGTAATTCACATACTAAATGTCCTCTTTTGGACAAATGCTGTAAAATTTACTTCTGTATTTCAGGAGTGAATTGCTTTGCCAGTCTCAACAGCTGTTGGAATTTCAGTCTTATGGTGGCAGCTGTTGTCTTGGTGAAAAATCAAACAGTTAAATACTGACCCTTTGAAGACAGTGCCACTGACTTGAATAGTCCCAGTGTCACCCGTGCGTCAGAGTAAGGAGCTTTATCCTGTCAGTCACCAGAGCTGTGAATAATTCTGACTCTGCTGGGTTTATTTGGTTTTAGCTCAAAATTTGCAGGGAAGGCATGAAGGTCAGGTTTTGTTCTATAGCCTAAGCTGCATAACATTACTGAGGGTATATATCTTAGGGTAATTAGGCCAAGCCAGCTGCATTCCTGAATGTATATTTAAACTTATAGCAAACAAATATTTTGCAGCTATTACAGATCTGTGTATATGATGTACATGTTAATTTTGATTTATTTAGAAAATATTCCTGTTAATACGAATCAAGTAGTGAAAAGCTAAAGTTGCAATGCTGGTTCTTTGTCTGATGTCTAGTACATTGAGCTCTCATTTTGCCTGATGGTTCCAGAAGTTTCAAAAAGAGTCCTGCTGATGTCTGCTTTTGATAAATTATGACAATGTGAAGTACGTGCTTTGAGCTCTGTTGCAGCCAGTGGAATTAGAATAGAGAAGATGACTGAAATTTTTGATTGTTTTGATGTGTGTTTTTTCAAATTGTGAATTCTTTAGACCTAGCTTGTCACAAACCTCTGAAAACCTTACAGATTGGTACTTTTTTCCAGTTAAATGATGGTATAAGAAATGGTGTGTCTTGAACATAAAGTTTGTGAGTTAGTTTGTATTAAACACTGAAACTGAATCAAAATCTGAAATTATGTAAATAAATACTTGGAGCAGTACCACACCATAGCAGCTCCTTGCAACTGTCTAGAGCCTTTCTAAAAATGCTTCCTTTGTTAGACTGGAAATTTCTTGCCAATTAAGTTGAAAGAGAAGTTAGATTTGACTGGCTCCATGGGGAGGGGTGAAATTTAAAGTAATTTTGAAACTGTCAGGATAGGTACCATGAAGTGATTTTGTTTTTCCTTTCAGGAATGTCGCCAGAGGTAGCAGCTGACACTGCATTAGACTACATGAAGACACGAGTTGGGGGCTTAGGGGGTGTCATTGTTGTCAACAAGTCAGGAGAGTGGGCAGCAAGGTTCTCCACCAAGCAAATGTCCTGGGCCACTGTAAAGGATGACAACCTGCATTATGGGATTTATGCTGGGGAGAAGCATATAAAATCAGTTGATGAAGCACTTGTATCTGAAAGGGAGGGATTCTAAGAATGAAGACAGTTGGCCGATGGAGAAGAATGAAGATTTCCAGTTTATAGTGGAGGACAATGACAGTTGATTTTGTCGTTCTGAAAGATCTTTAGCTTCACAGGCATTACTACATTTACAGTCAAAACAAAATCTGGACATTAGTGGGTGTGTATATACATGTAGTCTTTTAATACCTTTGTGAAGTCAGATCCTCCTTTTTTAGATAAGAAAGAGAATGGTCAGTAGGTTCCTTGGTTAGCATGGCTTAATCTTACATTGAAGGGAGCCTGAGTTTCAGTATTAGAGGAACTCCTTTCCATGTACATTCTCAGAGACTGCTGCCAGGATGATTTCAGAGATCAATACCTATTAATTAAAAGCTGAATTTGGAAAATCCAGAGTCTTTTGAGCAGCCATCCCAGGATAACTGCTTGCTAACTGTCAGTGAAATACCACCAAAGAGCAGTGAAGAGTTAAGATTAAAATCATTGTCACAGGCTTGAGGTAACTTGTCACAGAATATAATGAAGAAAAGAAAGTAACTTTCTCCAGAGAAAGGAAAGATGATGCTGAGGAGCTCTAATTCCATTCATTGACATCACAACAAAGTTGGCTACAATATTTCAAACTGTATGTGGACAATTAACAGGAAAGATGCTATTGAGGTAGTATTTGGGGTAGTAAAGAAGGTTGTGATTTCAATAAAAATAACAGCAGTCTTTTCACCTTTTAAGTCAAAACATGAGACAGAGATGCTGATTAACTGAAAAAATAATTATCTGAAAGGAAGTGATCAAATCAAGTTGTACAAAATAAAAAAACTGCCTGTTAACCATCTTCCTGTGTGAAGTCTGAAACATTGCAGAGATTCTCTTTAAAAAAAAATGTTACTTCTAATACATTTTCTTCATTAAGATTTTGTATTTTTTAAAAAAAGAGGAAAATTTCCTTTTTATTTTCTGACTCTCAACTGTATAATTTTTTTGTGTTAATAACTGTAATAATTTTATGCATTTCAGCTGGTGACTGCATTTTCTCTTGCATGCCATCATTCTGTGGAATGTTCCCTTTACAAGATAGCCCAAATAAACATAACAAAAATCTTAAATCATGGTTTAAAACTACTCATACCTGTGTCTCAACTACACTAAAATGTATTACTGAATTGGCACATAAAGAATAGTGATGTTGCCAAGACTGTCTTAACTTGCTGTCTACTTTGATCCATAGTTTCTTGGATGTTGCAGATGATTGGATGTGGACAGCGATGGTTCAAGAGAAGATGGTGGATGCAAAACATGACCATGGAGTACTTGTGCACTTTGTTCAACAGAAGATCATGTTGAAAATGGCTGCTACCTGATCATCAGAAGTTCACAAAACAGTAACAGTATTTCTGATGTGCTCATTGGTATAAAAAAGTGGCCTTCTATTGAGTAAAAATTAATTCTTTTCCCCTTCTGTGCATGAGGTACCAGTCCTACAGAGCCAGGCTGCTCTCTAGGGATAAAAAAAAAAGGCAACTTCATTTCCAAAATATTTGTCAGCAATAATCTGCTTTGTTTATCTCACCTGTCCCTAGTGGAAGATAAAATTGAGAACAGGCAATAGAAAAATAACCTACATAAGCTCAGCCAAAATTCACTTTGCAGCATTGTTTTCATGAAATTGCTCAATGGGTTTTTTAAATGAAAAATAATCCAGCTTGAAGTATGTTTTGTAGAGCTAAATGGTGATGCATATAGGCATGGATGTAGGCTGTACAGAAGAATACAAATATCTGAGTAACCTGAGCTTTGTCAGATGAAAGAGTGCATAGAAGGCACATTCCTCATAACCTTCCCTTTGCTGGAAGTAGCTGGAGGTACCCAGTACTGCCATAACGTGTGGTGTACCTTCTTTGTAAAGCTCTGTTTGTGGGTTAGCATTTTCTGTTGTGGTCACACTCCAGGCTGACCAAAACCCAGGCGCTGGTTAGCGAAGCAGCGAGTGTGAGCTCACCCGCCCGCTGGGTGCTCACTGGCACTGTGCTGAGCCGAGCTTGGCTGTGGGTTACCTCTGAACATCGCCCCAAAAGGTGCCAGCAACCTCAGCAGCACTACACACAGCATCTCAGGGATGTCAGAAGGAGCAGTGAGTGGTTACTGTGGTTAATTCATCTCAGCTCTTCTCAGGAATTGGACACAATAAATTGCTGGCGCTCGACAAAGTCATGATCCTCTATAGGTTCTTCTGTCGCTCATAACTGAGTGGCTGGGCACCTTCCAAGAGTGTGTTAGGCACTGTGACTGCCATCTGCTCTCTGTGATTTCTGTCTAACCCACCCCTTGTTACCATGCTCTATAGTCCTTGTCTATAAAAAGTGTCTGGTTTTCAAAAACGTGCATGGGCTCTTATGTTGCCTGAAATCAAAAGACTGACACTTGATACTGATAAAAAGCAGATTTTAATGAAAGCTTTCAGGTGCAGAAATGGCTACCCTCATGTATGATAAAGGATTTGTACAATTTTTATAAGGCTAATTAATTAGTGTATCTAGCAGGTAAATCCAATAGGAGATCAGTTGCCCCAGTAACCCACCCTTGGGTCAGCCCCTTGGAGTTGGTCCAGGAGCTTCCTTGCCTTATTTATGTCTCTTAAGTTCTGGTGGAGAATCAGATATTCTTGTCAGAAATTCTCTTCCTAAGAATAAGACTAAATACAATTTCAAGAATGTGTTAGAAAGAGTTCGCTTATTATTCTAAAATGTGGGAAACAGCAAGAAAAGTGCTAGAAACTTAAAAATTAATTAATTAATTAAAAATCTACAAAGCTACAAATATATGAAAAAGCTAAAAATCTTCAGGCATCAGTTATACCTTTGCGATTCATGTGGGGCTGGAAACGACTAATTGTGCCTTACATATGGATTGATGAAATTTGATAATCTTCAGGCTGTAGTTTGCTCCACAGTCCAAATGATGTCAGCTCAGGCAAAGCACTGGTACAGGCATTCAGGGCTATATGCTTTTCTTCCAGGTAGCTGACCAACACTCAGTAAAGGTATGTGATTTCCTCACCTGATCTGGATAGCAGCTAGACTTCTTATAGGACAGTGAATGATAGCAAATGGTCAGAGATGTGGTAGACCTTATTTTCAAAGAAGGTTGAGAGATGAGGATGGAAGAGTTTTCCTCTCTCTCTCGCTTTAACCTTTTCAGTCATGTTCTTTAGCTAGAACAGGATGAGACTTTGTTGCAGATGATGTAAGAGGTTGCTGGAGTTGCACGGGACAGCCTAATTTTTTATATGCTTACATGTTGCCTGACCTTTGTGAATATTGAGAAACTACCCTTTATAAGGGCTTTAACATTTAACAGATTTTATAAATGTAGTTGCAAGATGCTGAACTTAGTGGGGTTACCAACAGCAGGACAGGAAGCTGTGTGCCCCTGCTGTGCACTGCTGCTGGAAATGAGCCTCTAATCCAAATGGCTGTGACCTGGATATCAAAGAAAGAAAATTAGAGGGTCTGTTGCCAAGAAACTGGGTGTCCTTGGCATCTAGCAAAGCAGAAACAGTTTTAATTATCTAATTAAAGTGGGGCATCCCGTTATTTTATATCATTTAGAAAGCCAGTTGTGGATGTTGTCCTGTTGCTTTCTTAGTACTCTGTAGAAAGGGTCCCTGACCTGCACAGATAGCTCTGATGGGTCTATGTACTGAAGCAAAGATGTTAACAAAAGCACCAGGGTGGTGACCATTGACTTTGTTCACATTTTGTTAGTTCTGTGTAGGTTTTGCTTCATAATCTTTTCGAGTTACAAGTAATCAAAACCTGTTCTGTAGGACACCACTGTTTGGAAACTTATTTTTTTCAGTGCTCTACTTTGTCCTACATTTTAGCTCTTTGTCTCTGGGGTGGTTTTCATTGACTTTGAAATCTAACTTGGCAAAGTTTAATGGCACTCACTGTTGTGCTTGTTTCTCTTCTGGTCTGCTTTTCCTTTGATATGCTCTGATAAATATTTGCTGTGGGACAGATTTCAATCTCAGTTACGTCAGTATAAATGAAAAGCGAAAAGCACAGTCACTGAAGTCTGTGATTATGCTAAAGGAAGTGAAATCAGACATGGACTCTCCTGTCTGAAGTCAGTAGCTCTGTATTGAAACAGCCTTTGCTAATGAGGGAGAGAATAGGGAGGACAGAGAGCCTGCTGCGGGGAGTCACTGCCTGAAACAGGACTCTGGTCTCTGGCAGTTCCAGGGTGAAGATGATGCCCAGGGAAGTAGTTAAATATGCATACTGGGAAATAAATAAGTGTCAAATGATTCACATGAAAGAGTCTTAAGAGCACACAGGGTGAGCAAAGAGTCATTTTGTTTTAGACGTGTAAACCACAAAGGACGGGAATCTCATTTTCCTTTCCACTGCACTCCTTACGCTTGGTTTATTGGGGGCATGTAGATGCCCTGCAAACTCTGTGTAATTGAGTTTTTCTAGACCTGGTCACATGTGCTATAATTTCAATTATTTTTTTAAATATACATTTTTTAAATTTTTGCCTCTTGGCCTTTAAAGTTCTGCTGGGTTGGAATGAGGCTGTTTTCTTGTGGTTCCTCCCTAAGTTCTTTTCCGCTGAGGACAGGATGGGTTACCATGCGGTCTGCGTGGGCTTTAGCCCTCCAGCCCTGCACTTTTGACCCTTTCCTGCTAGGGCTTTACTGCAACTTAAGCTATGTAAATGCATGGTAGCATGCAGCTTATTAAATACTCAGCTTCTTCCAGACTTAATGGCTCTGCCGGGTCCTGCCTGCTTAGCGGCATAGCAGGCTGTGTGCTTAGCAACCCCGGCTGCCGTGAGGGCATCCCCCCATGCACTGCCTTCCCCGCTGCCTCACCACTGAATATAGCAAGTATTTCCAGCTTACTCTGGAACAAAACCTTGCCTAGGTTCGGGCATAACTACCACCTGCCAGCCACAGCCTGTGTATTTTAACACCATCATGAGGGCTGACTAAGACAGGAGACAAAACCCTGGGCTGTTAGAGGTGCTTGACCCCCTTCTGCAAATTGTAGTGAGTGTAAAACATACATTCCAGTAAATGTAGACGTGATTGTTTTAGCCCTTGCTTTTTCTTAGAAATTTTGAAATTTAAAAATTCATGGTTTCAAGAACAATTCATAAATCCCTGCTCTTCTAGGCTGGAAAAGTGCACAATTTGCTAGGATATGGGCTCCTGTCCTCTGTAGGTGGAACTCATTTCCTGCAGGGAAGAGAGATACAGCCAGTAAATCTCTTCTTTCCTAGATTATAGAAGGTAATCTGTGGTGTCATTAGTTGGTTAATTTCTTTATTAGTTTTGTTGGGTTTATTTCTTAAAAGCTGAAGAAGTTTATTGTGACTACTTAGCTTTTATTTCACCTCAGGTAACTGTTCTGAGATCCTCAGACACAAGTACAGCTCAGCTAAGCCTCTAGTAAGATGACCACTCAGAAATTACTATACTGGGGGAAATGTGTAGCATGTTTTCAAGTATTTTAACCCAGGAGAAATCACAACTCTTTTCTAGTCTTAATTCCTAAATAAACAGGCCACAGGTCCTCCTCTCTGTTATTTCTGCATTAAGCAAATAACTTCTGTTGAGGTGTGGTCTGTGAAAATGAGGATGCTCTCTGGGTGAAAACATCTGAAAAAGGAGTGGGGGGAAAGATGATACCATGCCAGATACCACTGTACCTTCTGGGCTGCCACCAGGCTGTGCTTCAGGCTTCTATAGGGGCAAGGGCATCTGCGAGGAAACAGACCTGAATTTTCAAATCCAAAGATACTTGGTATGTATTTTCCTGGAGACGAACTTCCAGAAGTCCTGCATGAAATGGTAACATTTATATAACAATTCAGTTTTTCAAAGAAGTATACAGAAGCTGTGAACTGATCTGCCCAGAAATTCAGTGGAGTTTATTGTATTTGAACTGTTTTATCTCTGGCGAGCATGCAGGGAGATTAAGCAACTACTCTGGAGCTACCAAATGCATCTGTGGTAGGGCCAAGATTAGAATATTGATTTCTGGCTTCCTGAGTTCCAGGCTCAGTTCACTACATTATGTTGTCTTTGCAGATAACATTTAGACAAATAGATCTTGACATATCAAAAGCTCAGTAGCCTCTCAGTAAATTGAGCAGGGCTTTAGCTGTTCAGTTCCTGTGATTTGTGCATGCCTCACATTTGGTCCCAGTAATGTCAGTAGCTATTGTATATTTACAGTGAAGCCCACTTGTATCCTGAGGCATACTAGACTTCTTTTTTTCTCTGAGTAGAAATAAGCCTGATTATGATACATTTTCATCTTGTCAGATTGAGATTTGCACATAAATGTTCAAAGAAATTTTGCTTCAGCCCTCTTTACAAAAATCCCCACATTGGTAGAGATTTTCAGTCCTGACCAGTGGTGGCTTGTCACTCTTTCTAATTTCTTGATTAAGAAGTCAGAAAAATGGGAAAAGTCCTACATACCGAAAGCTGAAATCCAAGTACTTTTGAAATCACATACCAAGGATACTCAGTTCCTGATATCCAAATGCCAAAGAAAAGGCAAGTATGTACTTGAAAGCTGAAATAAATTCTACACAGAGAACAACACAGGTATATTTGTATTAGAAAATTTGTCTCTGGGTATCCACAGAGGTGTAAGAATACTGCTATCGCTACAACCCAGGAAACTTTCAAACTATACCTGAGCTTGCTGAGGTGTAGGCCAGAACCTTTGTTTCCACTTCTAAACTCCAGGTATTCCATCTGCAGCTAACAAAGGACCCTGCTTACTCTACAGAGCCTACTTGAAATTTGACAGTCCTATAAAAGCTGTGCTGGTGTTTCAAACACATCAAGTTGTCTAACAGCCTTCTCCACCCTTCTTTGTTACTCGATGCAGCAGCACGATGTCATTTGTCAGAGCACCAAAACTGGAGACATGCTGAATATGTGAATACCAAGGAAGTGGTTTCCTTAGCAATAACAGGCATGTGAAAGTCAAAACTTCCTTTCCTCCTCATGTGACCTTTTTCAAAGCGATTCAGCCTGGGGACAATAGGAGTGAATTCCAAACACCCGCAGTGTTCCTGCATGGCTCGGCAAGGATCCGCTAAATGGCAAATTTCTCTTACCTATTTATTAAGGTAAAATTGTGCTTCTCTTTAGATGTTCTTTGCTAGGGATTTGGTGTGTTTATAGGTACAGGAAAGTGCTTCTTGAAAGCAGAAGCACCTAATGCCCTATAAACAAAAATAAAGAATATAAGTAATTTTCTTGCCATTGTGAACCAAAACTTTTGTTATGCATAAAATCCAAAGTCCTTTCGGTTGTCAGGAAATACAGGCATGAAAACTCTTACCAGCTTGTTTTAATAGCTGGACTTCCCTGATGCCATTTTGCCCATTTCATTTGAGGTGAAAATCAACGCTCCTAAGGAAAAAAGAGAAAGGGAGATGATTTATGAAAGCAAGTAAGAGGAAGATGGCGTTCATTTCACCCATCCTGCACACAAGAGCAGTATCAGTCCTCTTGTTGCTATTCTTATCCTAGTTAGTACAGCCTTTTCTCATCCCTAAGGAGACAGTAGTGATAGCCAGAAGTACTTGCAAAAGCTGCCTGTCCAAGAATCCTGAGGTGTTTTCTACAAGTAGCTACTAAATTTAAACCTGAGCTGCCTACTGAATTAGGGAACTATTCTCTCCTTTTTCTGAACTGGCGAGGTGATACAGCAGATAGTTGTCAGAAGGTCAGAGAAAATTTCTGTTGGAGCTGGAAATGGTCACTCCCCATACTTTCTGTATTATAATGTGTGACAGACTGTCTTGGATTTCAGAAAGTCAAGGAAAGTTCTGGTATTACAGTTCTCCCCAGATTCGGTGTTGCTGGACCACCCGTAACACATGCAGTTGCCTTGCTGCCCACTAATGGGCTCTGTATTCAAGTCCCTGCTGATTCACAGACAAGGATTTCGGCCTCAAGGACCACTGATTATCATCTCGCTTTTATTCACATATGCTGTGGTTTGCTTGGGTTTTCCCCACCACTTTCAGCCTTTAGTTTTAAACTCTAGAGTGTAAGTTTTCAGAAATGAACAATGCAATATGAATAGCTGAGTTTGGAGCTGGTCCCACCAGGCAGGAGAAGAAATTTGACAGGAGACAGTTCCTCTGCAGCTTTCTGTGAATCTGGGAAAGAGATGTGCTGTGGATTTGGAGCCTTAATGTCTGGAGGAAAATAGGCAAGCCATCTGCTCCCACAGGTGCTGGCGCATCGGTGCTTTGTGCCGGTTCCTCCAAGGCAAAATGTATTGTCTAGCCAAGCATTCATGTCCAACAGAGTGTGTAAGTACCTGCGGTGAGTTGTATGAAATCCCAACCCACTCTTGGCAAAATGTCATACCAAGCATGTTCATGTTTAATGCCAGGAGCTATTCAACTCCTCTGCAATATTCCTGTGGTTTCTGAAGGTGGACTGTCATGAGGGTGCTTGAGGAAGGATGCAAATGGACTGTTCTCTGTACATGACAGCAGCCTCTGTCACTGATTCAGTGCCCAAGGGGGTGACATTCAAACCAATTTTTGATAACACCCTCATAGCCAAAGTCAGACATGATCAGAAACAGGGGCAGCTGAAGCAAACAAACACAACTGTGGTGAACAACTGCAGTGAGCCTTTCTGGATATAAGACACCTGTTCCACACAGGGAACAAAGAGCAGGAAAACCAGGCCTGTGCTTCCCATGGGGGAGCAAGCAAGCAGCAGCTGGGTCATGGCTCCGATGGCACCATGGAGGTGGTGCAACATGGAGGTCGGCTTTCTGCCATCAGGAGGCTTAGCAAGTGATGCCATAAGCCCAAAGTACCACATTACTCAGGCTGTGTGAAGTAGGTACAGACTTGGAATAGCAGTGCTGGCGAAACCAAAGACAACTGACTGCTCCCTGACAGTGCCTTGACATAAGAAAGGAGTACTCAGAAAAAGGCCCTGCATTTTTTTTCCTGGCATGGCAGAAAAGGATCAGAAAAAGGTGTAAGAGAAGCCCAGAAAATGCTCTCTAGGAGAGGCAAGGTGGCACAGTGGTGCCCACAAGTCTCCCTCCAATAGTAACTACATAGGCTGGGTGAAAGTCGAGTTAGGCAGTTCCCTGGTGCCACGGTAACACCCAGTAAACTACTGCACTGCCAAACAATGCTGATTTTGTTACACATCACTGCCAAAATGAGTAATTCAGGATTTACTCAGCTGTCTCCATGTTAGTGTTCTGCATGCAGTGCTTTCCAGTCTGCTGTTGCCTTGGCCAGGGGTTAAGGACTGTCCCTGTCTCTGTGAACCTGGAAAGGCACAGGGAGATTCTGGGATGAAGGTTGGCACGGTGAGGCTGTGGTGGGCACAGGGTTCCTGAGAGCCCTGGGAGAACTCAGGAATGGTGCTCCCCTCCCAGCAGAGGCAGAGCAGAGCAGAGGTCCCCTCCAGCCTACTCCGCACTGGAGGATGTCTCTGGCCAGGCTGGAGGTTTAGAGAGGTGCAGATCAGCGAGGGGAAAAAGCTGCTTTGGCCAACACTTTGCCTCCCTCAAACAGCACCAGCCCACCCCTATCCATGTGTCTTGCTGCCAGCACATGAAGAATTCAAATGACATTCAAAGGCTAGAAGTCTGCCAGTGGGGAAGCAGTGCTGCACATGAACCACCCCAGATTACAGGAAGAAGCTCAGACTGGTACAAAAACACCACAGCAGAAAAAAAAGTGAAAGACAGGAGAGGTGTGCCTGGGGCCTGGGGGAGACTGGCACCGAGCTGCCTGTGTCCGGTTACAGAGTAACCTGCTGGGGCTCACAGAATTGTTTTCCTATCAAGGACAAATTTAAACATACAGGCTGAGTGCATTGTAATTACCCAGCACAGAGCAGACTGCAAGATGTTTGTCTCATGCTGTGGGACTAGGCACTATTTACAGCAATCCCATAGAAATGTCATAGGATGATACTCTCAGCTACATTAATTAATAGGGTTTTCTTTATTCCTTTGTTCATGTTAAGACATGCTCTATTTCTCTCAATGTGTTATTTCTCTCGATAAATTTCGTTGGAAAATTACTCAATGAATGTTTAAGCAAAGACTCTTTAAAAGCTTTTGTCCCTTTAGGAGAAAATCTGGCCAAATACCTTTCTGTTACTTTGCAGGAGAATAATACAGTCAGGATATGCCAGCTCCTCCTGTGTAATCCAGTTTTTTTTTCACTTAGTTTTTGCATGCTTCAGTTTTACAATTGCTCCCACGGGTCATAATAAACCAAGATATAAAGAAAATCTATTCAGCATATTTTGAAAAATAACAAGTTATATCCTTTACAGGAAATGTGAACTGAGGCATACTATTACAAACTTTTGTCATGTCCTTTAATCTCACTTAAGAAGGGCATAGTTCAGACATGCTAGTTTCTTTAGAGCATGTGCTGATAGGATTTAATTAATAAATCAGATTTCAGATTCTATAACTGCCACAAAATGTTTAGCAGCAAAGTCACTTTGACAGAGCTGCTTTTCAACATGTTATCCTTCTGCTGAAAGATCTCCCAATGAATTCAGTATTTTTCTCAAACACTGAAGACAGCAACGACCTATAAAAAGCACTGTCTGGCGGTCAGAGCTTGCCATCATTAAGTTACTGCTACAGCAGCTCATTCGCAACCTTGCTGAATAAACACATGTATTAAATCATTCAGGTGATGGAAAAAAATGCAGATTTTATTCAAATTATATGTACTACGATGCTACTAGACTTCATGTTTTGAGTTGTGTGTTTTAACAAAGCTGGCTTCCAGGAGATGGGAGTGCAAGCTAAGGCAGTGATGTATGCCTTAATACAGAAATCTTCCAGCTACTCCTGCACAACAGTGCTGTCAGTTTAGTGCACTTTAGAAACTTGCTATGAAACGATTATGGCAATAATGAGAATCAAGCACATCATTCTGGAGCTGTTCCAGGTGAAATGCCCAACAAAATGAAAAGTTGAGTGGCTGAGAATGAGGGCAGGATATAGAGACAGGGTGGGATGCAGAGACAAAGATGGGATGCAGAGATGAGGGCGGGATGCAGAGATGAGGGCAGGATGCAGAAGCATGGTGGGATGTGGAGGCAAAGGTTGGATGTGAAGATGAGGGTGGGATGAGCAGGCTGGGACAGACACGCAGCTCATGTGAAAAGGCTCTTTCACCTAACACCAGCTGTATCCTTTCTCTCAGCACAGACACACAACCTTGCCTCTTCACAGTGATCTCTAGGCCCTTAGAGTTTGAGAGCCATCAGGTACCAGGACTAAATTAAAGAGCATCTCTGCAGGACAACTACAGTGTGCTCAAGAACTTTCCTGATAGTTTGAAAACATGCAGTCACCCACAAAAGCTACTTGCTGTTGCAGACAGATGAAGGACACACAGAAATTCAGCATCTCTACTATGGCAACTACCAAGACCTGAAAAACAGGTTTGTTACCTGTTCCACAGGAGTAATGGGAGGATATGATCTCCTATCTGTGGTTTCACTTGTTCTTGGTTCTCGTCACTTGATCAGGCAGATTTGGCCCTATTTCTGTTTCATTCCTGCTTTGTTCCAATCTGTTTCACAGGCAGTGTTTGGGAAAAGCACCTGCCTCTCCAGCATTGTTTTGCATCAGCAGATCTCCAAGAACTTTACAAAATTAAAATACATGGAAGGAACGAGGCAGATTTGGGGCAGTTGGCAGGGGCAGGTGATTAGGGAAGCACTACTGATCAATGGATCACCCTTGAGAGGAGCAGATGGAAGAGCTGTCACATGAAAACAGTGTGGCAGGTTCTGGAGTGATAGCCAAGCTCCCTGAATCCTCTTGGCCACCACTCCCGCTGAAAACCACTGAGCAGACCTGTTCCTGTGCTGGTCCTCCTACAAAGAATAAGCTACTGCTAAAACCAAACAAATCCTGCTTCAAGCAGGTGTGGTTTCTATGGGGAGCCCAAATATTTCAGCTCCAATGTGCCAATGTCATGATGTTTTGGGGGTTTCCTCCTCCAATTTGTAAAGAAATGCAAAAGCTACATTAAAAGAAGGACACAAAATCAAGTACTTGTTTTAATGTAAGAATCACAGTTATGCCCTTTAATTCTTTGTCCCTGCATGAAATAATCTTTAGCTACACTCCACCAGCTACACTTCAAAGAAAAATGCTGATGTTTATTTTTCCTGGTAATTTACTATAGAAAATAATACTATCATGAATGACATGTTCAATGATTTAATATTACCGAAGTAACAATGTGATAACCTATTGTGGCATTACTTGTTCACTCCTTATACTGTAGTTACTGTAAAAATGTTTTAGTGAACACCACAGAAAACCTGAAGCTTGAAAGTATCTTTTGAGGAAAAAAAAACAAAACAACTTTAGCGAATGAGAAAAATTATCCCTGATAAAAGCAAAGAATATGGACTAATTACTTTGCTTTCTTGTCCCACACAATCAGCTAGAGAAGAGGAGCCTTACAAAACTCATATGATAGTAGCAGCTTGTCTTGCAAACCCAAATTGTTAGTTCATGCTGTTTGATGGCATCTCCCCAATGTACACAGGGCCCTGATCCTTACAAGCTCATGCACAGTCTGTTCATGTTACACACATTTACCACCACAGAACTGTCCAAAAATGAGTAAATCATAGTTCTTGCAATACAGTACTTCATGTTTTCCCTTCTCTTGTTTCTGTGTTCACCTCTACTCCAAATTTTAATTTATTAGGGAATTACACATTTCATATTTTCTTGTATATGCCTGGTGGAAGATTCAAAGAGCTACAGACATTTACTGTTCTCTTACAATATTACAAATATAAATTGCTTTAAATTTAAATAATTATGTAATATCTTATACCAGGAGAACTGCTTTCTTTGTCTTCAAAGACATTTATTAGAAATATTTCTAATTGTAATTGTTTGCCTCTTAGTACTAGATTTTTTTTGCTTTTAGCTAGTATCAAGTGGCACTAACTAAATAGTCCTGTTGTCTTTAGCAAGACAGCTTAAGGAGAAAATTCCTTTGATACCAGAAGGGCGAAACTGGGCCCGTTGTTCTTTAAACAACAATTCAAAGTCACGTTGCCCTTATTGTTGGCCTTCAGTACTAAAGATTTTTCTCATGCCTGGCTTCACTTTGACTTCATGGCTAAGGTTTCAGCTAGTGATGCTATCAGACAATAGCAGAACACAATTCAAAACAGCTACTGGAAATATCCCCACACTCTTCCAAAGCTACTAGGTTGGGGTAAAAGAAGAGCTGTGACACCACCTACTGTGAAGCAAACACATGCATTGAAGCTCTATGACACATATTTATCTGTACATCAACTTGCTCATTATTCTTTAGGGTTTTGCCATTTGAAATCTAAGTTGCAAATGGTTTGGTAACAAGGCTTGAAAAGAGAAAGAGCTCCTGCATCTTTTGAAAATTGGCTATGGCATTTAATTTCATTTCATTTCGTTTCATTTTATGTTTTTCAACGACAGCATTTCTCTGGAATTAACTATTGCACTGTCCCATGAAGCTCACCAGAAATGACAAGTGTATGCTTTCATGGTCAATACATCATATCTAGTCATTTTCTTAGGGAACTCAGGTATTTTTGTTAGCATATACTTCTTCTGCTATGCTATATGGAGGTAAACTGTGGTATTAATAACCATGGAGAGAGAAGAGGGTAACTGGTAATAGGAGGGATATATATCATGTGCATCTCTGTGAGGCACTAAATTGAACCCTGTCAGTCCAGATTAATATTTCTTTATAGCTGAGATCTAAAGTCTAAAAATCACCTTTGTTTAAATTGTAAAATAGTATTTTCTAAGCTGTGTTAATTTTACTTTGAAATTCAGATGCAAACAATATTCCAGTTACTCTGGTGTGTTTTGAAGGTCAAAGACTACATACCTCTCCCTAATTGTATCTCACCAAGTGCATGATAGAAGTACTGAATTGGACATCTGCTGCTTTCCTCTTTACCAGAGAGGCCACTTTATAAAGCTGTCTGCTGTGCTTTCAAAGAAACCCATTGCTGTGTTCCAGCACTGAAGACAATAGGGGAGGGCAAAGATATAACCTCTCTGGTCCAAATGTTATATATTCACATTACATCTCCTGCAGATGAAAAACCATCACTACAATGAAGAAGAAAATGAATTTTGGAACAGTGTATTTTTCTGAATTATTGTTTCAGTCAGAAATGAAGTGGCAGAACTGCCCAATCTTAGTATTATTCATTAAGCAGATTCATTATGGTTGTATCTACCAGCCAACCCACATCAGATCCTCTTGTGCTAGACATTATAAAACCAAGAGCTGTTCTGAAAGTTGGACTATGCAGAAAATCATTTTGTACTGCTGAAATGTGTTGCTTGGAGGGGTGCCTAGCTTCGTCACTTTTTTAGTACAAACATTTTTAGAGTAAGAAAAATGGTGTAATATTAATTTCACCCAAAACCTCAGATTAAACAGGCCATGCTACACAGAAACAAAACATCAGCCAAAATGTGTTGCTTGTTTGTGACTGGGAAAAGCCAGATAAGAGGTAGAGACAAGTGGTCAGAGCTGCAAGGGAAGGGTGGAGTATGTTGACTATGGGAAACATGAGGAATCAATATTTCTGATAGAAAATAGACTGGAAGAATGCTAGGAGTACTGAACAAATACTGAAAAAGGTATGTTCTTCCTTAAGGAAGCAGAACTTTGCCACTGCTTCTCCCAACTCTACCCTTGACTTGGTTTTCTGGTGGAAATAATATGTGACCATGAGTATTGGCTCAAAAGGGATATGAGGCACATTTCTTGAGTTTGGATCAGAAGAGGCAAGAAGAAATTACAGATTTGCCCTTAATGTTGCATAGTGTTTGTCCTTCATTAAAAAATAAAATTAAATGACTGTGCTTTCTCTCCCTTTCAGCCTCCCATCCAGCAGCTCCACTGCAAATCAGATGCCATGTAGGGTAGGCACCTCTTCTTTCCAAATGTCTTGTTTAATCTCCTCCTTCCCTTCTGTTCAGTTCCTCTTACAGTACAATAAACCCCAGGCTTTGTCCACCAGTCTGTGTGTATATATTAGATCCACAACCTTATCTGTATCTCTGATGACCTCTGGGGAGAATATATCACCACTTTTTCATCTCACTGCAGCACTGAAAGTGAGTAAAACACAGTTGTTTTGTCTTTGAGCAGTGGATTTGATGAGGTGGTTATCTTGGTAATTAAAAAACCCCAACCCCCTCCACCCCAAGAACTCTGATTAATAACTACAAGAGCACCACTGACTTACCATGTTTGTAAGAAACATGCCCCTAACAAAGTAGACACAATTTTTTTCTAACTCAAAGAACATTTTATTTGGTGGTCTAATAGCTTTCACTCACAGGTATTAGAATAACAAACTGTGAGTGAAAGAAGGTAATAAATACAGGCCTGCACATCTTAAATATATCACTGAATTTCATATGTTTACCAATCTACTTTAAGTGTAAACCAGTAATGTTCAGGTCTTCAAAGGCCAGCGAGATCAGGCTAACCCAGCCTTCTGAGTGATCCATCTGGCTGTTAAAGCTTGGTGGGAGTTCACCTCTGATGGGGTTACCAGATGTCAGCCAAGCAGCAGTGCCCATGCCTGCCCTTAGTCCAGGGCACAGTGAGATGTGACACTTACACAACCCTCTTCCCCTGTAAAAGTGGCTTAGGAGAGGTTTTTCTCACATCTGAAACTGTTTATGAGGAACATGGCCAGTTACCCATGGTCAGTCAGAGGTAGATCATAAAGGCAATACAGAACACTGTGTATCTGCTGTGACCACTGTCTTACTTCACCCATATTTTGTGAAGCTGGGCTTTTGCAGGAGGGATTTGTGCAGTATGGATATGAGTGATTCCAAAATTTTTTCCCTGCTCCAACACTGAGATTTGGTTTAATCCTTAGGTAACTATTCCAGTAAAAATACTGGATGTCATTGATCCTCCAGCATCACCTACACCTTGTCCAACCTGAGCTGTGGATTGTTGTGGGTAGGTTTACCCTTAATGAGGCATTTGTACCACTATGGCATGGCAAGGCTCTGGCTGTGATGGAAATGCAAGCCTTGTAAATAATAATAATAATGCCTGAACCTCTGTGCTAAAACCTGCAGACACCAGAAGAGTACCCAGTGAGATCAGCAGGTCAGATCTTAACTGAGAAACAGAAATGTAGCAAAAAAACCCCTAAGCCCAGGCTCTGTTTTGAGATGCACAGGAGGGGTGCTTACACACTGGTATTCATCTCTCAAGACTTAAAGGCTGAGAAAGAAGGACCTTCATGCCATGTACAGGAGAAAAATCCAGGTTAGCCAAATCTGGTTTTGTTAATCAAAATATTGATGAGTCTTCCACGGCCACGAGACACAGTGAATGGCATTAGCAGGAATTAGCCTCTATTACTGTTATAGAGGGACTCCTACCATGGCAATCATCATCAAAGGGCAGGAGTCAGATGTTCTGCCCAGGAGGAAACCCACATGGGGTACCCACCAGTGAGCTCTTACTGCCAGCATTCCAATCAGCACCAACAACTGCAGACTTGTCTGCTGCCATTAGTCACGAAGGACTGGGAGCAAACATGGAAGGAGAATACAATGAAATAGTGCAAGTGGAAAGTGGGATAAAATGCAACAGGACTTGACCATATTTTGTGAAGCAAACCCAGAACCCTCTGTGAGCAGAGGAAGGTTCCTGAAGAAGGGGAAGACAGGAGGTTCATCATCACTACACCCCTGTCAGTGTTTGGTACATGATTTCACAGAACGCTGTTACAGGGGTTGGTGAGATGCTGCAGCATGGGTAAGAAGTTGGCTAAAAAGAGATGCCATGGAGGGAATGTTCCCTCACAGAAAGAAGCTCCAGAAGGATGAGGCATCACACCTATCTAAAGTATAAAAGGGCCATCCATGCACTAAATTATGGACTGTACCGGTGACATTTCTTGACGGTGTGGCTGAGAGGAACAGCAAGGAGCAGGATCAGGATAGCCTGAAAAAGGGTTTGCCTGAACTTGAGGAGTGGAATAATGACCGAAGTTCAAGCACCAAGCAACAATAATAATAAAGAGAATAAAGAATAAACATATCCAGTTCTGAGGTGCACTGCTGTGGCTTACAGGGTAGAACCAAGCAATGCACACTTGTGGGTCACCAAACGAGCATAACGTAGTGAGGAAATGGCCTCAAGGTGAGGCACAAGAGATTCAGTTTAGGTAACAGCAGAAGATTTTTCACTGTTAGGGTGGTCAGGCACTGGAATAGATGCCCGGGGAGGCAGTGGAGTCCTGAGGCGCTCCAGAAGTGTTTGGTTTCCCCGTGGCCGATGCGCTTGGGCTGCAGAGGCAGGGCCGGGGGACGGCCGGACTGGGCGGTCGCAGGTCTCGGCAGTTCCGCCACTGCATTGGGACCGACAGGAGACACGAAGGTGGCAGTTTTCACCTGAGCTCATCATTACTATCTCTTCTGCTCACGTCTTGAGTATATCAAGGACTTGCTGTTCCCTACAATCTAAAACTGACCTAAGGGCGAGTCAAGGGAGGCTTTTGGTCTCTGCCAACTCCTCTCTCCGGACCCACAGCGGGGACGTCACTCAGCTTCTTCGCAAGTCCTTTTTCCCTTCCACTCCTGCTGCCTCTCTCACAGAAGAAGTCTGTGGACAGGCAGGCAGGCGAGGCAGCACAGGACAGCACAGGACAGCACAGGACAGCACAGGACAGCACAGGACAGCACAGG
>VZRX01005065.1:0-46174 GCA_013398075.1 Notiomystis cincta | reverse complement strand
CAGGACGGGGCGGCCGTGCCCGGAGGGCCCCGCGGAGCCGGTGCGGATCAGGCAGCCCCCGCGTGTGGAAACTTTTTAGGAACTTGGAAGGTTGTCCGCCCTGGCCCCGTCTGGGGAGAGCCCTCGCCGTGCGCTCCCCGCGGCACCTGGCCCAAAGCCTGGCGGGGCTGTCAGGGCCGGAGCGGGAACTCCTCAAAAACTCTCCCTGCGATTGCGTGGAGTTACAGTCCTACCTGTGGAGAGGTGCCGGGACCGCTGCCCTTGTGGCAGGAGAGCTCTCCAGCCCGTTTTCTTCTGGCGTCTGCACAGAGCGCGGCTCTCTGCTGGTTTTTCTCAACTCTCAAATTATTCTTTAGCTCTGGTCTTGAATAAATATTGCTCATGTCAGAATGATTATGGTACTGTTGAGAGGCCTTGGTCGGGATCTTGATCCTTTTAGTTTGTACTGAGATGGAGGCTTTATTTTTTTAAACTTTTAAACTAACTAATGATTTGAGCATCCGGTTTGAGGGGTAACTTAAATGAATCGTGCTTGGCGTTCAGCTTTTCAGCGTTCATTTTAAGATGTCCTGAGCTAGTTAGCTGAAGTTTGCATTTTCAGAAATGTTTAGAAGTGAAGAGATAAATCACTAGGCTGCCTAAAGTCATGATTAATGCGTTCATAATTAATTCAGTTACGGTCCCGTCCCCCCCTCCCCTCCCCATCCTCCCCATCCTCCCCCAGATTTACATCGAGGCAGCTCAATTGCATATCAAAAGCCTCTTCTCATTTTCATTTAGTAAGTTATTAGACTTTCAAACTGTTCTTGCTCCTTTTCTTCTCACTTTGCTCACATCCTCAACAATTGAAATGAAAAATTTTGGTTCAAGTGTCTCTGTGTACTTAGTTACACACAAGTGATAAAGACAGCTTAGAGGTAGAAAAGCCAGGATTGTAAATAGCCATTATTTTCTATCAAAGGTTAATTAGTTATCATCTTTATATTTGCACATGTAAGGATAAGATGGGTAAAATTTTAAGGTGAAAGTGTACAGCAGCTCTGGAAGGTACTGTTACACATCGCCCCAGCTTAAGAAGAATATCTCTTTAAAATGTGTTGACATTTAATTGACCTTTGAAAGTTCATTCTGTTAATCATACTCAAAGCACTAAAGCTATGGTTGACTGATCTGGTGCTCGTACATTCAGCCGTGCTCAGCATATAAATTCTGCAGCATAATTGCTACTTATTGAGCAAGAGTTTCTTTTCTTCTCCGAAAATGAGAAAGTTTTGCTTCGCCTCCGGCTGGGTGCTACGGGTAGAGTTGTGAATCCAAATGCTTTCCTGCCATCAGTTGTTGTGGCGGGTGTGGCCTCCAGCCAGGCAAGAAATTCCTTTGCTGAAACTGTGGTTTTTTCCTTCCTGAGGCCGCACATAGGGCAAGGTAACCTTGAAGGTTACTTCTGTATCTGCTTTGAGTCAAAACACAATAGGTCACTTTGCTTTTTTATGTTTTAAGCTCTTCTGATGCCAGCTGTTTGAATGGGGAAGGCTGAGTTTAAAAAGGTTGATAACTCCCCTCTCCCCCCAAAAAACTTGGGTCTTAAAGTCAAACCTAATATACCCATGTTAAAATTCATGCTAACTTTTTATGGCTGTTGTCCATAGCTTTGTTGTAACTCAAACTCACACAGATACTGGGAATGGAAGCATTACTTATGAGCTCACTGTCAAAAGATCTGGGTAAAGATTAATTTCTACTGGGTTCACTTTCTAGATAGATTTTCTGATGAGGTTAATATAGTTGGTAATAGTTTTTGTGTGTTGAGACCTCTTGTCTCATATCATGAATTTGTAAGTCTGTCTATTGCCTCATGAGAAATGAGGGAAATACTAAATGTTAAATGCAGTGTCAGTGATTCCTAATACATCATTAGCTCTTTGCTGTTACCATTGAAAACTAATTAATAGCTCTTATTCTTAGTCATAAATCTACTTACAAAGTTAGAGACCTGGCATTGCTGTTGTAGTTTTCTAAGCTATTTTGTCAATGCTGCTTTTGTACTGGAATCCCCTTCCCTTAACTGTGAAGAAAGATGTGATGTTCAAGGTGCATTTGCAGCCAAGTAACTGCCCTGACACTGTGCTGGGTTAGGAGCTGTTAAATCCCACAGAGGGAGGGGTGGTTGTCATCTGAGCAAGTGTTTTCATCAGGGCTGTGTCCACCAGCACACGAGTGCTTTGAATACTAAAAAGTGATCCTGTGGTTGAGTTTTGTTTATTTTAGTAGAATAGATACGAGTGCCGCACGTGATTCATTTCACTGACTCTTTAGAAAGCTGAGTGAAGATCAGTGTGCCAAGAGCACGTCTGTACTTTCTGTGCAGTTGACAGAAGGAGGAGGCAAAACATCCAGGGTAGCTTAGGGGCTGGAGTGTGCAGATGCCTGACGTGCAGCTGCCCTGATGCCCGTAGCCCAGAGCTGGCACCTGCTTTGTCTGTGGGACTTGCAGGAAAAGGCCCTGCGAGCTGTCCTTTGTCACCTCGGAGGACAATGGTCAGGGGCCAGCAGGACATGTAGAGAGAGATCTGCTCTGCAGCTTAGCTTTTATAGAGCCTTAAGTCTTGGGTCTAACTAGGTGAAGGTGTCAGTCCATTTGTTACTTGCAGTTGCAAACACTGTCCTGGAATGAGATGCCTGAGCAGGGTCCTCTTTTTTTTCCAAGGGGGTCATCTTACTGATTTGGGGGAGTGATTGGAATGTGGTGGCTCTCCTGGGTGGCAGAAGCTCCTGGACTGAGCCTCTCCTGTTGAAAGCAGTGGTCAAAGCATTGATGGCATCACCACATGGGCACAGGCATTCAGCTGGGGGGGTGAAAGCCAAGTTTTGAGTTGTAGCTGAGACAGTCCTAGGGGGGATTTAAACCTGAACTCTTCTTGTCCTAGTGTTTGTATTGTACAAAAAAGTTTCTGGTACAGCTGATATATTCCCAAACTCCTTTTTTATTTTTGGGATAAAGAACAGATCTGGAAGTTGCACATTCTTGCATTTCAGCAATTGAAGAGTGACAGGGTGAGCAGGGGATTTGAGAAGCACGTGGTGGTTTGGATGTGCAGTATTGGTTCAGCCAGTGTTATGAAGGCTTCAGTGTTGGTACAAGTACTCGCTGGCAGGAAACTGTGTGCTCAGAGAGCAGTAGCAGCCAAGAACGGATATTTAAAGTTTGAATAATATCTAAAACTTTATCAGGCACCTAAACCCTCGAGGGCTAAGAGGGAGAGTCTTATGAAGGTGATGGTTGATGTTCTTTGTATCTGCATTCCTAGATTACTCTGAGGAGGATAATGTGAAGTTATTCTCTGAAGATGATGGCATTGCGTGAAAGGAATGTAGCACCGGGCCATAAATTAACAGGAACAGGAAAAGCTCATTCCCAACTCCAGTTTATTAACTCAGCCATTTGCATATGTAATCCTTTGCACCAAAAGCTTGTACTGTATAAATATACCTTTTACAATAGCAGCTTACCACAGCAAACAGATTTTTGTGCAGAAAAGTTTCCCCTTCTCTTTTAAATTCAGGTGTGTAGAACATAAATTTTACATTCTTTGGTAAGACTGCTTCTGCCTATGACACTTCATGTTGAATAGAACACATGATAATATGTTCTTGCTCAGTGTTAGATCCACAGATGCTTTTCCACTAACCATTTGAAATTTTAGAAGCATGTGTTGGAGTGCATATGTAGACAGGTTTAGTTGCATTTTAACATACTCGCCGGTCAAGGTGAGCCCGAGCCATCCTAATGTGACATGCCTGACATAATCCCAAGGGATTAGTTGTTAAGACATTTGAAAAATAAAGTCAGGTCTTCCTTCAGTGTTTTTCCTAAGTGACACATGTTCTAAATTAAAGCTTTTGCAGCAAGTCGATTATAAACTTTCTATGAGTCTAAGCAACTGAGAGCTGTTCTTGGAGCTGTCAAGAGACGTACTCATAGCTCTAATTTTCAGCTGACTACAAAATCTATATTTATCCACCAGGGATTTTCTTTGCTATTGATCATCAGAAAAGTGGGGAGGTTTTAATAGAAAAAGGTTTAATATGTGTCCTGTTTCTTTTTCTGTTCTTTTTCTGTAATTTCTGGGCAGTTATTTCTGCTATCATGAGTAAAATGCAGTTACACAACCTGTTTGCATCTGTTGGGGGCAGTATTTAGAGTAACTCTTTGTGACTTATACTGAAAACTTTGGGGTGAAAGTGAGGAAGAAGGATAATTCTAAGTTCTCACTGCCTGAGGTTAACAGTAGGGGTTTCTTCACATTTTGTGCCCTTCTCCTACCTGTCATTTCTCACATGCAGCTCTATTTTAGCTGTTCCAGAAGAGCTCACTCTGCCTTCTCCTCTTGCAGAACTTTTAGTGTGTACATTTGGCATGTCAGTGTTGATTGCTGCACAGTAGGTTTTTTGAGCACTTGGGAGCTTCCACAGTGTCTTAGCTAGGGCATTTTTGCTGGTAAGTCCTCTTTCCTCTTGCTTCAGTGGTCAGTCTAATGCTTTCTCCTTGCTTTGTAGGACTGAATTGTGCCTCTCTTTTAACTTGGTGTGTGTGGTTTATTTTATTATGTGCTTATTAGTCTCTCGTAACTTCTGCTTCTTAAAAGTTGGGAGGAAAGACCTTTTCACAGTGATGAGGATACAGGTTAACATTAACAAGATTCAGGTGCATGGTCTGTCAGTATGATGTCAGCATTTTATCTGATAGGTCAGAGTGTTTAATTTCAAACTGTGGGAACAAGCAAGTGTTTAACTACTGATGTTCAACCTCATTCTGTTCCCTCATTTCATAAGCCTGGTCACACCCAAGAAAAGGGGAGGCTGTTGGAAATAAATGAAGAATGGGACTTGAGTAGGTGTATTGCCCCAGTCAGTATGTGTGCAAAGGTTAGTGCATTTGAGCACATGAACTCTGGTTTTGTTCTTTAAATGTTGCTGTTACATTTTACTTGTGTAGTGCTGTGAATAAACAAGCATTTTCTAAATTACTTTAGAACATGGTGTTCTTAATAAAGTTGCTTTCTGCACACTTTTAGTGGATGTTATGCTTCACATAGTACCCAGTAGTTCTCTTTCATCTAGAACTAATTTCTGCTAATGTTCGAGTACCTTTGGGACAAGAGTAATCAATGCATTGCACAACCTCATAGGTAAGAATGTGTGAGCTGAAGCCTTGCACTCTTCTGCAACATCTAGGGCTTGTGCAGTTCACTGTGGAGCACTTCAAGTTACAGTAGTGTTGTGATCAGAGGCTGTATTTGTTCTGATCTGCTGGAGATGAAGGATGACAACCATTATGATGTGCTAATTATTTTGAAGTTTTTTATGTCTCACTTGTGCGTTTGAGCTCTAAATGAGGGAAGGAGTGATGGAAAGTAAAAAATGGCCTTCCCTGTATTTGCAGGGAATCTGGGATGGGTGCAGTGTCCTACCTATAGGCAAGCAGAATTTATTCCTGCATTAACAACCTGCTCCTGAAATTGGAAATATGAGGGTAAACTTGTAGCATGTGAGGTGTGAGTCACTGGACCAACACAGGGATTGGAGTTAAAATCCCTGCTTTTCTCAAGAGGTTATAAAATAGTTCCCCAGGGATGTGACTTAAGCACAGATTACGTGTACTGAATAAAGGAAATATGAAATGTGAGTTAGGAGACAGTTTGCAAAGTGCAGGATGAAAGTGTTCTAGAAATTCTTGGAGGGTGTTGGGGCAGAATTTTATGTTTGGACATGGTTCTGGTCAGCCCAGCATATGTCTGCTCCTGTGTGCAGGGATCTCATGTATGTGCTGTGCCTGTAATGTGTCCTCTGTGCCAGAGGCTTATCACTGCAGCTGTATTTTGCCTTTGAAATGGACAGTGCAGCTGAGTGAGTTGTGTGCTGTAGGTATTTTGTTCACACTGTTAAAGCTACGTAAATGTTCTTTGCTAACCTTGGCATCTGTTATGTTGTGCTCCTATGGACAGTGCTTCTCCCATAAAACTGTGAGAAGTTACTACCATTGGAGACTGTTTTCTGGTCTAATATATGTTCTTTATTCTTGTGCTGACCCAGTACATGATCTTTGTATTTCTCTGACACGAGAAGCCACAAACTTAATGGTTCTGCACTGGGAGGTGATGCAGCAGTGTATAGTTAGGCACAGTTTCAGGCCAGATGCTGCACTGCTCATGGAACAGCAGCTGGCACAGCACTTGGCTCTGCCAACAAAGAGAGAGAAATGCTTCAAACCACCTGAGTGTCACCCACTTCTCCCAGCTGATACCAAAGGACAGTTGCACCTGTTGCATCTTCCTTTATGGCCAGTGCTTAAAGTTTGGAGTCTTCGCAGTGGCTCCCTCCTGACACTGAAATGGAGAGGAGTGAACAACACCGATGCTATAGCAGAGCATAAACAGTGCTCATACTCCTCTTTAGCCTTCGCCTGTTGCTGCAGCTGGTTGGTGGAGGTGTGTTTATCAAAGGCCTCTTTGTTTCATGTGGCACATCCAGAATGGTTCAAGTGCCTACAAAAAGTGTCAGGAGTGCAAATCAATAAATAATATGTTTTGAGTATTTATATTTCAGTTAATAAGTGCTATGTCCTGCACTTCTTTTGTTTTTGTTGTGTGCTTATAACTTAAATTTCAGAACTGTCATGTGTGTATTCTCCCTTTTCTTTAGGTTGGTTTACTTTAGTTCTCCTTATTGTGTTTTTTCTATGCCCTTCTCAATCTCTGTTTCTTGGGTTTTGCCTAATACTGTAGGTCTGTCTTGTTTGTCTGTTTGTTCATCCATCTTCACTGGGGTTCTCTGTGTCCTTCCTCTAGAGTGATTGCATGAATGAATTCTTCTCCATCTTAAAGGCTCTGGGGATTTTGCTTTTCTGAAATGATGTTAAATCTGAGATTGATTGTGTGGTTGGTTTTGGTTGTGTAATCTGTATGTTTCTTAATACAATAAATGAGAAGTCATTATGCCCATCTCTGGTGGGAAATTTAAATTCTTCAGTGTCATTTCTGAACACTTAATGCTGCTTTAGCAGTTAACCTTTATCAACACGAATTGAGAGACAGCTGCATTCAGGAGTAATGTGTCACTTTAAACACATTCTAAGTTTTAAATGACGGTACCAGAAAAGGACACAGTTGTAATAATGGCTGTTAAAAGCTATCTGACTTCTTGCAGACAGTCCTAATAATGAGAACTATGTGATCTGAACTGCTGAACTTCTGGAATTACAATAACTTCTGTTCATGTATGTGATACAGATTCCTGGAAATTTGAGGAGCAGTCTTTGGCAGACGAAGAATGTAATTCTCTCTGGAGGTGTGGGTATCTCTTATGAAGGGGACTGAAGTAGGATCAGCTGATATCCAAGAAGTAAGTTCTTGGGCTTTTTTTTGCCAGATATATTTATAGTGAGGTGCACTGTAGTATTCATTCACTTGGATGGATTAGAAGCTGATAAAAATCCTTAATGATTAGACATTGAGGAGAGAATTTTGGGAAGAGGCTCAAGAAAACAAGGCCCTACATGTTATTCATGATTTTACCAAGAGTTTTGACATCTCATTCCCAAACATTTGGATGGTTTATGTCTCATTTGGGGCGCAATTTCAACTGCTTGTGTGCAACTGCCTGCTTAGTGCAGGGGGAGGCTGCTGCTCCAGGCATTTCAGAGCTCAGATATGGTTGGGAGAATTGGATTCATCTGCAACAGTTGGAGATACTCATGCTGTATCATAACAGCTGTGAACTTGAGTTCATATAAGTAATGTGTGCTTAATCTTCCTGTGCTGTCAGTGACAGGAAGAGGAGGAATAGCATTTTCCCATATTTAATGATGATCTTAAAGCTTTTGACAAGCAAATTTGAAAATGTAAACTATAAAGCAGCTTAGGAAATAATTGCCACGAGTTAAGTTTTTGCAAATTCTGTGAAGCATTTAATTTGCATTTTCATCTGTTGATATTCCAGTGTCAGTGTGATATGATTAAAAACTAATTTATCCTTCTGAGTTACCCTATTGCCTCATCTATATGGAAAGTAACAGAAAAGGTAGAGGCCTTGTTTTTGAATTCTAGGAGCACTTGGCAAGTTTCGGTTTAGTTGCTTTGTTTGTTTGTTTTTGTAGTTCTTTCTTTGTCACAAATAATCCATTTATCTGACTTAGAAATTTCAGGGGAATGAGAGAAAACCAGTGGAAAGCTTTTTATTTTACTGAACAGAGCTTAAGTGCTACCAGTTTGCCTCTTTCTCCTTCTAGGACATGAACTATAAATTCATGAAGACATTAAAAAGTTAGAATGTTGTTCCTTTTGTCTTACCTGTGTTTGTTCAGGTTTGTTTCACATATCAAGATCAGCATTTATCACGCCCTGTTGATTGCTATTTGAGTCTTGGACACTTTCTTACTAAACACCTCAGTAAAAATAATTTACAAATTAAATATCAGAGTGGTAAAGACAACTTGTTGCCTTCTCCTGCATAACAGTCCATAATGTGTAACACAGTGCCTCACAGTTTTAGATGACCTTGTTTTGACTTTCATACAGATATAATCTGTTTGTGTTTTTAAAATGGAAAGGTAGCCATATATGGAATGGAATTGCATATCATTGCTGATAGAATGTCCTTCATCTAATTAATTCCATTTTATAGCCTCCCTACATTTTCTCCCTTTAAGATGTAGATATTAGGCCAGTATATTTACAAATGAAATTATAATTTTAGTGTCATGAATAGGTGTAACTAGGCTGAAATTCTTTCATTCTACAATCAGTGTTTTGTATTTGAGGGTTTTTTTGTTGGCTTTTTTTTTTATTACTACCTATGCATACTGTTTTACAAGGTGATTTAAGTGTATATCTTAGTTGGTTTCCTGTGATAAATAAGATGGAGCTTGCCAAGAGAGGAAGTCTCTTTTCTTTTTTCCTGAAAGTATTGTTATAGTAAATATATTTTCTTACTGTCCTATTCTTCAGTAGACCTCACACAGGAATGGTCATTACCTACTCATATTGCCAACTTTGTGAAAAGTTGGGACCTTACTGAGAGGTTTCATAGCTTGTCATGGTAGCTCTCCTGAGGACAGGGTGAGTGGATCCTGTGGCTCTGGTGTGGTATATAGATGCCAAGTGCTAGGAATTCCTGGAATGTAGAGTTGTGCAGCACTGATAAAGTTTGCTTTGTTTCCTTAGTGACTTGACCCATTGAGAAAATGTGATTCCCTAGGAAGCTTTAGTAGCTCAAACTTTATATCAAATAAAGGGAAAGGCCCCAGCATAATTCGGCTTGTTTTCACCTGCTGCCTGAAAGATTAATTTTCTTAACCTTAGTGTAGAAAATATAACCTTGAGTTTTGAAAGTGATTTATAGAGATCCTTCACACTTATCAGTTTGAGTAAATACGCCACAGGCTTCTGCGTTCCAGCTACAGTCTTTTCATAACCTCCTCGGTTTACAGTGCGGTAATTTCATTTAGGGGTAAGAAAGTTTCAAGGAAAAACACCTTCTAATTAGACTGATATAATCACTCTGCTTGCCTGCTGCGGTTTCATATGACTTCAGAAAAATAGTTGAGTGATTAATCTTTAATTTTCCCCATCATTAACTTAATAAGGAAATGGGAGATAAAACAAAAAACAAACAGCAGAACTGTACAACCGAGACGTTGTTATGCCAAATCTTTTTGGCTTTCTCATTTGGTGAGAAATGCCATTCTGCCAACTCTACGTGAAGTGTAGCAGCAACTGGTTAGCTCAGATAATTTGTAGAAATCTTGTAGGAGGTCTGAACTTCATTGAAGGCTTTGCAGAGGTTGCTGTACAACTTCTTCTCTCTTCCCCACAGTCCCCTGTGGGCTGGGTGGTGGGGTTTTTTCCATGGTTTTATTTAGAAGCAAATATTGCATAAGCTACCTTCTAATATCATATAATTTCCTTGCACCCACTTTTCTGAGGGGAAGGAAGCCATCCCAGACACTTTAGTGAAATAGCCTTTGGAAGGGTTTGATTCTATTTTTGTGCCGGTTACTATCTTTAGTTGCTATGCTGATAAGTGAACTTTGTTGTAGAGTAATGCAGTTTTTGTATGAATGTGACAGGATTGCTCAAGTCTCTTGGAGAACAAAAACAAATACAACAGTGGAAGCAAGTTGCTCTTTTTGTACGTCTTTGTTTAATTCTTACTGGGTGTAAAACAGGCAACATAGTACTAGAAGTGTAGTGCTTGAATAGAAAATATGCCTGGCTGTTTGCAACTGTTCCTCTGGAAGTTGTACTTTATTTCATTAGCAAATACTATAAAAACAGTCCCATGTACATCTGCAGGCAGCAACACAGCACCAGAAGTTGCAGTGATCTTAACTAACCTGCTTGGAGGCTTCTGCATGTTAATAATATAAAATAAACAGCCAAGGAATGTGTGTTGCTGTTGACAGTGAGCGACTGTAAACATCCTCGACTGGAAGCTGTGAAGCAGCAGATGGGGCTTTCAGTCGGATGTTTGCAGCTGCCAACTGCCACAGACGTCAAGAAATGTTTGACACCTAAAACATAGCTGTCTGGTTCAAACTTTTATTTCGTTTATCACAGGCATATGAATTAGGCCAAACTTCTCTACATACTGCGTAATCTTTCTTGTGATGTCTTTGTATTAATATCTAGAAATCATCCAGTCTCTGAGAGGAAGAATCAAAACTGGAACCAAGTTACATTTTTAACTGCAAACTCAGTTCTAAGTTTTCAGAATTGCTTGTTTGTACAGGTTGCTTGGCTTTGTTTTTAGAATCCTCTAAAGATTTCACAAGATAATTTCACATTTTTATCTCTTCAATGGTTCATTTAGAATTTGAAATCCTAAGCCTTGTAGGAAATAATCACTTAAAGGACTTCTGGAAACTAGAAATTCACCAGTAAGATAAACTGTGAGGCGGAAAAAAGCATTAAAAATTAATTTTTCCTGGAAGAGGCCCAACCCTGAAAAATGATGGGGAGGTCAGGGAGATTTCACGTGTCCAGGTTCACCTCTGACGTATCATAGCATCTCAGCTGTTTGAGGTTCACTGATCTTCCCTTTCACCCTCCCCTGGAAAACAAAAAACCAAACAAAAACCAAAAAGGAAAAAAAAAAGGAAGTGCTAAAAGTTGATTCATACTTCTCATACTTTTCTAGAAGTCAGTTGAGGCAATTTCAAGATTCCAGTCCTGCCAGCTAATTATATGTGTGGGTGGACACTGTCACTAAAATACGACCCTAACCCTAAGTCAAAGAGAACAATTTATGTGATTGGGACACTACTTAAGGGTGATTGCTGTCATACCAGAAAAAGGGCAGTGAGGTTGTAGCACATAACTGATTTAAGTTGATACTGAAAGCCACTGAAATACTAGTGTATTCCTTCTTGACAGAACATAGAGAAGATATGCATCTGCTTAGTACATATGTTAAATAGCTATGCTTTTGGTAAAGTGGCTTGTGTTGTTAATTGTTTTTTTGTTCTTGTCAGTATACTTTTTTCCTCAAATATCTTTGTATGCATGTTTAAAAGTATAGAAGTGTGAGAGGACATAATCTAAACAATTATCTGTCCCTTTACATTTCACATAAGATACAGGTACCCTAAGACTTCCAAGACTTTCTGACATTTTTTGTAAAGGAGCTAATGTCCTGGTCAGAGTTCAACCCATTATTGTCATGTAGGTAGATGAAACAGTATCTGCAATGTCAAAACACTCATATTTCCTATTTAAGAAACTTCACTAATCTGTGTTTTGCAAATAGCATTCAGTGAAGATTTGTATACTTGTCAGGTTCAAATTATATTGTATTTCAGTAATGCTTGAAGATCCTGTTAGGATTAGCACTGTACATCATCTTGCACACTTAATGTTCATAGTAAGGTATGAGGTCTCCCAGAAAGGATTTACAGTCTGATTCAAGATCAGTGGCATCAAAGTGGAATTTAGATCATGTGGGCAGGGGTCACAAGAGCAAGAGGAAGAGGGCAGAGGAATGGGCATTTGTAGTGGCTCTGAGTTGCTTGCTAATTAAAATGGAGGAAGACAGAAGACATATCTTCTTAGCCGGTTATTTATTTGGCTGTAAATATCTTGAAAGATGATGGTTTAGTTGGATAGTATATGGATTTGAAATTAGGACAGACACTGATGAAGCTGTGATTTTAGGTTGATGATTTTTTCTCTGCAGATGGAGCAGGTGAAATGGGCAGAGGTTTCCAAAAGCCTTTTCTTGCTGATGTAAGTGACTCTGAAAAGGTTGTTGTGAACTCAGAAAAAGAAAATTCAACAAATACAACATTTGACTTAAAATAATTGCAAATTTAATTCAGGGCCAAGGTAGTTGTTCAGGGTATGGCTAAGTGTGTTGTAGTTGAATTTTTGGTATTTATGGCGAAGAAAAATGAGAATTACAGGCAACAGTCAGGTTACATCTGTGAATGAGAGAGGTGGGTGTTACTGTTGACAGAGTAGAACAGTAGTGAACAGAGTTGTGGTTTAATAAATAAAAAGTGCTTAAAGGAGTCTTTCTGGGCTTAAAACTGGCTTTAGTGACAACCATGAGAACTTTCTAAGTGACCTTGTAATGAAATTTATGAGACTTGGGTGCACTTGAGAAATGCCATCTAGGCAGCAGATTCTTGACATAATCTCCTCGTCTGGAAAGCTTCGCAGTAATTTTGAAGAGGATTGAGCAATAGGAAAGGACTTGCATAGGCAGAGGATTTAATATCAAAAGCATTAAGTACCTCCTGTGAAGATTTACATATTGATAATATTTGTGCTTTGGCAGGAAATTCTTTCAATACCCATTCTATTACTCTTCTTCCTGAATTACGTACCGTCTCAAAGTTCAGCGTGTTTCCTCTTGGAAAATGGAGTAGTGTGTTGGGGCTGTTTTCTTCAGCCTCTAATCACACTACGTGCACGGGAGTTTGCTTCGTAAAAAACAGCTTCACACACGTCACCTGCTCTTCTGCCAGCTGCCTCTTGAAAACTGCTGGGGCTAAACTGCAGAAGAATTTATGGTGGTTTGACCCTGGCTGGATGCCAGGCACCCATGAAAGCTACTCTATCACTGCCTTCCACAACTGAATGGGGAGAGAAAATAAAACAAAAGGTTCATGAGCTGAAATAAGGAGAGAAAGGGATCACTCAACAAATATCATCAAAGACAAAACAGACTTGACTTGGGGGTATTAATTCAATTTATTGCCATTCAAAATTAGAGCAGAATAGTGAGAAGTAAAACAAACCTTAAAAGCACCTTTGGCTCATTCCTCCCTCCTTCCCAGGCTCTACCTCCTCTCCCACAGTGGCAAGGGGAGATGGAAAATGGTGGCTACAATTAGTTCATCACAGATTGTCCCTGATGGTGCTCAGGAAGAGGAATCTTTCCCCTGCTCAAGCATGGGATCCCTCCTATGGGAGACAGTTCTCCAGTGAATCCTTCCCATGGACTAAGTTCTTCATGAAGTGCTCCAGCATAGGTTACTCTTTCACAAGGTACATTCCTTCAAGCACAGCCTGACCCAGTGTGGATCCTCCACAGGGTCACAAGTCTTACCAGAAAATCTGCTCCAGCATAGGCTCCTCTCTTCATGGGTCTGTGGGGCCCTGCCAGGAGCCTGCTACAGAACAGACTTCCAGCAAGGTCACAGCATCTTTTGGGCTTCCACCTGCTCAGGTGTGGGTCTCCTTCATGTCGGAGTGGATCTCCATGTCCCTACAGAGTGCAGAGGAATCTCTACTCCAGTGCTTAGAGCACCTCCTCCCATTCCTTCTCCACTGACCTTGCTGTTTGCANGGCAAGGGGAGATGGAAAATGGTGGCTACAATTAGTTCATCACAGATTGTCCCTGATGGTGCTCAGGAAGAGGAATCTTTCCCCTGCTCAAGCATGGGATCCCTCCTATGGGAGACAGTTCTCCAGTGAATCCTTCCCATGGACTAAGTTCTTCATGAAGTGCTCCAGCATAGGTTACTCTTTCACAAGGTACATTCCTTCAAGCACAGCCTGACCCAGTGTGGATCCTCCACAGGGTCACAAGTCTTACCAGAAAATCTGCTCCAGCATAGGCTCCTCTCTTCATGGGTCTGTGGGGCCCTGCCAGGAGCCTGCTACAGAACAGACTTCCAGCAAGGTCACAGCATCTTTTGGGCTTCCACCTGCTCAGGTGTGGGTCTCCTTCATGTCGGAGTGGATCTCCATGTCCCTACAGAGTGCAGAGGAATCTCTACTCCAGTGCTTAGAGCACCTCCTCCCATTCCTTCTCCACTGACCTTGCTGTTTGCATAGTGTTCCTCTCACATATTCTCACTCCTCTCTTCTTTGAGCTTAATTAGTTTTGCACAATAACTTCTTTTCCTTCTTAAATATGTTCTCATGGGGCACTGCTACCTCCTCAGACTTGCTCGGTCTTGGCCAGCAGTGGGTCCGTCTCACAGCTGGCTGTCACTGGCTCTGCCAGACATGGGAAAAGCTTCTCACAGAAGCCACCCCTGTAGTCTCCACTGCTACCAAAACATGGCCATGCAAACCCAATACAAGAGTGTTAGAGCAGTGTACCTTATTTTCTGTCTGAAGCAGCAGCTGGCTGTTAGCTTTGTCTTACCTGTATTGGTAAGACAAATATTGGTGTATGTTGTCTTACCTGGTACTTGTTGAGGGCANTTTGGTATTTATGGCGAAGAAAAATGAGAATTACAGGCAACAGTCAGGTTACATCTGTGAATGAGAGAGGTGGGTGTTACTGTTGACAGAGTAGAACAGTAGTGAACAGAGTTGTGGTTTAATAAATAAAAAGTGCTTAAAGGAGTCTTTCTGGGCTTAAAACTGGCTTTAGTGACAACCATGAGAACTTTCTAAGTGACCTTGTAATGAAATTTATGAGACTTGGGTGCACTTGAGAAATGCCATCTAGGCAGCAGATTCTTGACATAATCTCCTCGTCTGGAAAGCTTCGCAGTAATTTTGAAGAGGATTGAGCAATAGGAAAGGACTTGCATAGGCAGAGGATTTAATATCAAAAGCATTAAGTACCTCCTGTGAAGATTTACATATTGATAATATTTGTGCTTTGGCAGGAAATTCTTTCAATACCCATTCTATTACTCTTCTTCCTGAATTACGTACCGTCTCAAAGTTCAGCGTGTTTCCTCTTGGAAAATGGAGTAGTGTGTTGGGGCTGTTTTCTTCAGCCTCTAATCACACTACGTGCACGGGAGTTTGCTTCGTAAAAAACAGCTTCACACACGTCACCTGCTCTTCTGCCAGCTGCCTCTTGAAAACTGCTGGGGCTAAACTGCAGAAGAATTTATGGTGGTTTGACCCTGGCTGGATGCCAGGCACCCATGAAAGCTACTCTATCACTGCCTTCCACAACTGAATGGGGAGAGAAAATAAAACAAAAGGTTCATGAGCTGAAATAAGGAGAGAAAGGGATCACTCAACAAATATCATCAAAGACAAAACAGACTTGACTTGGGGGTATTAATTCAATTTATTGCCATTCAAAATTAGAGCAGAATAGTGAGAAGTAAAACAAACCTTAAAAGCACCTTTGGCTCATTCCTCCCTCCTTCCCAGGCTCTACCTCCTCTCCCACAGTGGCAAGGGGAGATGGAAAATGGTGGCTACAATTAGTTCATCACAGATTGTCCCTGATGGTGCTCAGGAAGAGGAATCTTTCCCCTGCTCAAGCATGGGATCCCTCCTATGGGAGACAGTTCTCCAGTGAATCCTTCCCATGGACTAAGTTCTTCATGAAGTGCTCCAGCATAGGTTACTCTTTCACAAGGTACATTCCTTCAAGCACAGCCTGACCCAGTGTGGATCCTCCACAGGGTCACAAGTCTTACCAGAAAATCTGCTCCAGCATAGGCTCCTCTCTTCATGGGTCTGTGGGGCCCTGCCAGGAGCCTGCTACAGAACAGACTTCCAGCAAGGTCACAGCATCTTTTGGGCTTCCACCTGCTCAGGTGTGGGTCTCCTTCATGTCGGAGTGGATCTCCATGTCCCTACAGAGTGCAGAGGAATCTCTACTCCAGTGCTTAGAGCACCTCCTCCCATTCCTTCTCCACTGACCTTGCTGTTTGCATAGTGTTCCTCTCACATATTCTCACTCCTCTCTTCTTTGAGCTTAATTAGTTTTGCACAATAACTTCTTTTCCTTCTTAAATATGTTCTCATGGGGCACTGCTACCTCCTCAGACTTGCTCGGTCTTGGCCAGCAGTGGGTCCGTCTCACAGCTGGCTGTCACTGGCTCTGCCAGACATGGGAAAAGCTTCTCACAGAAGCCACCCCTGTAGTCTCCACTGCTACCAAAACATGGCCATGCAAACCCAATACAAGAGTGTTAGAGCAGTGTACCTTATTTTCTGTCTGAAGCAGCAGCTGGCTGTTAGCTTTGTCTTACCTGTATTGGTAAGACAAATATTGGTGTATGTTGTCTTACCTGGTACTTGTTGAGGGCACTGTCTCCCTGAGGAGGCAGGGTATTGTTTTCAGGCCCTGGCTTTCAGATTTGGATAGGTCAAGTCAAGCCCTCTTCACCCATCTACTGAATTAACAATGTATTCTTAAAAAGTTTCTTCGCTTTCCAGCCCTGTTTGAAAGAGTAGACCAGGTCTTGTCTGAGGGGGTTTGGTTTTGGCTCTGCGGAAGTTGTGTCTGCCAACCAGGAAGGAGGGAAGTAAAAGAGGAAAGTCAACCAGTGCTATTTACATCTGCATGCTGTTTATGGAAATCATCTTTAAAATGACAGGGCAGCTGTTGGAAACAGCGCAGTCCAGCTGCCTACATATGCACTGTTACAAAGGAAATACAGGTGATGATGTGAATGGAAAGCTTTTGGTACTGAGCTGCTGTTCCTACAGAAGCTGCACTTAGACCCATATATTGTTCAGATATGTGCTTTAACTTGTTGCTTGAAAAGTGATTAAAGTTCTCGTTGTTAATTGTATGTGAAATAGGCATTAAACAATGTGCTTGTTTTGTTTAGAAACAGAATAAAGGAAGATGAACTAATCCTGTATCACTAAAATATCTGAATTAGGATGATTTTTTTGAGTCGAAGTGAATTGAGTTGCATTTGGCATATAACTTTTTTCCCTTTAAGCAGTAATTTATAGATCAAGATGCTTGAACTCCATTTTTTTTCCTATTGACATATACAGGCTGTTTTGGTTTTTTCCTGGAGTTTCAAATAGTTATTATGAAACAAATAAATGAACAAAGGATATGGGAAGGAAGCCACGTGCCATGCAGTGACATAGTGTTTTTCCAGATGATAGCTTGAGGCATCTTTTTAGCTGTGGATGTCAACGTAGCTGCTTTTATTTAACAATACATCTCTTAATTTAATAGGGATAGCCAGCATTTTCCTCCAATTCAGGCTTCCTGTTATTGGCACTTGGGTTTTTCTTGTGAATAGATTGGAAATATTTTCTGTAACTTTGTCTTGTGTTGCTGAAGTATTTTTTCTTCCCCCCTTCTTTGTACATCCTTTGATTAAATACATACCTCCTTTCATAGTGCAGAGCGTAGAAAATTAATTCAAGAACTTCTGCCTGTAGCAAGGCAGGACTGTCAGTGGAACACAGGGATATTGCTCAGAGCAGTTTTTTGCAATCTTCTTGGGGCATCCAGGTGTATTTCAGTCAGTAGTGGGTGTTTGAGTATCGACCTGGAGGAGCTCTAAGCCATTTCTGTCTTCTTCATTGCACTCCTTTTGTAACTCTTCTTGTGTGAGGACAGAGGACTTGCTTTTAGCTCTCTGGGATGCTGTGCAGAGATCTCTTGTCTCTTTGCTTTCACCATATCACTCATCTGTTTGCCTTTCCTCGACTCACCTTTTTCATTAGATGCAACTTAAACTGCTTGCTTTTGTCTTCATCACAGCCTATACATGAAATAACTCCCACATCCATTTGTTCTGTAATGCTGGTATTCTCCATTATGGACCTGAACTTTTTCAGTCCTTTTCAAACCTTTTTACTTGGTCTCAGGAATAAAAGATTAATCAGTCATCAACCTTTTTAACTACTTTGTTGTAGTAAAAGCTTTGGGAAGAGTTTGTGTACTCTGCTGAAGGGCCATAGGCTGTTCTTGCAGTAATGTTTATAGTACTCTTTTTCCTCTTGCCCTCCTCACCTTTTGTATACTTAGAGAATAGGATTAATATTTTCATATTGCAGTGTTGACTTTTCAGAGTTGATAGCTGCATTTCTGATGTGCGCTGCTATTTCTGGGGAAGCTGTCAGCTTTGTTCTTTGCAGAATAGTGAAAACGTTTTACTTCCTCCAGAAAGTTTTTCACCATTCTGCATAACAACCTGTATATCCTTAATGTTCCTTTAGATATCTTTTTTATATGTATGCTTGAAACTAATTGTATTAAGAAGTTCCACTGTACAAGGCTGATATACTCTGCCTTGTATTTTTATTAGTCTGTGTACATATGTGTGTACACACACACACACCCCTGTGTCAGAGAAGAAGGAGAAGAAAGAGGCAAAGGAAGTTGTCCAAATGGCTTGGGTTTGTGTTTTGGGGTTTTTTTTTCCTACCCATTGTCTGGATGTGCGTGCTGTGCAGAGTAAGACAGCCTTCTATTCTAGAATTTCTTAACACAATTAGTTGCTAGCATTCTACCTATAGTTGATGATATTATTCAATGGAATATGTCCTCATCTGAAGCTCTTGCTCAGAAATTAGTGGTTTAAAAAAATAAAGTAGCTGAATACTTAGTCTACCTGCATTAGGTACCAATGCTGCTGTTCCTTTAGAGCAAAGGTCTTATTAGTGTGTCAGCAATTTAATTTATGGAGGCTAGAATGATCTGTGAAGTTCCTCTGTTTTGATTGTTGAAAGCTATGTAACCTTAAACCCTTTCTAGATATTTGATGTGATTCTGGGATTCAGAGCAGTGATTAATTCTCTAACTATAAATGTTCCTCATCAACATCCTGAAATGTTTTCAAAACATACAGAGGGGGTTTTGACAGCTTAAACTAAACAGTGATGAAATGACAGAAACCCCATGTGAGCCACATTCACTTGCTATCTCCTTAAAATCATACCTGCTATGAGGGGTTTTGGTCTTCTGTTTTGAGTAGTGATGTTCCTTGAGACACTCCAGCCAGTAACTGGAACTTCTATGTAATGCATGGAAAGCAGTGAAAGCAAAGAAACTGTCTTAGGTCCTAGATTTACAGGCAAAGGTAGGACCCAACTAGGAGCAGAGGGAAAAGCATATAAAGCAACATGGCTCTGCAGAGCTGGCACAATGTCCTGTCTGCTAAACCTTCTCCAGCTCTTCTTAAAGGAACTTGCATGTACAGAAGCATCTTCACAAATACTTGAAAGACACAGGTCAGACCTATTTGAAATGCATCATCATTAGATGAGGCCCAGGCTTGTGACCCTGCAGATGTACAGTTCTGAGCAAAGGTAGCAGCCATTTGACAGGTCAATAATACAGGTATCTGTGAATCACTGAAGTACCTCAGAAATGCTTATTTTATGAATACAGAAGCTTTTTCACAAAGAAACTAATAGGAATTATTCACATTCTGAAAATAAATATGGTCGTGTCTTAAGGTGGAAAACCACTAGAAATGTAATTTCTCTGCCCCACAGTGGGTTAGTGTGGTTATCATTACCTTTGAATACTCTGTGGGGATCCTAGTATTTCTTGAAAGTTTGTAGGAAATACCTATGATAAGCATTCATATTACTGAACTTACTACAGCTGTGCTGTAGTTAAATATATCTGAGCTGGACTGTTCTAGGCTTACATTAATGAATAAGGAGAGGCCCTTTTACATGACAATTTTATATGTTTTATTTTAGATATGTACTTAGCAATGGGATGACTTGTCCCCAATTGCCCTGCTTGTTTCTCTCCTTTAGCTTCTAAGCCAGTCTAGGATAACTACTTCAGGTGTACATATCTTTGCTCATAGAAATCCTTTTGTAGTCAGATGAATTCAATATTTTTTCCTCAAAGGAAGGAATTCAAAAGGCAGAGAGTTTTTGAACAGCACAAGGGGGAAGATGAAATATGAACCAAAAAAGTGTAGCACTTTTGAATAGCTTAGAAAAATCTTACCAGTTGTGGAAGAATCCACAATCAAGGGAGATAGCAAAGATAAAATGTCTGAGAATAGAGGTAGAAACGGTACTTAAAAATATTCTTTCCCTTCCTCCTGCCCCAAGAAATCCCTAAATAGATGTCTTTCAGCTTTTATTCCATGAATATAAATTAGCAGATAATGAAGCAATGTATAAAATTAGCAAGGAAATGTCATGGATGGAGGGAGGACAGCTGGACAGTCAGAGAAGGGAATATTTTTGTTAGACACAAAAGGATTTAAATGTTGATGTTCATGATCAGGTAGAAGTCAAAATCATATGTAGTGCTTAAAGACAATACTCTATAGACTTGTCAGGCTTGTGATTAAAAAGCTGGAGTGTAGTCAGATAGGAATGTTGATGGCATTCTTTCAACTTTAGTAAGCCAGGAGGATGTTTAACAACAGCTATTAAAATAGGACATAGCTTAGAAGATGCCAATAACTTGTATCGAGGAATTGGAGAGGAGTAATATTAAAAAACTCTGTGGATTGCTAATGTAAAATCAGTGTACTCCAGATTACAGGTGGAAACTAAATTGTGCCAGGGCTTAACGAGGTGAGTGGAGTTTAGGACTGCTTATAGATTGTCAGCTTAACATGGTTTTGGACAGAAATACTGAAATAGGACTTGGACCAAAGTAGATAAGTTGAGCAGATCCTACTAGGAAATGGAACTCACTTGTTATATTGTCTTTTTATTTTATTTCATGTTAAATCAGGTAGATCGATAGCCTCATACAAACACTCACCTTTATGATATATTCCATGATATTGGATTTGGCAGCCCAAAGGTTCTGATAGAAAAAATCAAGACAGTAAAAATTCTAAATATGATGTATCTGAGGGATTATAATTTGGTGAAGAGATTTAAAACTGTCAGTGAAGAATGGCTACTGAGTGGTATGTTTCCTTAGGGTGGAGAGTGGTAGGCTTTGATTCTTTATTTTCTCTTGGTTTGCTGTTTTCTCTAGAGAATTCCTCAGGTATTCCTGTTAGCTTGCAAATGAATTAAATACTGGAAAGGTACAGTGAGGATGAGAATGGTAGGGTGCTTTTATCTCTTAGGAAGCAAGGTGGAACCATTCACCTTGAATGCCACCAAAATACTTATGTGTACACCGTTTACATATCCTCCAGGCTGAATTTACAACAGTGAGGAGTTAGAAAAGTGACACTATGTAAGTCTAAGCAGTATTTTGTACTTTTTTCAAGGCACTATGTGCTTTGAAGATAGCTGGACCGTGGCTATGACCTAGTGCTTAGCTTCTGGGTTGGAAAAAGGAAGGCAAGGTTGCTGTCTATTGCAAGGCAGTGGGCAGTGTCAGGAGATGGGGAAATAGAGGGAGGCATGAAGAATGAATGTCTGGCTCAGTGAAGAAAAAAAAAAAGAGAGAAAGCAAGCTAGTAAAGCTGAAAATGTGGAATGGACAAGCATGGGCAAAACAGTACCAAAAGCTGGAAAACAAGTGCTGCAGATAACATTTTTGAAATACTTAAATATTTTCACTCCATTTTTTGTGTTGAGCAGTAGAGCATGACTCTGTCAGGCAAAATATGTCACCAGTGTACCTCTGATACATGTGATCAAAAGCATTCCTGCGTGCCTCACTGGCAGGGTGGAAGCAGAGCACTGACTGGCTCTGGGGGGGAGTGAGAGTGTGGACAACAGCATGGGAGGGATCTGCCTTTAACTTCGGGTGTCCTAAAGAGCTGTACCTTGTGTTTGAGAGAGGGAGACTGGATGCTTGATGTCTTCTGAAGATAAAGTCTTTGGAGAATTCATTTCCATGCAGTCAGCAAAGAATGCTGATTTTTTTGTTTGTTTGTTTGTTTCATAAAACATAGTTGTGCTGCTTTGACCCCTAAAGAGGATCATCAGTGTCATCTTACAGCTTGTATTGGATGGTATTTTTGAGAGGGATAGAACTTGGCTACATAAAAACAATACATTAAAAGTGTCATTTGAGAGTTCAGAGAGTTGGCTGGTCTCAGACCTGAAGTAGCTGCACTATGGATTACTTCTAACACTTTGTATGCACTATTGCTATGAGCTGAGGTTAACAGATCAAATTCCTAAGTTAGTCAGTCTCTGATTCATCTTTTAAATGTTGTTCCAGGTCTTCAAAGTAAGCCAAATTCTCTACAGCAACAAATAGTTCTACTTCTCTGAGCATACTGAACAAGTAAATAAGTCCAGCAAAATCTAAATGCAGTTTGGCAAGACAGGATAATGCTGGAAACACTTGCCAAAACTGGCTTGGCAAAAGCTCTTCTGTTTTCAGTAGATTTGGAATAAAATCTGACAAGATCTCAACTCTCTCTCCATGGGAACTATGTGACTCTCTTAAATATTCTTCCTGTTGGGTGGATTGTGTGTTAAGGAGTATAGCTATAGAAGTACTGGATGTCTTCCTTGCACAGTAACCCTTATCTCTAAGCTGTGAGAAATGGGTTATAGCTACATTATCAGAATCATTCTGATGCTTGTTAAATAAATGGGAAAGTGTGCCTGTAAACATGAAGGGGCAATATTTTCTCCAGTGTTTAAAACTTAATAGTTGTTCTGTCCCAGTCTGGCCTTAGTAAACGTCTGATTTCTGTCAGAAGATCACAGTCAGGAGAGCTTCTGGGTTAACAGCCAGGAGATTACTATCTTCCCTTGAAAACAAATCCCAGAAGATGGAGGAACCAAAAAATAATGGAAAGAAGTCCATACCAGTACCCTCCAGTGTATTATTTTTGTCTTCTTCAAATTTCTGGTGGTGCTGGTAGTAGCACAAATACAGATTAGATGCTACTGTTTCAGTTTAGGCTGTTTGCTAACAGAGGGGAGTAAATTTTTGGGGGCAGTAGTTAAACTTTCCAGGCATATGTGACAATATGGAAAATAATATTTTTACACTTTGTGCAAACAGTAAGCAGGTGAAGAAAGAGAAATAGATTATGGCAAACAGAAGCACTTGGAGCAGGAGATAAATGGCAGTCTAAAGAGAGCAAGAAAACTGCCATAGAATTTGAAAGTTGTCACAGGCCTTGTTTCCTTTTCTATTTATTTTTGAGTTTTTTATTCGTGACCTGACTGAGCTGAATATTCAGGCTATAGCAAGATGCTGGTATTGCCATTGATGATGCCTAAGATGGATGTTCAAAGCAATTTAAATACCAAAAATTAGACAGGATCTCCCTCTGGAGGTCTTTAAAGGCATCTCTGTCCATGCAAGGAATTTGTACTGTTTTTTGAAAGACTGCATCATTTAGTTCCTAAACCTTGGAATTATCCTGGATCAGGTGGTTGCTTCTACCTCACCCTGGATGTTGAGTGGAAGCACAATATATGACAGAACCAGACTGGTCACTGACTGAATGGGAGAACTAACCTGTTCTGTATAAGTGGGTTTTATACACCATACAAAAAAAAGTTGGTTAAGGCAGTTCATGCAGACAGGTTATATGGGAGGTTTTGGCAAAAAGGTTCTAGTCTAACCTTCTGGCAAGTGACTAAGGGATCTAGGGAAGAAATTACATTTGGCAGCTTCTTTAAAACATGGGACCCTATAGGAGTGACTGCAAAGGCCAAATCTCTTGCCTAGCCCCAAAATCACAATAAATTTCAGAGTATTCAACAAGTGATAGCTATATTCTTGTCAATTTTTGAAAGAATAAAGGATGTATTCTGTTCATGATTGATGAAGAACATTTAAGTTTTATACTTTTGCAACAGGTTTCTGTGCTGTCTTCACAGCTGGTAAAAATGTCCTTGGTAGAGTCAGTGGGGCCTGGATAGAAGCCCTCTGGTCTCCTGCCTGAACTAGTTCCCAGCTGGGATCTCTAAAGCATTGGTAAAAATTGGATAGTGCTGATGGATACAAGGTTTTCAGGAGAGGCAACTGGAATTGAGATGAAACTACCAGGACATTTAAACTGACAGCAGTTTATTTTTTTACTATGTCTATGTACCTGAATTAGACCCCAAATGTCTGCAGTGAGCTGAATCTCTCTGTAGGCTTTTTAGACTACGTAGGACTGCATGGTTTAGGTGTCTTACTGAGAGGTGAATCCTACCTTACGTATCTTTGTCTTGCTCTCCTTGAATCTGTAAATAGACAGGCATACCTGTTGGGATAAAACCTGTGTAAGAAGTTCTCAGAAGAATCAGGATTTTGCCTGAGAATGTCGAAGTAGTGTATTTTTTAATAGATCTATGTAGTGTTACATTGTGGTAAAGTGTTGACAATGTTCAGAGATAATCTGGCATTTCATTCCCAGAGTAAGTCTCTTTTCCCTTGAATAAGTCTTTCAGGATTTAGTATAGCTTTTATTTTCTTTGAAACTATATTGTCCCTCCTGTCTGTTGCCTAATCCACGTGGATGTTTTTCTCTAGCTCTGTGCAGAACATGTGGGAGCTTTGTAAAGTTGCTAACACTGTGTTTGTTCTCTACCATCTGACAGCCAAAAGACAGGAAGCTAAAGGGTTTCAATTTCAAGATGGATCAAGTGGAGCATATTGGAAACCTGTAAACAAGAAGTCTGATCTCCCCTCTTTTTCCTCTTAAGTCTGCACCATAGCAACTATCTACACAGAGGGATTTCGTGTCTTGTATGAGGAAATCTGTAAAGAAGCCTTGTTGTTCTTTTGTTCATTTCTATCACAAAGATATTTTATACAAATATATCTGGTGCTGTCCTGGAAAGTTGGGTGTTTCATTCCTGGGAGGAACTGACTGCAGATACCAGTTTTGTTAAAAGATTTTATTTATTTTTTCCCTTACATTTCCTTCCATGTCAGTGTGCTGAGCTGAAAATCCGATTGTAAAGGAGATGTGAACCCATACTGAAAAAAGCATGCAAGTTTCCTAATCTGAGCATTCTCCTCCTGATGAGGAAGATCTGCAGGTTTTTCATGTTAGTAAAATGGAATTAAAGTGGTAGCTTTAGGAAAAGGAGAACGTGAGTGTTTCAGTACAGGGTTTGAATAATTAAAATTTGGAATTCAACACATTTTTGCCTCAGGCATTTTGCAGTTGCTGCTTATGAGAACATGTTATTTTGGAATGTTTCGAATCTTCTGTCAGTATCACTGACGTAAGACTACTTTAGCCCTTATATTACCAAGTGGACATACATTAAGGGGAAGAAGGTATAAGTACTTCTCTTAAGACACAGGCAAAAAGCTGCAAGCATGAAATAAAGGTGTGGAAATCATCTTCCTTGCAGAAGTGATGGCTGGGCCCAGGTCTAAGCCTGTCTGCCACTTTTCTGTGGTTCTGTATCTCAATTTTCTCCACTGCCAAGTGAATGTTTGATGTTTGTGAAGGTGTTTGCACAGCAGGGCTGAAGTTTAGATATCCCTGCTTGGGTGCTCTCCTTGAGATGCACACAGTTCACCTTGTGCTTATTGTCTACAGCTCCTCTTGACTGTGTAAGTGTACTCATTTACTCATAGCTAAAACAGATTTAAAATATTTTTAGAAAGAGTATTGGTGCTTTAAGTCTTTCAGACTTCTGGCACTTACTCTGATGTCATGGGACAGAAGTGATTAGATTTGGTCATATCATTGTCGGTGCTTCTCTTGTAGAGAAGTTTTCTGAACTGATGGCAGACTACATTTACTGGGTGTATTGATTTAAAGGTAGTGTCATATGCATTCTCCTCCATGAAAGCTATAGAACAAGAAAATGCTCCTACTTACATCTACAGAGTGTCTGCTGTCTGTTTTGGTTACTGGTGAGGTGTCTTTGTTCCTAGAGATTCAGCAGCTCCTAGAAGAACATGTACAGATAAAGCACTTTTGCCTTAGAAGTAAGCAATTTTTAACTTTTCAAAGATGTTTCTGTGGTTGCAGCAAATCTGTTGTGTTGTGTGAAGTATATGAGTAGAAACAGGATGTGCTAAAATTGCATCATGAACTAAAATCAGAATTGTGACATACATCATACGTTGAGAAATAGTTTGCACTGAATTTCCTGAACTCTCTTACGGAATATCTTGCAAAATACCATTTTTTTACTGAAAAGAACATCTGAAGATATGAATCCTCTAGTTTTCATTATAAGCAATAAATCATCACTTTGATTTGATTGCATTTTGGCTTATGTTACTAATACTCTTTAATTTGCTGGAATGGATTTGTGGAACCAGTTTTCTCCTCTTAAGAGAGAAGTATCAGCTGGTGGGACAAACATTTCTTTGAACTGACCAAAAATGTAACTAATGTATCTTGAATGCAGTAATGCCTGGAGGATAGTATATATCACAGATTGTTACTGTAGCTTATATCTGCTCTTACTTTAAGCCTTCAGACACTTTGAGCAAGGAGCAAAATATTTGCATTTTAGAAAATGAGGTGTGTGCTTCCAGATCTTCTCACAGAAATGATTGTTGTTGCAATAAATTCTAATGCAAAAGATTTGTGTCAACTTTCTACCTTTCCAAAGAATTCGAAGACATGTGATGTAAAATTGAACATCATTTAATCTTCACTTCCACATTTATCAGTTCAGAATGAAGTACTTTTTTGTTTAAAAAATTAAAATCTGAACCCAACCTGACTTTCAATTTCCTCTTTGGTTCCCATTTTAGCATGTCTTGGCACTGCTCTTGTGTTGGTGGGAGGTGTTACTTCGATGTGCTCTAGGGAACAAAGTTTCCTTGCACTGGCATGAGCAGCTTCAGGACAGATTTTTTGTTATGAAGAGGATGTATATATTACTATGCTTCTAAAATTCGGGGTTTAGCCTCTGCTGAAGTGTCTAATGGTGATGACACAATAATTTCTGATCCCACCCTGTGGTAGCCTCAGTGCAGTTTGTGCAGCCTGCCAGGGCTGTGAGCAAGCAAAGGTCAGTTGCTACAGCCTCAAAGAGAAAGTAGAGTCTGTCTAGCTGGAAACATAAGTCAGGCTAGGAGGGAAAGTAGTCATCATGGCTTTTTAATCACCATCACGAGGTGTTCTCACTGTTTTACATAGCCTCCTAACAAACAGCCTGTGTGCCACTTGCCATCAGCCCTCTCTGGGTTTGTGTTCAGCACAGAAGGTAAAATCAGGATGTTGCTGAACTCTGCCTAACACATCAGTTCCCTCAGTAAGACCTGTAGAATTGCAGCAGTGGTAAAAAATATCTCTAGAAAGGAAGTACCCAAGCTGCTTACATCTCTTTCTTCTCCCTTTAATTCTTGGCAGGCTTTCACTTAGCTTGGTCAGGAAGTTAATATGGGGTCTGTCTGAAATAACTAGCTGCCTGCCCTCATCTTTAGCCAGAAAGGGCACAGGCAGAACTGTATGCAGTTGCTTTATTTATTTAAATTTGATTTTACCTTATGATTTTCCTATGTGGCAGTTAAGATTTCCTGGTGATTTAAGACTTGTGAAAGAATACAAAGTGTCTGTCCACTGTGTGTTTGTGTCTAGAAGAGGTTTCTTGCAAGTTGGGTTTTCTGAGAAGTAGGCTGCTCATATATGTACAGAGAGAAGCTCTGGATGTGAGTAGCACTGTTCCATGTTAGCACGATTCACAGCCCTGAAGAGGGGAACAGGATGAGATTTAGCAGCTTCACTGTGGGAGGCATTGGGCACAGAAAGTTTTTAAGATATTATTTCTGTTGCCAAACCATTTACTTATAAAATTTCTTGTGCTGGAGCCTGTCTCTGCCCTTACCTTCTGCAGCTGACCCTCGAGTTTCTTCCTTCCTGCCTCTTGGTTGGAGCCTAGATTTTTACGTTTTCTCTGATATTTTTTCTGACTTCTTTCCCTCTTGTTTCATATCAGCTGTGTCTCTCATAGTCATCAGGCAGGTTGTAGGACTGGAGGTGAGGTAGAAACAAGAAAAATATGTGGTGCATTTTTCTCTTGTGCCTGTTTGTCTTGTATTATACATTGACCATATGATGTTACAAGTTTGATTCGTTGGCAAAATGCATGCTGAGAGCAGCTTTTTGCTCCATTCCTGTGTTAGTAGCTGTGAGATTGAAACCACTTCATTTACCAGATGGACTTGGTTTTCCAAAAGTTATAATTCTCATGAACTTTGTGAAAATTGGAGTTTATATTTATATATCCTACTCTTGGATTATAGTTTTCTGTATTTATTTGTTTAAGTACAGAGTACAGCATGTACTATTTTGATGTACTTTTTTTGATGATCACTGTATTGTTCCACTTCCTTAAAATAAATAAAATAAAAATAGACTAATACTTAGCAGCATGCTAAGTGGTGAAAGGTTGATAATAATTAAATAAGGTTGTCAAAGTCCATGTATGAAGAATTACAGGTTGTCTAGAACCTTTGTAAATACTTTAGGTACTCTGCCTTTATATTTTCATAAAGTTTGGGTAATCTAAAGTTTTTCAGTGCCTTTAAAAAAATTAAATACCACAAGAAAAAAAGTGTTCCTTTATTTTATACTGGAATGACTTAGGCCCCTCATGTGCACATGTGTAAGTTAGGCAGAAAGAGGAGAGGTGGGGATGGAAATATAGGACTGCTGCTAAATTGGTACCTCTCAGTTTCTTTGTTCAGCATAAGATTTACTTCAACCACAGTGAAATAGAAGTGGTTTTTAAGGAAGCCTCTATATGAAATAGCTAAAAAAAAGATGTATCAGCATTTGGCTAGTGCTTAATTTACTACTTTTTCATGAAAAAAGAGATACTGCTGCTTCTCTTTTCTTCCAAACTATTTTTGTTCCAAAGTATCCGAATCTGTCCTGTGGGTGACATTGCTGTTTCTGTAAACACTGTCCATGGGCTGGCTCCAGGACTCTGTTTGTTCAGAGCGTGAGCTGGGAGACTCCCTCCCAACAGAGGAAATGGGACGATGTGTTAAGCTTTCGCTGGAGATTGTTCACTTCCACAGAAGCTATATCCTCTGCAGGAAAACAGCGCTTGGATCCCTGCCACAGTGTGTCTGTGATGTTAGGGAGTAGGAGAGGCTGTGCCTGCTTCAGCAGCAGTCTGCTAATTCAGAGAAGGGGTTAGAGAACAAAGTGGAGTTTGATGAAATTTAAATGCGACACTTAATCCTGTTAGCACACAGAGGGAGAAGTTTTTTGTTCCATGGCGGGGAAGGAGAGCAGCTATTGAATTTACCTGAAATCTATGCATCAGGAAGAACCATATCAAATGGAATCTGGGTCCATGCCTTGTTTCAAATACATCATCTTTGCCAAACAGAAACCTCAGCTGAGTTTCTGTACAACTGAAGCCCTGCTTGTTTTCAACCTGCAGCAACTGTTCTTTAATACAGATGAGCAACTTGATCTTCTTTCGGTTGCTCACATACCATAGTGATGAGCCTCACTGAAATACTGCAAAAGAAGTTTTGAGTTTACTGCCTATTTAGGAGAAAAGAAAGTATGTTCAGGTGAGGGTTTTTTTACTGTTTTCACAGTCAAGTCATGATTTTATTACTGAAAAAAATTGATTCTTTCAGTTTCAGCGTTGCTGCTTCAAGTAACACCTTTTCTTTTCTCTCAGGTTTTCCTTGACCTTGCTAAATAGTCAGCCTTAGCTGAAAATGGGTGAAATGACTTCATAAGTTGTCAGTCAGACGTTCAGTGTGACCGCAGCCTGTGGTGGTGCTGAGCACCGTGATTTCTGTGAAGTCCCTGGCGCAGCTCCCTATCGCAGTGGGGACGTGAACCCACCCATGAATGGGCGGAGGAAGGGGCACGGCAGCACTGGTGGGGCTGGTGCGTGTAGGCAGTGTGAAGAGGAGGACTCTGAGGGAGACTCTGGGGGTGGAAAGCACATTTCTGCTAAGACACAATGAAGAAGAAAGCACGAATGAGCCTTAATTGAAACTGCAGTGTGGAGTGCCAAGTGTGTCCTCGTGTGATACTGGAGGTAGAGAAGAAGGCTTACTGAGGGTGAGGGAGGTTGCAGATCTCGATAGGCCTAGACCATGACAGTAGCTGCTGTTTGATTCAACTGACAAGGGACAGGTGGCCCTAAGAGGATAGAAAGATTTCTTAGAGTATTCTTTCTGGCAGTAGTTTTCTGAATCTATTCTGGTCACAGCAAGATTTTTGCCTTTCCTTCGCTGGACAATGTAAAAGTGAACGTGGAAGACAAGGAGTTGCTGGATGGGTTGGAAATGTAAGGATCAGTTGAAAGTACTTCAGTTTAGATTTTATGCATAAATAATCTGCAGACCTGGGTGTTTGGCTAGGTTTGTGGAGTTGCAAGTATTAATGATGTGTTAGAAGTAGCAGGCATATTTTTCTTGAATTGATGGAGAGATGAAGGAAGATTTCACGTATGCCATTGGACACAGAGTAAAGGCAGTTTTCTGGACTACATTCACAAAGGAGACAGGTTTTTTTAATTACAAAGTAAACCACCCAGATTGAATGTGCAGAAGAGCTTTTAAGGATCTCCACTCTAAAAACAAATCTTCTGATAAGGAAGGAAGGAGGTGGGTGAGACAGAATAAAAGACCTGTTTCTGAACTGTCACAGAAAAGACCGGCAACTCAAAATACACAGGGATGGAATAGTGCAAATATCTTTGGCAGGAACACTGTTTGCTAAGTTAACCTCAGGAAGATCTAGGATGGCAATAGGAAAGTAAAACTTAAGTGAAACAAGGCATGGACCCAGATTCCATTTGATATGGTTCTTCCTGATGCATAGATTTCAGGTAAATTCAACTACCGTGCTTAGAGATGAAATGGAAGTCGGGGTATTTAAAGAAGAATTGAGTCATCTAAGAGAGGCGAAATAATTAAAGGATGAAAATTCCCTAATAATGCATACTTTGTCTTTAAACTTACTTGTAAGTCCTTGAAAAGGGAATACCTTTAAAAACAAAAGAACCAGCATAACTATTTTAACATGGTTATAATAACTGTAAGACACTAGCAATAGGAGATGCTTCCTGTATTGCTTAATTCTCACTCGTGAATATAATGGGTCTCTTAAGCCAACATCAGGAAGAAATATTAAATGTACAAGTATTTCAAGCATAGTGCCAAACATCATTCCTACTTGTCCATGTAGAAATGACAGCATTTCAGGCTGACAATTTCCCTCTTTTAAAAGCATCTTTAACTAGAACTTTTTTCATTGAAGAAAAGAATGTGTCCACCATTCTCCATCTGCACAGTCATGTCAGTATTGCCACGTAACTGTTGAAATGCCAGTCTCTGTCAAAGTCTCACAGCTTGAATGCCATTTGCCATAGTGCATTCAGCAGCAGAGCTAACTGCTTGGTGGGTGTGGAGGAAGTGCTAGAAGCTAGCTCACATAATTTAGTAATGTAGAGAAGATTCTTAAAACCCCCTTGACACTCAAGGGGGAACTTTAAAAGATTTTTGGAAATTAAATTGTGCTAAATAGTAACTGACTGTAAGCTTCTTTCCACTCAAGTTTTGCTGCTGATGTGAACTTCCAGTAACTTTTAAGTGCATCTTTGCAGCTTTGCTTCTGCAAAAACTGAAATTCTTCTTTGTGTTCTTAAAACTTTGATTTTGAAGGAGTTACATTTCTTGGTGAAAGGAGCCAGCTATTCTATTATTCTGGCATAGTGTGCAAGGTAGCTGTTGAGTCATGTACTCTTGGTGCTGTAACATTCTTGAGATTTCCTGAATAGAGAGTAACTGGAATAGTACTTATGATCTGGACATAGTGAACTTGGTCTGAGCAAGTGGCACATGTAAAACTGAGACACCTGCGTTTGGTTTTTGCATGTTTTCAATGTGCAAAAAGTGGGGGGAAATGACAGGCAGAAGAGCTGTTGTAGAAACGTGTGTTTACGTGTAGGGAATTTGAGGGAGGGAAGTTAACAGAGAGAAACTATGAGCCTCAAGGGTCCTTGTTACAATTAGAGCCAAGACTCAGGAATTAAAACTTCCAATTTAGAGAGTGCACATAAATTACCTCTTGTTTTAACCTGACAAAGACGTGCAGTTGTATGGAACAAAATAGGAATTGTGAAAGATTTCCTAATGAAACTCGAAAAGCAAGGTGAAACATGCTTATAGTTTTTCTGTTTAATTAAGCACTTAGTCAGGTTTGCAACAAACCTTGCCTTTCCTCTCAAGTCAGTGATTAGACTCCTCCAGGAGAAACTTCTGAGACTACAAAGCTCACCTGAACTGAAGGGAGGTTCCAGTGCTTAGTTTAGGTATGAAATTAAGAGGTGCTCTACTTTAAGTGGTTTGAGGGTTTCCTGTGAAACTATTTACTTCACTTTTTTTTTTTGGCATTTGCTGCTGCTCAACATATAGACTTGCAGGCAGTTTGTACTCCATTTCCCCTTCAAAATTATATGTCTTTCAGGATGCTGCCTCTCTGGTTTTTATTTCTTTTTCATATTAATATCCCAAGTTGTCGAACTATCTATGTTAAAAAAACATAAATGCTCAGAAAAAACCCTCTGTGTATCTGTATTTCTGTTGCTCTCCCAGTTTTATTCAACCTGAGATATGAAACTGTACAAAGGAAATCTAAGCATGTGGTAGGGTTAAAACTGAAGCTAAAACCTCAGAGCTGTGCTGAAATGACCCCATAAGGCAAGACAGATATTTCAGTAAATTCTTTTCTTCACAACTGGCCTAAAAAGTTGAATTTTGTTCATGGTTTTTAACTCACCACATTCCTTTTAATTATATAATTTTTGAAGTTTTTGTATTGGACTTAAGAATATACATGCACTGAGTGGATTGCATTTAGTAAGAAAATCAAAGAGATTTTTGTAAGACCATGCAATAAACCAGTATTAAAATTATAAACATGATTTCTTGCAGTACTGTTATGAAAGCAAGTTTTCCTGATGTAAATTTCCACAGATCAATGTATGTGGCTTTTACTTACCTGAATATTTCTCACAAAATGTGAATCAAGGTGTCACTAACATTAAGTACTTCTATACCAAGCAAAAATTTTAAGTTAGATTTCTTAATCACTTGGCAATTCTCTTATTGGTTTCTACAGTTTCTGGTGTTCTCTTAATGCTTGTTTTTGCTTCAAAGTAAGACTTGTTGATCGTGGTAGGACAAGAAGCTTAATCTATAAACTAGCAAATCCTTGCTGAGACTAAATAATATAGATTATGGTTGGGGTGGGAGAGTGGATTCTTTCCTTTTTTGATTGTTCTTTAATCTGTGCACTAATGGTCTGAAGTAAGGCCAGTTCTCTAAGTAGCCTGTGAAACCTCTCCAGTTAATAGCTTTAGTAGCCAACTTTGTAACTGAATTTGGACATGGAGCAGAAAAAATGTTTATATGTCACATGTCTTGCTGAAGCAAATTTCTACCATCAAGAAGTGATAGATTTATATATTTATTTGAGTGAAGAAGCTAGATAAAGTGTGCTGTTAGAAGTTTCAAAGCAAAAATCACCTCAGCCAGGGATGTTCTGAAAACTCTTTCCTTTGCAACTGTAGTAAAAAATTAGAGATGGGGAGAAGGAGGAGGGAGCCTGTGCTGTAGCAGAAGGACAGACATGGTAATGCTTGTTTTGCAGAAAAGCTTTATTTAGCTTAGCAACCTCATTGCTAAATATTCCCTGTCACTTTGCAGCATAATCTAAGGAGACTAAAGTTATTTAGGAGCAGAGGGAATGTGAATGTGTGGGGCCAAGACTCGTTCCATTGCTAGAGCATCTGATGAGATGAGAGGGGAGGGCATTGAACCTTAATAACAGATTATTTAGTATCAAACTGGTTCTTGTTGTCCTGAGGCAGTAGAAGTTTAGGCCTATTCTTACAGCTTCATTGGGTTTTTTGGTTCATGTTGATAATGTGCAAATCAGATCTATTGTGTGTGATTTTTTCCATTCAGGACTTGCAGAAGGGCTGGATTTGTGTACCTGGACAGCTGGGGGGAATGTTAAATAAAAACCCTCATCAGCTTGGAGCAGGGGGTTGTAGTAGCAATTCTCTAGGCTGTACTGACATCTGGTGGCAGTTTGTATATTTATATAGCATTTGAAGAAATTTGAAGAAATACTTTTCATTCAATGGTGGGCCAATTAATTCCCTGTCTAGAATATGCCTGCTAGTGTATTTTGAGCTGTTCCACCTTATTTTGTGGCTTGTGTGTGGTGGCCATTCTTTTCCCACTCTCTTACTTCTGAGTCTCAGATGCAAAAAGTTTTAAATTGTTGAAACTAATCTTTCTTTTACCAACAGTAAAAATGTATTGACTTTGTTTTCAGATTGGGTTTTGTGTGTCTTACAGCAGTTATATGTAAAAGGAAACTTTTTTTTCCTTTTTCACTTCAAATAGTTGCAAGATTCATGAAGAAAATGAATGTGATAGTTTTCTTTCTTTGAAGCTGAAAGGAGAGCTAAAGGAGAGCCCTGAGATCCACCTCCATTTTTAGGTCTTCCCCATCAGACAGAGACCCTGGAGTTCCACTTTGCATACCCAGATATATAAATGTATGTCTCTAAAGTGGAACACAGAATTAAGATGGGAAAAAACAGAATTCATTGTCATGGGCTTGAAGTAATCTTAGAAACCTGACAGGCTTTTTTTGAGAAAGTTGATAGCAACTCATTGTTACCAGGATCACAAGGTGTTCACTGAAACTGTGTAGCCTTCCAGGAGTAGGCAGGTGAGAAAGAAAATTTAGGAATTTTGAGAGAAATTGTTCTTCATGTAGAACAGCAGTAGTGAGAGGTTTGTGATTTTCATGGTTACCACACAGAGATGGAGACATAGAAAGGGGGTCCACCAGACTCTAGCTGAACTCTAAGGATGCCTGACACTTCCCAAGTCCAAATCTTAGCTCTTACTTCAAATGAAGTGGCTGTTACACTATGTACTAGCTGCTTCTGGAGGGGTGGCTGATCTGTGAATGAGGTAAGCTGGGAATACCTCCAAATGTAAAGACCACACAGTCTCCAGGATTCCACCAGGCAAAGAAGGAAGAGTTTTAAATAGCTTGCAGTCTTCCCTGGGCCTGCTCCTTTTTAAGCTCTCTGTATTCAGAAGGGGGATTCAGCACTTTGTATTTTTTCCCTCCAGTGGGTCACTGCAGGTGGATCAGGCAAGCCTCTGTGCAGGCAGATTGGCCTTCCCTGTATGCATTACAGATTTTGAGAAAGGTTTTGGAGACAGTTTTGAATTTTTGTAAAAGGCAATATAAGAGGCCTTCCTATATAAATAGTGCATGACTAGTTTTGCTAATAGCATAATATTTATAATGTTCAGTGATATTTGCCCCCATTTTGATGGTGTGCTTGATGCAGAGCAGAAAGATCAGCTTTATTAAAGGGCCATGAGTACACAGAAGGTAGCATAATGTCAATTCATCTTACCAGGCTGTAAGGGAGTTAGACCTTACACTATATATAATGTTCTCCCTGTTTGCAAACAGGGTAATTTTTCTTTATTTTCTGGTCCTCTGGTGTTGGGTGATATAATTGAGTGATTCTGGCTATAACAAGAATTCTCTGAAGTGAGCAGTGAGTAATTTGTGCGTGTTGGCACCCAACTTATTGTCATTACCAGAAATTAAACATCTAACTTGCTACAAAGGGAGGAGAATATGTTTTCTTTTCAGTCCTTCCCTTTTGTGCTTCGTTGTAAAATGAAAGCAAATTAATGACTACAGTTTCTTTATGGTTTGGCATTTACTAGGCAACTCACAGTCTCTTCTTTCCAGGTGATGGCAGGGCAGTGCTTTAGATTTGGGTTGTTAAGTTTGTTGTTGCACTGCATTCTTTTAGCAGCTGCTTCTTACGTAACTCTGTACTACATTTTACAGTCATATCCCTGAAGTGTAGGAGAGGGAAGCCAAGGGAGGGGAGAGCAGGATTTAGGACCAGGTGGGTAAGTATGTCACTAACACCTTGCCTCTTAGTGATCTGGGGGAGAAAGCTTTTTTTGCAGTAGATGGTCCTTACTTTTGTGATAGTTTTGCTGAGACCATGATCACTTGTGTGCCTCTCTGTGCAGGTAGTGCCTTCCCTTAGACCCTTCAGGGGAAGGGTTTTAGCCTTGCTTTGTGCAGGGCTTGCTGGCAAATCACCAGCTTTATTTCTTACACACCTACAGAAGGACATGCATTGCAATGAAAGCTGAGGCAGGCAGGTTTCTGTATCTGGGTACCTAGATATAGATGAGGAACTGTGCCTAGCAAGGGGTAGGCATCTGCTTTGGCAAGGGGATGTATGTGGCTTCTTATCCTCCCCAAATACATCGCCTTAGACACATCTTTGACTACATAAATATCAGTAAAAAGGAAATAGCCACATGAAACAATTTGGAAGTCAAAGGCAGTCCATAGAGAAGCAGTACAAGTACAGTTGACCTGTGCTTAAAGTCATATTTTAATTTCTGTCGTGTTCTTCTGTCATTTGTTTTGACTGTAGTTCCTTTAGAATAGGAATTACTGTGTGGAGTATAAATGAAATTCTTGCCAGAAGATTTCCTTAAATTGTTTGAAGTTATCTGGTACACCTTTCAGAAGCACATCTGAAATACAAATGCAAAACTGACTTTTAAAGTCCTAAGTCACTTGTGTCATTCATTAAAATACTAAAGCTGAAGAATATATAATAAGTCTCAAAAGCATTTGGGATTCTGTGAGACCATAATATGATACTTAGTTTTTATTCTGATTTTTCTTGTTCTGAAACTCTGGATTCTTTTCGCCTCATTTGTTTTGAGTATTTCCTTGTCACTGCATCATTTGCCTTGACAAGTTTTCTTCTCTGTGTGCTGACAGTATGTTGCCTGTTACAGCACTGCCTCTCACAAATTTTCTTAGATATGAGCTACAGTAGTTTATAGGCTTATTTTGAAAGCAGAATTTTTTCCTGCTATAGACAGTTTGGGGCTTTTTTTCCCTTCTACTTACTTTTTAGCAAATATAGTATCAATGCTTTCTGAATTTACATAACTGTGTGGGGGTTTTTGTATTGGGGACACATAAATTATTGGGAGAGGGTCATTTTTTTTGTTCCATGTATTAAACTTGGAAGAACTGTTCTAATATTATAGTGTAAAGTAAGTTAATATTTTTTAAGTCACCTGTCTGATTTTAAGCCCTGAAATATGAATTGTACTGAAAAAGGAATTCTAAATAGCAATCCTAACCAATGGTAATAAAAGATACACATAAAGATGTTATCATGATCAGTGTTTTAAATATTAAAAAAATCATCATAGCTCTTACAGGATCAAAATAGGATCTGTTAGCAACAGAAATATCAGACACCTGTCAGCTAAAGGTTGAGCATACTGTGGTAAATTTCATCAGAGACCACCAAAATATTATTTTTCAACTTACTCTTGTAAAGGGCTGAAGTGCCTTCTGCAAGTCACACTTAATCTGCAAAACCTTGAATGAACAATGTAAGGTCTCTAGCAGCAGTTCATGTGGGATTTCAAAACTGGCTCTGCCTCCAGGAGGACCTGGGACTAGATTACCTACTGAGATGTTTATACCTCGATTATTCTGTGATTTATCCGTTTTCCTTGCTCTGAGAGAGCAGCTCCTTTTTTTTGTTTCTGCACTTTATGCTTTTTTTTCTGTTGCTGGATTCATTGTTGAGCCAATGCCAGGCTGTTTCTTGCAGGGCTACCTGGCTACCATTGGTGAGGCAGCTTGATTGAAGACAGTGATTTTCCTCCTCTATTATATGTGCTAGAGAGAGATCCAACCCACAGAGCCCACTGACACATAAAGTTGGTGGAGTGTTTTAGGAGAAATGCATCTTCTTGGTGCAGAACTAGCATAGGTTGTTTAGCTGCTGACCAGAGAGATGAGGACAGACAGCTTGAGAAAGAAAACTTTTAATTCTTATAATTTGTGCCACCTTTGTCCTTGCAGTCCATATTCTTTTATAGCAGACTAGAAGGTAAAGATAATCTGTGCCCTCAGATCTGTTTCAGCTTTTGAGCTTCCTCCAGGCCTCTTTATGAATGGTCAAGCAGTGGAAAATTACATAGTCCCCTTCTTTCCCTTCCTTCTGCTGTTCTCTTTCTTGACCAAAGGGATTCCCTCCTGGCACTGGCTTTTAGATATCTATCCTGATTTTTAGAAGTACTGGAATGATATGTAGGTAATGGTAGAGGAGAAAACTATATAGTTAACTTTGGTCCAAATGAAACATCCTTCCTGCCCACAGAACAGCTGTTTCCTCAGAAAGCTGGCCAATATACTGTGCTATAAATGGTGTTCATGTGATGATGAGTACAGTACTAGTCTTGGGGCAACCCTTCCATGAGTTGTGCTCTCAGCTCAAGCTCCTCTACATTTTCAATAGCAAATTAACTTTTTTAAAAGTACATTCATGTGATTCTGTAACACAGTTCATGTCCCTGGTCACTTGAACATGGGTTTTTTGCACTTGCATTGTTTTTTAAAACAGAAACTATTAATAATCTTGTCCCAGAGTTTTTCTTATGTTATACTAAAACCTGTTTAAATGGGATTTTTTTCTCTTCTGAAGATTTTGACTTTTCTTCTACATGAGAAAAAATTTATCATTTTTCTGATTGGATTATCTTTTTTTTTTTTTCTCCCTAATTTTATTTTGTTTGCGGATTTATTTCCTCTGAGAGGTGATGCTTTCAGGGAAACTGAATACTTAAAATGTTTCTGAGAGTAAAGTGCAATCTCAAATGTACCTAGACTGCTGTTAACAGCAACATGTTATTAAACAAACTCTTCAATTTACCAAGCTATATCTTTAAAAGTATTCTTTTCCTCAGAGTTATCAAAGGTGTCCCTGAACCATCATTCCTCTGTTAATTAAAAATAAGATAGATAGTGTGGACATTCAGTGGTCTAAATATCACTTTAAATCATGTTAAAAGCTTCCAGCCCTTTGGAAATTACATGACAGCTCTTACTTGTAGAATGCAAAGACCATTTTTTCTGCCATGTGCACTGATTAAAATGGTGAATTCTCTGTTTTCTGCAGGCACAACTTCAGGACATGCAGGAGTTCTTTGGAGTGAGCTGGCAATAAGCTTTGCAGTACCATGTTGGCAATAACCCTGGCTGTCCTCTGGAGATGCCGAAGCTCAGCCTTATTTTGAACTTTTTTCTTAAACCCTCCAACTTGTTCACAAAGGACTTAACACTGATTTGGATTCCTATGGTCATGGGTATGGATTTTTTCCTCCCACTACTTGACATCTGCGTGTTTCCAGCAGTCAGTGATGAAGTCAGTACTAGGTCTGCTGACATTTGGTCTGTTCTTGGGAGCTCTGAGTGACAGGTATTGTAAACATCCTACACTCTCAGCTGTGGAAACTAAGAAAGCTGGGAGAAGGCTGTTTACTCTCCCTGCCTTGGAAATCATCTGGAGGGCAAGGATGGAATATTGTGTTGATTGTATTTCTGACAACCTGTATTTCATACTTTACATTATGATGTCAGTAAACAAATTATATCATTATATTGCATCATCAATGTCTTGTGTTCAGACCAAGGTCACAAGGGCCTTATGATATGCTTTTAGCTGCACTGCTGGCTTGAGGAAAACTTAAATAGTAGCAATAATACACTGCAATACTTTCATCCTTAAGCAGTGATTAAAAAGACCTGTCACACTGTTTGTTTATAGGTAGTGATACATAAAAGTTATAGTGCAGACGTCCTCAAGTTGACACATGAGTATTGTGTTTAATCAAAATCATACTTAAATGGTTGGTACTTGTTCCATAAGATCTACTCAATTCTCATTTTTTGCCTAAAGGAACTAGAAACAGAGGTTAGAAGGCAAAAAGATTCTAGAGGAGTTCAAATTTCAGTTTCTTTTCAAAGAAAATCAGAAAACATCAACTCCAGCTCTAAATTGCTTAAGGATACAAAGGTCTTATACCTTATGTTTTTCACTTGGTGTTCCCTACCATTTGCTCCCCAGACTGTATAATATTTTGTGCTTTGTCCAGGCAATCTTTCTCTTCCTCCTTGTGTTTCTTTCATTCTCTATGCTGTCAGCCAAGTAGAACTTCTCAGTTTAAATGTAGAACAAGCTGAAAAAATAATTTTCCTTTTAAATCTAATATCCTGCTGGCATGCTCTAAATACTCCTAAAGTACATTTTGCAGCTTTTCTTAAGTGGGCACTCCAGCAGAAAGAATATTGTCCCCTCTTTTCTCTTTTTCCTTGTTTATGGGGAAAGGTCACACCTTTTGGGCTCTTCAAGAATTTTTTCTAAAAAAATCTAGTTTCTTTTGCAATAGCATCCTTATATCTTCAGATCCTGCTGCTTCAGCTTTTTAGAAAAGACATTTCTATATAAAATCTGTGAAATAAGGGCTTTTAGAAGAGTTTAGTTTTCAGGGTTTGGAAAGGAATGGGAGAATGGTAAAAGAATATGTAAGGATTTGAAGTAGTACTTACATGAAATGGACAAAAAAGAATTCAAACTGTTATGCAGAACTTTAAAAAAGTCAGTTATTTGAAGTAATAATTATTTTTCAGGCTCCGGCTTGCTTTCCTATTGGAAGAAGCAGTAAGAGGGAAAGCCAGGGTCACAGTGCTGTAGCAAAGGACTAAGTTGATGAGTAAAAAGAAGGCTCATGATTTGTAAAGGAATTTCCAAGAAAAGCAGTTAACCCCTGAAAATGATAATTTTAAGGAGACATTAGCTGTTCAGACCAGTCAGACGATAGGGGGTAGCATTTCCTAATCCACATGGTTCCCTTGGCACAGAGAGATTTTTGAGGATGATGGAGCACAGTTACTTCCTCCACTGCATGGCAATACTGATTGTAGATTATGCTGTCTGGGGAAGACAATCTCCTGAAGGAGAGAAGTTCCTGAATTTCTGAGATGTGAGTTTGTATATTGTTTTTATTTAGACATACTTTGGGTTTGGAGTCATTATTTTGTGTCAATTGAAAAAGCTTCTCAGTATTTAATATTACTTATTTGTGCATTTAATAGTGAAATTCTATCTTGAGTTTCATCAATATAAGGCTCCAGTAGTCCCAACTCTGACATTCTTTCTGGCCCCCACTTTCCTGTCTTTATACTGACATGATTTGTTTAAACTGCAAACTAATTCAGTGGCTTGACCTCACTGAAAACTAAATAAGCAAAACAGCTTTTATGTGGATAAACTGCATACTCCACCACTGTGGTGTGGCCTGAAACGTTACTGAAAGTCCTAGTTTCTTCAAATATGGCCACTTCCCTGAAAAAGAAAAACAGAGTTTATTTTAAATAGATTATGTATCATAAAACAATAAAATGGTGAAATTACAGGATTTAGAATATTTTATTTGATATTAAATTATTCTGTTGATGCTGTCTGAACACAACTGCAAGCATAGTGCTAGAATACATTCAGATCAAATTATTTTAATTAAAATGTTTCACGTTTTGAACACCATTTATAATTCTTTTTAAAAGATCTGTTGGTAAAGTCTACCTAAATTATGTTGGTAAAAGGGAGCAACTGGTAATTTTACTATCTCCAAACTTTTAATTGTAAAGGTATCTTCTGATGTAATTTCACCATACTGTATAAATTGCATCATTTCCAGATCACAGAGGTTTTTTCCCCCCGAGGTATTGCTTGCCAAGCCAAAGGCAAACATTATGTCCTTTTCTCTTTTTAATCTCACACTTCAAAGAGTTGAAGATTCTTTCCAGTCTATCAATTAAATATAGAGATTTTCCATTGTGGAAAAAAAACTGTAACAGGGCTGTTTCAAAAGCCTGTTGCCAGTAATGAGCTTTGGATTGGGTCCATGGAGAGGTAATCTGGATAGCTACCACAGCAAGTCATCTCTGGGAAATTGCTGATTGTAGGCATGGCCTTCTTTCTTGAAGGGTGGTTCTGCCAAGATGCAGATGACTTGTTCCAAGTGATTCTTGGCACCACCCTGGACAATATTATTCCTGCCTGCAGTGTTCAACACGCACATTGATTGTGTTTCTGTTATTTTTTTGTTACCAGGAAAAGGACAGTTCTTGTTATCATGTTTCTTTACTTCTAAACTTTGTTTGGTTTTGGTTTGCTTGGGTTTTTTAAGCTACATTTTTGATTATGTAGTCCTTCAAGGTAATTGTCAAACATTAATTGCATTTGGTAATATAGGGAGTGACTGTGGGAAGGAAGAAAGAATGTGTGGGAGTACTCAGGCAGAGCTGTTGCTTGTACTGAGTTTTGCAACCTGAACTTGAGGTTCACAAGTGAAATATTAGAAAAATACTGTATTAAAAGTTTCAAAGAGCTGCTGGTGAGGGAAATGAGAGGTAAAAAGGGACAAGAGGTCATTGACTTGTCATCCAAAGGGTGAAAAGTAATATAATGTTGATTTTAAGTGTAAACAGTTCCTTGCTGATGCAGTGAAAGAAAGCAGCAATTTCCCTTAATGCTTATACAAAAGTCAAGTTCTGTTTTATGTAGTGAATCTCACTGTCACTGATTCTGATTCAGTACAGGAGAATTTAAAAGTCTATGACAAGTAATTCTACTTTGAAGACCTATACCAAAATTGAAAAAGAAAAAAGAGTTTGCTTTGAATGAAGAAGAAGAAAACCAGATTATATGGACTTCAGTCATAATTGCCCTGAAATGAGAGATGGAGTTCTAGATCTGAGTTTTCTCTGTACTGTGATTGAGATAAAAACATGTAAAAGCAACTGTCCTTCTGCAAAATGCAAACAGGTGTGGAACATCTGCAGTACAAATATACATTCATATGCAAACAAATGTTTTTACAGCTTAAAAATACATTAGCTTAAAACCCGATCAAACACTTTGTTTGATTCAGGTTTCATTCAAAATTAGGTTCTGTTTCTAAAAAACCTTTTTATGTAAATGGATTCTCATAAAAATCATGTTTAATTAAACAGAATACAGAAGCTGAAGTTTCTGTTATTCTTGTGAAGAGTTTGGTTCTTCTTAGCTCTGAGTTCCATCAAAGATCTACTTAGTTAGCTACAGTTAAGCTTTTGTTTCCTTGTTTTTGACCTTTGGTTTTAAGGATGTTAGTATGAATTAAATGGAAATATGCTTATCTAGCAAACACTTTCTAAAATAAGCAAACTTCAACTGAGCAATGCAGTTTCTTAACTACAAAGTTGAGGACTTGCGTATTTTAAATAGTGTAATATGATAGCTAAATTACACCTTATTTAACTCTTCAAAAAGGAGAGAAGAGTGAGGCTGTGTTGCATAAGCCTTATGTTTGCAATGCTGACTCTACTTTACAAGAAGATCCAGTTTTGTTCCTGTGTAAGTTAATAGGGAATTTTTGTTTGCTGCCTTGATGCTATTATTAAACTGTTAAAATAATACTGAAGAGAGCTGGGCTTTAATCCTGGTTTTGGACAGACTTTGCTTTCTGCATTGTGAAAAGATGACACTTCCTGTGTAAAGGCAGAACCCCATGTTGTTCATCAGTCTCAGCTGCAATAAAGCATGCCTTGTAAAATCATGCCATCACAAGCAGGTTTGTCTCATTGTGTTCCAGCCTTCCTCTGTGATTTAGATTGCTCTGCCCACTTGTGCTGCTGGGGGGGCAGCAAGGATGTTACAGACCTAATGCAGGGTTATTGTGAAGGCTGCTGAGAGCTCCTTGTGCTTCTGTTGTGATGCTGTCCTCCTGTGGATGACAAGAGGGCATGCAGAACTCCTACTGCTGTTAAGTGTCTGCTTGCAGGGCAGCCACACTTTGTACAGGTGTAGCTGGCCAGCTGAGGGAGAGATCTGCCCACTTATGGCTCCCTGGAAATTGGCTCCAAACCGTCCTCACCCTGCTTTGAGACCCTGGGTATATTTTTAGCTATGGGAGTGTGCAGCTGACCTTGTTTCATTATTCAGTTTACAAGAAATACACTGAGTATTGTCACCAACCAAGTATTTCTGGGCTTTCCATCATTTGAAGGCTGCATTTCTCCAGTTGTTTCTGTACAGCCTAGAGCATCTGCTGGCTCAGGTGTTCTGAAAAAGTGCTGCTAAAATAGCTCAGCTCTGATGGGCAAAGAATAGGGTGATGTTGACAAATGAAATAATTTCAGGATCTCTGAAATTCATGTTCTATTGCTTGGCTAGAAATAGATGGCTCTGTGTAGCTATGAGCTCTGTAAATAGTTGAACTTGGTGCAACTTGCCTAACTTGCAAAGTTGTTGAAGGACATTGGGATGCCACTAGATTTTATGCTTAGTACACAAAGTACAGATGAAATATGCACAGTGGTATTTTATTTCTTGTATGTGACCATACTCATGGCACAGATTTTAATGGAGCTGCTAATTAAGATCTTGCTGCTTGACTGTGTGCAGTTTAATGTGAAGTATTTAACACATGTGCAGATGTGGCACTTGGAGACATGGTTTAGTAGTGGACTTGGCAGTTTTAGGTTTATGGGTGGACTTGATGATATTAAAGGCCCTTTCTACCTAAATAATGCAATGATCCTGGACTCTAATTGATGAAAAGCTACAATATGCTTTGTGCCTGCATGAAAGAGCAGATCAAATCTAAATTGAAATAGATCATGTTTTACTGTGTTGGGGTAATTGTGTGTAGCATAAAGCTTTTAAATTAGAAGTAAAAAACCCAACAGTCTGCATTGCCACTCAGAGCAGGTGTGTGTCACAGTGTATAGATTTGCAAAAGCAGGAGTGACCAAACTTGTCTGTTCTTCACTGAAATCCTGACATTCATGGCAAGTCCCACAGCTGCTCCTGTCCTTGAAGTCTGTCATGTTGACTCCTGGGGACCCTAGCCCTTCTGATCCCAGGAGAGGACTCTCTAGAGGGTATTTATTACCTACTTTCCCTGTTGAAAGTGAGAAGTATCAGCTGCCTTTTGTGATCAGCCTTGCTGAAGGTTGCATGCTCTAAAAGGGCTTAGAAGGTCCAGAGGGGAGCTTGGTGACTGTGCCTTGAGACACAAGCTCTACTGCTAAGACAGATCTATTTTCTGATACTTCCAGTGGCAAATCTTATTCCAACAGTGTCTTTTCACCTATATTTGAAGGTTTTTCCCCTCCTGAAGAGGTGGGGGGGTATGTTAGCCCAAATGCTCTTCAATGAGACTTTGCTGTCCTTTAGTTTGGAAATTTGGTTAGAGCTTTGTGAACTTGTGTGTCACATGACTTAGGATAGGAGAGGATCAGGACTGAAATTCAGAGAACAAAAGTATTTGGACTGAAAATACCTGGTAAGGTTTTTCTATGTACTGCTGAGCTTTTCCAAGTGAGGGAGGAAAAAAGAACAAAAATTAAGAGTATTAAAGACAAATTGATGTCTGAACTGTCAGTTCAGGAAACTCCAGAGACAAACTGAATGGAAAGTTTTCCCCTAAGGTCCCTATGGAATTTCTAAAGACAAATCTAAATGGAGAACAGCATGGATTTACGTTCTTGTCTAAAGGAACAGAGTAATTGTTTGCAGCCAGAAAAGATACTCCAGGTTCTTGGCAGAAAAAGAAAGAGGTCTGGCTCAGAGACTTGAACTGAGTTGATTTGAAGTCTTTCAGGGGCAAGTTTAAGGTCTTTATATGTACAATAGAACAAATTTGTGAAAATTCAGAGATGGGAGATGAAAAATGTTGCTTAGTACTTGAAAATATGTATACATGGATTTGGTTTGATTTGAGTATTTCTGCAAGCTCAAATGTAGTATGCCAAATGCACTGTTTACAATAAGCAAGGTAATTACCTTTAATAGAATATAATATATTCCCACTTCCAATTGCAGTCTGCAACTTAAAAACAAGACTTACTTTGAGTATTTTAACAAAAATGCCATTTCTGTTTCACACTTTAATCTGAAATGATTTCCTATCAGGAAAGGTAGTTGATGCCAGTCTGAGGAATCTGGAAAATATATATGGATTTTAGGTGCACAAAAGTTCACAATGATTTCTTGATTGCTGTGCGGAGTAGTTTTGGGCTTTGGTTTGTTGAGTGGGTTTTTTTATGTTTTGGTTTTGTGTTTGGGTGTTTGGTTGCTTTGTGGTTTATGTTTTCTCCTTTTTTAGTAGATCATGCTGTTCTTTTGATCTGTTTGATGTTGCTGGAATCATTTAAAGCAGCATTAGGTCCCCTTCCCTTTCCCCTTC
>VZRX01005064.1:32658-44385 GCA_013398075.1 Notiomystis cincta | reverse complement strand
AGCCTCTCATTCCCCAGACTGTCTGTAGATCCAGGTGCAGAATCCAACATTTTCTCCTGTTGAATTTCACATGGTTGGTGATTGCCCAGCCCTCTGATTTGTCAAGGTCTCTCTGCAGGTCCTCCCTGCCTTGGAGGGAGTCAACGGCTCCTCCTAATTTTGCATCATCTGCAAACTGGCTTCTTATCCCTCCCAGTCCTGCACCCAAGGCATTTATGAAGATGTTGAAGAGCACAGAGCCTAAGGTGGGGCCCTGTGGACTCTGACGTCACCACATCCACTGTAACCCTTTGTGCCTGACTCATGAGCCAGTTGCTCTCCCCTCACATGATGTGTTTATCCAGCCATGGGTTGGACATTTTGTCCAGAAGGATCCTATTAGACACAGTATTAAAAGATTTACTGACATCCAAAAACATGATATCAGCTGGCTTCCCTTGATGAGCAAGGTGGGTTACCTTGTCATAAAAGAAAATCATGTTTGATAAGCAGGAGTTTCCTCTCATGAAGTTGTGCTGGCTGTGATCAATTACTATATTGTCCTCTAGGTTTTTTCCAATACTTTCCAGAATCTTCTGAATAACCTTGCCTTGCCAGGCACTGAAGTGAGACTAATGGGCCTGTGGTTTCCAGTGTCATCTTCCTTGCCCTTTTTAGTCTTTTAGTTTCCAGCCAACTGGGACCTTTCCAGATTCCCAAGATAACTAAAAAACAATCAAGAGAGGCCTCATGACAACATCAGCCAGCTCAGTAAGTATTCTCAGTTCCATCAAGCTGGAACAGCAGATCCCTCAAAACTTCAGGGTCAGCTGGGAGTTTGTCATTCTCACAGTCATGGTCCTCCAGCTCAGCGCACTGGGATCCCCTTACTTCACCATTTATGTTGAAGATGGGGCAAAGAATGTGTTAAATTTCTCTGCCTGATCCCTGTTTGTGAGGGGACCATCCTCACCTTGTAACAGGATGAAGTTATTTCTGCCCTGTCTTTTGCCATTATTCAAAAAGCCATCTTTTTATTGTCCCCCCCCATTTCTGGCCAGTTTCAATTCTAGTTGAGCTTTGGCCACACGAATTTTCTCTCTAGAGTGGCAAGCAGCATCTCTTTATTCTTCCCAAGTCACCTGACTCTGCTTCCACTGGGCATACATCTTCCTTTCTTGCTTTACTTCCAAAAGAAGATTCCTACTTAGCCAAGCCAGCCTTCTGCCTCATTTGCTTGACTTCAGACATTCAGGAATTTTCTGTTCCAGTGCCCTTAGAAGGTGGTGCTTAGAAAGTGACAAACACTGATGGCCCCAGCACCTTCAAAATAATTTTCCCAGGGGACTATTTCACTTGTTCCCTGAGCAGTCTGAAGTCTGCTCTCCTCATGTCCAGATTTGAAGTTTTGCTGGTATTTTCCTCCTGCCAGCAGAGATTTTAAACTTGATAACTTCCTGGTCACTGTGGCCAAGACACCTGCAAATCATAACTTCATTCACAACATCCACTCTGTTGGCAAGTAGCAAATTAAGGAGGACAACTTTCCTAGTAGTCTCTCTTAGTGACTGTACCATGAAGTTGTCATCCAAGTGTTTTAGGAATCTTCAGGCCCTGTTTGTGCCATCTATATGGTATTCCCAGTTAACATCTGGCAAGTTGAAGTCTCCTATAAGAACAAGGACAATTGATTTAGAGGCATCCCTCAGTTCCTCAAAGAAGAATTCTTTGGTGTCATTGTCCTGGCTGGGAGATCTGTAGCAGACTCCCACAATGACATCCACGTTATTTGTCCCTTATTCCGACCCAGAGGCTCCCAGCTGTACCATTGCCAGCTGTGAGTTCCATACATTCCAGCCCTTCCATTACAGAGGGTGCCACCCCCTGCCTCTCCTGTCCTGTGTGTGTCACCTGCAGAGCCTGTAGCTGCCCAGCAGGGCACTCCAGACACAGGACTCATCCCACCAGGTTTCATTTGAGTCGGTGACATCAAATCCCTGTGATTGAGTCAAAGCTTTGAGCTCCTGTTTGTTCCTCGTGCTGTATGTATTGGTAGAGAAACATTTCAGGTGTTGTACTTTGTAGCCAGCACTGCATGGAGCAGATTGAGGAATCCCATTACTGCTCATTTCCTCAAGTTCTGACACACCATGCCATTGTTCATCACTGGTGAACCTGTGTTGTCCTTTTCTCCCTCCCAAGCCAGTTTAAAGCTCGCTCAATGAGCTGTGCCAGCTCCTGTGCTAGAGTTCTTTTTCCCCTCTGAGAAAGCTGCAACCCACCAGGTGTCGCTAGAACAGGTGCTGAGTTGATTAGCCCATAGTCATAAACCCCAAAGTTTTCCTGATGACATCAACATCTGTTGGATCTGCTTAATCCTATCAGTATCTTTTCTTGCTACTGAAAGGATTGAGAAAAGCACGACCTATGTTCCTGATCCTACGACCAATTTTCCCAAGGCCCTGAAATCCTTTTTTATTGTCCTTGGACTTCTCTTTCTTATCTCATTATCACCTGTTTGAAGAACTAATGATGGATAATAATCAGAGGGGTGTACTAGACCGGAGAATTTTCCAGTAATGCCCCTTACTTGAATTCCTGGGGGCCAGCAGCAGACTTCCCTGTGGGTGGGGTCCAGTCAGTATATCAAGTCTTCCACTCCCCTTAGAAGGGAGTTACCCATGACAACTGCCCTTCTTTTTCTCTTAGCACAGGAGGTTGCAATGCAGGGTATAGATTGTGCTGCCCTAGGCAGCTCCTCCATCCCAGCAGGACCTTGGTCCTCCTCATCAGTAAATTGTCCTTCTGGTTCCAGGGCTTCATACCTCTCGTAAAAAGTACCACTCCTACTTGTCACTGTGAAATTTTTACAAGCAGAATCCTTCCTCCTAGTGTGGGCACTGACCAGTTTCCAGCCTTCCTGTTCAATACACTCCCAACAGCTAGGGCTCTGGGTCCACCTGTCTCTTAACTGCAATAGAAATTCAAGACTCCTGCAATGTGGTGTCTCTGAGAATAATCTATCAAACTTTTGCTCTTTCTCTCAAGTTCTGTCACCTGGTGAAACAGCGATCTCCAGGCTACAGCTCTGTCACCAAGAGGGCAGGGACCTCTTTCTCTCTTGAGCCCCCTTAATAGCATTGACTCTGGTCCTGTGTAGCTGCAAGCAGGAAGTGTAAAGCTCTTTTTAATATTTTAGTGATAGAGAACCATGTCAAGAACTCTATAGAAACGCTGGTATTAGTCCAGGAGCCCTCATACCAGGAGGTATGAAATGTGGCTGTCCCTCCTGACTGTCAGTCCATGAAAGAATTAGATCTTCAAAAAAAGAAAATAAATGACAACAAAGCTCTGTTCAAGATATCTCTCTCAGCTTACAAAGACTTAATTTTCTGAGACAAGAGAGCAATATGTTGACATGTTTTAAACCTTATCAATTTAGTTACCATTTTCACTAATTAGTAAAATAAATTTTATGTGCTCCAACTTGTGCATTAGTCAATCAACATCAAATAAGGCTGCCAGAGAAACTCTTTCAGCTCTTAGACACATTAGTTACACCTTTTCAAACTGCAACAATATGAATTTCAATTTTTTTTTAAATTGAAAGTTTCTTCAAAATGGAAAATTCTGAGAGCCTTATTTGTCTGGCCAGAATAGTAGAAATCTTGGGTCAGATCCGTAGTGCTGCTACTTCACTCTTCAGACACAGATAATAAAGGACTGAATAAAGAAATACTGATCACAGGGAAATTATTTGGAATACATACTGGGGAGTAAGCCAACTTTCTAAGTATATTAGACTTTAAATAGGAGTACAGGATGAATCAGTTTTTTGGTTCATTGGTCAAGACAGTAATTACGTCTGTCTTGGCCCAAAGGATATTTATACATTTTTCCAAGGAAATTAACATTTAAAAGAATTATTTCTCCCAGACAAAGCAATTACTTTGATAATGAGCATATGGACATATTTGTGGTTTACTTGGACTTTTACAAGTCAACAGGACGTTTCTGTCCTGCTGGAGAAGGTTGGGGATGCTCCATCCCTGTCTCTGTCCTTGCCTCTGGCCCTGCCACTTTTCCCCACAGCAGGCACACACACTTCTGCCCATGCTTTCCTTCAATCAACAGAGCTGATTTTCATTTGCATTTCCAGGTGAACTTGGTGGTTTTGTCAGCTCAGATTATTGCTTTTTAAGGGGAGGAAGGTTTTTACACTAAGTATGTGCTTATAATGTGAGAGTTGAGCTGGGCAAGGGGGCTTCACCCAGAAGGGGAAACTTTATGTTCCAGAACAAGGAGAAGAAATAAATGGAGACTGAACACCAGAAAAAGATATTCAGTTGATACTTGGTCAAGCCCTGTCCCTTGAGTTACAACACATTTTGAATAGTACAAGGCCTGGTTAGGCATTAGCATAAGGATGGGATACAATATGTATATGTTTGACATTTCACATCTCTGTGATGCTAGGAAACCCTTTGCTGAAATAGTTTAATAAGCCAGAACTAATATCTCACCTTCCCTTGAAAATGGAAGAATATCTTCCAGTTAATGTTGTCTGGAAGAGATATATTCCTCCTGAACAAATCACAGGACATAGCAGAGGTGGAAACTTTAGCCACAACATTGTCAAACTGCAAAAGTTAAATTGCTTTTCTATGGGGTTTTTTTGCCGTGTGTCAAAGATATTCGAGACACTTCCTCAAATTAACTTGACTGTACACTTTGTAACATATGCTGGAATTTCCCTTCTCCTCCTCCCCTCTCATTTCACCCCTGAATTCCAACCCTCGTGAGCACAATCTATACAAGATATCATATTGTGATATTGTACTGTAATATTATAGTCTACATTGGAACTCCTATTGTGTAGTTAAAAATACGTATGTTCAAAAGATACTTAAATCAATGTGGTAGATTTGCAAATTGTCTTGTGATACATGTTGTCATCATTGTTATAGCATTCATAGGTTTTTTTAGACAAATATCTTTCACAATGGTAAAACTGGATAAAGTCATGCTGCTCACAGCATCACTTATTTGTTTATTACTTCATGGAATGTTTTAAAAATCCCATATTCTTTTACTTGAGCATTAGTTTCTTCAATCCTCTTGGGAACCAATGCCATAAAAACCAACACTGCAAACAATATGCGTGACAGAAAATGAGAGCTTCCCTGTGATTATAAGCTGACCTAACAACTCTGATTTACAGCTTTCCATTTTAATGTTATCTGTCTTTATAACTATTTGTATTTTATTATTGACTTCTACATTTTTCAGAAACCAGAACAAGTCATACAGTGTTTTCCAAGATGTATTTTACATCTGCAAACACCACCTATTAAATTTAAAGTCATTGTCCTCTGCTGTCTTTGCCTGAGGTCTTACCTTATTAATTCCAATAGTCACAATCTTTAGGGGTTTCCTTTGTCCAGGCACATTTTTACTTGATTCTTACTTAATAAACCGTCCAGGGTCATTTGCTATTACCATTCCCTTTCTTAAAAAAAGCATCTCTATCTTTTGCCTGGCATAGCAGTTAAATCACAAGCTAATGTTAAAGCAGTTTCAAGGTTTAACTGCTTTGACAGACCCGTCTACATCTACAAATGACCATCAGGTTTTTGAAAGATGTAGTTCAAGCATGTCTTCTTCTCTTAAATGTCACTGCCATCTGCACTTTTACTGTCCAGGTACAAGAAATTCTATTATTTTTTCTCTTCTTCCTTATGAATGTCACTGACTCTTTTGATGAAGTTGTCGTTGCTCAATGCTGCCGTGGCAGCAGGGCTGGGCATGGCACTCTGCTCCCAGTTTCAGTCTTGCCCTGCTCTGGGTAAGGCCACTGAGCCCCACACAGCCCAGCCAGGAGGGATGAGCTTCTGGAATGCAGCTACTGCTATCAACCACCAAACTCCAGGCTGCCATCATGGCCCAGCCTTCAAGCCATGCTGTGTATTTAAGAGATAAGGGCTAAGTAGTTCAGTGTATTCCCCTAGTTTTAGTCTCCCTGCTTAGAGGATTTACAGTAAAGCCACCACTTATTGCCAATATTGATTGACTGTTTTGATACTGATACTCACTTAAGATCTGCTGCATAAACAAAAACTGTCACAAAGCGCCAAGGAGTGTCAGTCTCCATCAGCCTGGGCTAGCTGGAAAACAGTAAACTAAATGAAGAAAATTGTGCATCCTGACTGCTCAGTCTGTGTGCTGCCCAGTTCTTCAAATAGCATTTAAATGTGCTGGATATGTGAAAATAAAGCATTTCACTTGGGTGTTAACAGGGCATGCTGATTTGTGCCAGTTAATTTAGGCACCTGTTTAAAAAAAATCTCATGGAACTTTTAAATAGAAATTGAGGAGGTGAAAAGGAGGAAAGCCAGTCAAAGCCAGGGGGCTGGCAGCCCTATCATGTCATTCCACTGCTCTGAGGCCAGTAGTCATGTCAGAGATCTATTCTTCTTGCAGTCATCACAAGTTGAATGTCCTGAGACAGCAATGGAAGAAGGCAAGCACCAGCCTTGACTTTCTCCATTTAACAGAAGGTTTAACTGGTACATAGAGATCAGAGGTGAGTTTTCAGTGTCTTTCCAGGCTAACTGCCTGGCATAGATGGATTCATGGTTTCAGCTATCACTGTTCAGCTTCTGAAAGAAAGAAAATAATTGTAGCTATGTTGCTGGAGTGCAGTTTCCAAAAGTATTCAGTCACGAATTCATTCAGTCACAACTCCACATTCCACTGGCTTTTAACTAACTGTAGTGAGAAAAGAAAGCTGAGTTCATTGAGGTTCTTTAAATTCCCAAACAAAATAAACCCTATTGACCAAAATCTAAATATTTATTGCTAAACAGACTGTACTGGGAAACATATCACTACTTTTTATGAGATTTCTTCCATCTCCCAGCAGAATTTGAAGGGATGCTGATTTTAAACTACCTTTGGCAAAGGTGCATTTTTAGCAGAGCACCTTCCTTAACATGAATAGTCATGTTAACAAAGAAAGGCTGTTTTCACTATAGCTATTGGACCTCAAGATGCCTCCTCTTAGTCAAAACAGAGGCCACTGAGGAAATAAAGTGGATGAAATACTCAGATAAAACTCTTTTAATACAGTTTACAGTGTACAGATCATTTTGTATGTTAGTCATAATATTTCCCTTCACTCCAAATAAGTGTAATCTTAAGAGGAAAATAAACACCAGCATTTCCACATATGTCTATTGCTGTATGAAAATGAAACCAAGATATGTATTGGATTAAATTATCTGAGTTTCAAAACGTTCCACTATGAATCTTAGTCAGATACCTTGCTGTGTGTCTTAAATTCTGTACTATGTCATTGTTCTACAGTTCTTGTTCATTTTGATTATTGTTTGAAGGGATTTAGAAGCCATCCCTAATAACATATCTATATTCCTGAAGGTATTTTGTCCTGGTGCCTTCAGTACTAAAAGCCACGTACACATCAGAGGTTTGTATTTGGCAGGAGCAACTGTGCAACCAAATGAGTTGCTTAGAAATTTACAATAATAGTGTATTAAATCTATTGATATACATATGGTTTGTAAAGAACTTGGTAGTAGAAACTACTGTTCAAAAGAGCATTTTCATAAACTTAACTGGAACTGCACACCCAACTTACACAGAAGTTTTGAAAGTAGCTGATATGCTCCCACGTTCACTTAGATGTTGCCTATTGAAGCCTTCCCTCAGCAAAAAGAAAAATAAAATTGCTATCTCTGTTGTCTTTAAAGAGCATTTTGTATTATGATTATATTATAGTTTGGAATTAATAGGACTCTTAAATCCCTTGGAACAGTATAGAGTAATTGTGCTTTCATGACCTTCCCTGGCATTGCCAATTATCCAAGCTCACAAATCCTACATGGGAAGACTGTAAGTTCAGACCCCTGCTGTGTGTGTGAAAATGAGCTCATTATATGCTGCACAGAGAAAGCATATGCATTTCATAGTAGCATCAACAGAAAATCTCTGCATCCTGCCACACATAGAGACCTTCAGGAGGGGTTAATTCAACCTGTTGTTCTTGAGCTACATTAAATCTGAGCTTGGCTGTGTCTCCTTCAAGGTACTGCACATCTCTCTTACTCCTCCTTTGTCTCCTACAAATTTCTTTCTGGTTCTCCGCTTGCACATTTTAACCCATGTTTACAGGCCTTTGGCTGTAGCATATGAGAACCTTCCTGGCAACCCTGAAATTTTATTCTGTCAGCCCTCTTCTGAACCAAGAGGATGTTCCTTTCTCTCAAGCCAATTTAGATCAAACAGTGCTTGTTTGCACTTGAAGTTCTCTGCTTCTGTTATTGTTGACTACATTAAGCACCACCAGGCAGCAGGCTCTGTCTAATTTAAGAAGCATTATGTTGTGATCAGTAGACAAAAGAGCTAACATTTTTGAAGAAACCACCCAAGCATCTTTTGTATCTTCTCCTGAACACACTGTACAGAACTCCTCTGCAAGAGGAGAAGTAACTCCTTTTGATGACACAGAAAGAACATTGCTCTTCACTGGTACATGTGTGGGGATAAAGATGAAACATCTCCAGCCTACTTTCTAATAACACATACAGATGAGGAGAAAAACTCATAGTACTGTGATACCAGACACAGTGAACTGCACGTACCTGTAACAAAAAAGGCATCTCCATAAAACTGTAGAGAAAGGATGGTCATGCTAGGTCAAAGGTTATACTTGATGGCCTTGCAGGTCTTTTTCAACTTTAATGATTCTATGAATCCATAACCTTTGCCATTCCCCTGTCTTCTCCTGCATGCTCACAAGATGGGTAGACTCTCCAAAGGTCTGCAGTCAGGGACATGAGTGAAGGTGTGAGCCCAAGGTCAGGGATGGGATGCAGAGGAGTGTTTGCCAGCACTCCTCCTCTCTTGACTTGATCTTGGGTCTTCAGTTGTACAAACTGTGCATTTCTCTCACCCAGTCTACATGCTCCCTGACCTTCCTGGGGTGCTGGAGGAGCTGGTGTGTGTCAGGAAGGGAGTCAGAGAGCTACTGAGATACACAGCCAGACCTGTGACTCTGTTTCTGTGACCATCCATACAACCACAGGAACATTCATGGAGGCACAGAGCCTTAAATAACCTGTTCCCAAGGTCAGTGAAAGGTCAGTGCATGAACACAGGCCAGCCGGTGCATTCTCCATGAGATTCACTATGCAGTGAGCCACTGACATGCTGAAAAGCAGCCTCCACCTCAGGGTGAACTGCTCTCTGAAGGGACTCTAAATTCCCAAGAAATCTGTTCTTGGATTGGGGATATTATAAAAGGGACATCAAATTTGCAAAATGAAATCAAAGTAAGATGATAGGCAATGCTTTTAGTACTGTATAATTTAAAGTAAAAATGTTCAGAAAAACGTAAATCAAATGTATAGGTTCCTTGTCAGGTTTGCAAAATCCATGAAGTGAAAGCAGATGTTTAACCCACTGCATGGATGATATAAAGAGGGAATATTGCAACATATTACATCTGTGCTAGTTGGCTGTGTTGAGAGTAAAGCTTGATTCTACCTTTTTGACTCCTGAGCTGCTGTTCCACTGCAGGTTCTGCATCTCACGGCTGTAGATGTTTGAATTTAACACAGAGCAGGGCTGTCAGGGCCATGAGATATTTGACAGACTGCACAATTCACGTCAGGAATTTCTTTTTCCATACAGTAGTTGCTAACAGGAACATAACAACCTCCTACTGGTTTTGTGCATGTTTAGTCTCTGAACAGCAGGAAGACATTGATGAGTGATGAATAGAAGCTCCTTTTCTGTCGCTCTGAAATTCCACTGGTGTACCTGGACTTTAAATTATAGGACAGCTTTCTCTCTGGCTGATACCCTGTGCTTGATGGACCTGCACAAGGGTGCAATGTAAATGGGAGAAGCCTGACAGGAGATAGAAATAGGCATATCTCATTATGGGTTCATAAGCAATGTTAAAAACATATTACATGATTGTACCTTGATTTTCACCACCACCATCCCCAAAATTGTCAGTCACTGAAAAATGAGGGGATGGGCATTTCACCAAACTAGCAAGTCTGAGTAGTAGAAAATCTATGTAGCTCTGATGCCCACAGGAATCATGAGACTGCTTCAGGACACAATGGCAAAGTATCTCTTAAAAAAAATGAAAGATTTCTCTGTTTAGGAATGGGGCATTCAGTAACAATGAAAGGATTGTTATAGCCTCTTTTGGAAAGAAAAAAATGCACATACAAAGTTGGACAAGGTAAATCCAACCAGTAGCAATAGCTTGGGTTTGGATTAAGGTAATTTCATTTAGGGTTTGGGGTGTGGGCTTATGGGGGTTTTTTGCTATCCAAAGCAACTTAGTTCTGATATTCAAATTGAAGAAGTCCATTATTTGCACCATACTCTGAATTAATCAAATTAAAGGAAAGTAAAATTGTCAGATGTTGTCCCTCGTTTCCACTGGAGAACATAACATAAGCTACAGCTGTTTTGTTTTCAATTTTAATAAAATTGTAAGGGTAATTTGCCAATAACTATTATAAGCTCACTAAAAAATATCAGTGTCTGAATATTATCTGTAGAGTCTAAAAGTCTTTTGATGAATACTTAACAGTCTTTTAATTTGTGCACCAAAATTTTGCCAGAGTTTTATGAAGTAAGATGATAATATGGAGTTGGGAACCTTTGAAGTTCTTTAGTGACTGTAACGAGTGTTAATAACACATTAATACCTCTGAAGGCTGCTCTGAAGCTCCTTAAAATCCCTAGGAATATGGAGTCTATAGGTCTTAGCAGTGGTTTTAGCTGCTCACAGTGATGCAGGACAAGAATGCAGAGTCAGAAGAGCTGGACTGACAGACCCTCACACAAAACCTCTCATCTATGGGGCTGAGGGTAAGAGGTTTCTTCCAATGTTCAGGCCAGAACTAAGCGGGAAAATACCAGAACGGTTTTATGAGATGGGTATTTTTCAGCTTCTTCCACTGGAAAAAAAGAGCAAAAAGATTTTGCTTTACTTGTGAAACTTTATTGATTTCCAGCAGTTAGTCAAAAAATGAAAGGAAAAATATGCAAGCAGAGGCACATCTCCTTTGTGTTAGAGTGGCGGCTGGAAATTTGGGGCTTAAGCGTTGAAACCCAAAGGGAGATCATCAAAAGTTCCTATTCTGGAAAAGAAAGATAAATGAAATCTCTGCATCTAATCATTTTTCCTCATCAGTCTTGTCTGTGACTGAGATGACATTTTGAGTATGACAGAAATACATTCTGCTCTTGTTATAAGACTCCCTGCTACAAAAGACTGATATAAATCCATGCTATCAAGCTTTCTTGGGCCATTAGAAGTCATGACACCCTGGTTACAACAACATCATTTACAATGTTCCAAACTAAACCAAACTAAACTTCACATTTTGCTGCAAAGAGATGTTCAGTCTTCTTTTCAAGTTTCCCCAGACTGCACACAGTATGATTCTGGTTTTTAGGTATTTGACTTTTAAAGCCATGTTTTCACTTTAAATGATTACATGTTACTTAATTTTTCAAGTCAGATTCTTTTGCAGAATTCCAAGGGCCTACAATATGATTTATAAACCTCTTGAGAGGGAATGGCATGAACAGCCTTATCCGTGTCAGAATTTATGAAGCTCAGCCATTTGGATCTGGATTGCACCATATTTATGTGTCCCACATAAAAGTAACTTAATCTGCAACACAGCCTCTACTTCC
>VZRX01005064.1:21827-32527 GCA_013398075.1 Notiomystis cincta | reverse complement strand
AACACAGCCTCTACTTCCAGAATCACAAGGAGGTGTCAGGGCCCACCTCCATTCCCCTTGAATTACCATTTGAAAATCAAGCTCTTATATCTCCCACTTACATGCTTCGTATTCAGCTATAAGCCCTAAAGTCTTATTAGCCCTCTTTTACACCTTCTTTATACTTAGCTCAAATAAGTTCAAAATGCAAAAAATAGAAATCTGTACAAGATCCAGGAGAAAGAAGAGAAAATAAATGTATTTTTGTATACTTTGAAAACATTTCTCTAAAAAATTTTGTTGGACTGACAAATCTTTCTTTTATAAATGCAAACTTTTAAGAATTTCAGGATTTATTATGAAGAGGAAAGAAACAGGTAGCCCCAAACCCATTGCATGGAGAAGAGAAACAATACTTTTAAAAGGCAGGGACAAAATCTGCTTTCATCACTCCTGCCTTTTCTTCTTGGGGAAAAAATAGGGAAATATTTCTGCAACTTCTCCATTTTCTCTTCCCTTTCTGTTACTGGACATTGAAATAAAAAGTGAGGAGCAGGGAGCAGAATTTTACATGAAAACAAAATGTACTTCTTTAAGATGAACATCTGTGGATCATCTCCTCATGCCACAGAGTTCAGCACTGGCAGGCTGCAGCACAGATGTGTGAAACAAGCTAGGGAAGAAGTACAGACACCCTGCATTGTTTCTCAGCCCTTTGTGAGCCCAAGTAAATAAAAATAAGCATGAAACAGAAAATAAACTATGGACACATCACTGAACATTGCCACATTGATTTTCCTGTGCAACTAAATGCAATTTGCATTTGGCTGCTATCACCTTCCTCTTTGATCTTCCCTTCTGTTTTGGTGAGAGAGGGACATCTATGGATTGATTCAGAGTTTTGTTTCTTTTTTGCAATGGTTGTATGAAGAGTTTTTCAAACACAGATGTGGCAGATGAGGCATGGCCACACACCTCTTCATGCCTCCTTCAGAAGTGCCTCTGCTATCTGAGCTCACCTCAGCCAGGGACTTGGAGGCATCTGAAGCTTCATACCACAGGGAAGAAGTCCACCTTTGTTTTTCCTTCTTAGAGTACCAATCTAGCTTCTCCTAGAGCAGCCCTGTTTGTCTTCTGTTTCATCCTTCTCACCTGCCCATGACTTTCATTTAAGGGATTCATGTAGCTGTGCAGGACTTCACCCAGCTCCAACCAAGCTCCAACCAAGCTCCATGAATTCCTACTACATGACAGGTTTCAAGAAGGGTAGAAAAGTCTCTTTTAATCAAAACATGGAGAGGGCAGTGCACAAATGGAATGCAGAGCTGGCCAGGGCAGATTATGGGCAATATCCAGATTAAGGGCAGTGGTCCCATCAATTTGCAGGCATACTCTGACCTCTATGCATCATTGTCCTCAGCAGTTCTGCATGGCTGTGCTGTGCAAGGCAATACAATAGGAAAGTGAATAACACCTTCTACCTCATCAATTTGCTCAGATTGAGGTGGTCTTAGAAAATTTTGGATCACCCATTTGCTTTCCATAATCTGAGTCCATTTTTGCTGGCTGATCCAAGTCAAAAGCACAACCAAGCTGTGAATCTCCTTCGTTTTTGGAGGGAATTAATGGATGGAAAACCTGCAAAGTCCTGTCTTCAGTGCATTTCTTCAGTGTTCAGCTGCAGAAGAGAGGCTTTGGGGCAAAAAGTTGTCTCCAGCTGGCTGCAGTCTGGCAGGGACTGTGGCTGGACAGCACAACTCGCACTTGCCTTCATTGCTGAAGTCCCCTGTGAAAACATGAGGTAGGCAGTGAGCACTACAGAAGAACTGGCATCATTAAACTAGTTTAAAATAGGCTCCAAATATTTCATGAAATATCCAAAGGGAGATTTATGCTCACCATCCATTCCAAAGTATGTATAACAATTCATTCAATGTCACACACTAGAAACCAGCACTCCTTTTTCCAAGGAAATTGGCCTGCTTTCACTCAAAATACCTGCACTGCTTACAGTCACGTAGTATCTCATAAACAGCTCATTCCAGTGTGAGTCCTGTATGTTGAAAATTATGTATTAAACCTAATTGATGGTATTTTGTGATACAGAAGACAGAGAAATTTGGTGAGTTCTCCGGATGATTTTTCAAGCTATTAGGACCGAGTCTGCAAAGGCACATATGCATACATTGTACATATGTATATATAATCATCTGTGGTCTTGAAATGTTTAGGAAAAGACCCAAATGCTTGATGGTTCACTTCTAAATCTGCATGATTTTCTTTTTTATTTAAAGGTCATGTTCTAGATCATTCCCAATCATAATCAGTCAACATAAGCCTCAGATAAGGACTGTCTGACAGCTGGATATTAGAAGAAAGCTCTTCTTCATGCATGTTTTAAAAACTTTGCCATTAATCTTGCCATGAAATCTCAGTTAAATGATTGTGGAATATTACATCAAAGCTATCCAATGATCAGCAATGTGACTTATTTTCTGACAAGTACAACTTTGTCATTTTTATCTGATGGTCATCACATCTTCACACAAAAATAGCTCTCTTTTTTCTTCTCTCCCCTCTTTTCCCCCCAGCTTGACTACAGTGCAGATTTGTATTCTTGGCACTCTCATCCCTGTTTGATGAGTTTTAGGAAAGTCCAATTGTCATTTTGTCCCCAGAAGCAAAGCAAACACTGCCTTAAACTGATAACAACACAATTTAGCTGCCCCATAAACAGTCATTTTAACTCCATGATATGTGGCTGCTCCTTCAACATTCAAGCAATGGAAATGACATCATTATCAGGCAACTCTAGATGATGAAAAATGGCCTACATTAGGGAACACTGTGAACACAAAAAGTCTTCAGCTATCAGTCATCGCCATTGTAATGTACTTACCTCTATCTGCAGATTTAGACCTATGATCAGGCTGAACTTGCAAGCAAAAAACCCCACACTCTGCAGAGGATGTTTGTTTAACTAAGCTGGAACATCTCTGCAATTCTGAGGATGATAGCTGTGCAGAGGCCCACAAAAGCCTGAAGGCTAAGGGATTTCAGCCACACCATAAATGTAAGGATCCTCAAGGAGTATGGTCTTACAGACACTCTGTGGTTGTTAAAAATTGAAATTTAGAGTGATTCTTTCTCAGGATTAAATTTACTATTTCGTACCCAAAATTCTCCTGCAGGCTTTTTGCCTGCTGTAAGGACACCATTAGTTTGCAGAGGTGCTGTCCTGCAGCAACACATTCTCTGCAGTAGCTATCACCCCAAAGGTAACACCACAGCCTTGCCTGGTATGAGACCCTCAAAACCAGACCTGTGAAGGAGAGGGCTCCCAAAGGCAGGGACAGTGGAGGTGCCTGCATGAGTCATACTGAGAGGGCACAGCCTCTCAAAGAGTTACCATGCAGTGAGGAGAAGAGTTAAGCAAGGAACAGGATTTCAAACTGAACTCATGAACTGGCTCATCAGGAGATACTGCAACTCTTTTGGGGAGAGAGGGTTGATTTCTGAGTAGCAGGAGCTAAGAAATGATAGAAGCAACACTCTGAGATTGACAAACCTGTCTAAAGCTGCTGTGGTACTGCCTATGGTGGGAGCTTTTAGCTTCCCAGCAGTAACTGGGTGGGAAAGAGGAAGAGGAACAATGAGAAGCAAAGGGAAGGTTGTTCTCAGAGCACCTTCCTGCCCAATGCAGGGAGCCCCAGAAAGATAGCCATTTCTGACAAGTTTTAATTTTAGTATCCCCATGTTGGTAAGGATGAACTGAGACTTTGAGGAACTCTGGGTAACTCAAGCTTCCTTGTCATTACACAAATATTTTAACTCTTGAGTGGCTTAGGGCAGAGCAAAGGATCCTGGTATGTGCTAGAGTGCTAATGGACTGTCAAGTTTCCTTCACCCTATCCCTCACTGAGAGGCTTCATTTTACATCTATCTGTCCTGTTTCAGCTCTCCTTGCTCTATTAATTGCATGGGAGTGGGATTAAGTCACCAAAGTGTACCTTTCTGTGGCATACGGCGTCCTACACAGACCAAGGATACTTGAACAATCTTGTCCTGTAAGTGTAACCTCCTGTAATGGGAGGTTGTGTTAACACTCTTCTCCTTTTTGCTACATTTTACATCACAGCAAACAAACTGAAGCTCGCAGCTCTGCAGGGCCTAGAAAGTTGTACCTTAAGTAAAAATTAGGAAGTCTTCCTCAGCTGGTCTGTGACTATCTGTGAAGGCACAGAGGGAAAACTAGACAATGGAATCCCAGTCTGGAATCCCAGAGTTAAAGGAACTCTGGACACATTCAAGCTGGAAGGGTTCTTGAGTCAAGAGATCACCTTCTTTCAAAATTAAAAGGGAAGAGAGACATCTTTTCCTCTTTACAAAGATTATGTGAAATATTTTGTCAATATTCTGTGCTATATAAATATGAAGACACTACTGGCTTTCTTAGCAACTTGTTTAGGTGCCAGAATAAAAGATTTTCACCCTTAGAAATGTGCTAATAACATCTTCTTTTAAAAATGAAATTATGAAAGTTTCAAACCAAGTGTACTTCAAGTGTTTTCTTACAGAAACAATCTAGAAATTTCAAAATGTTTCTTCCTCCTGAGTTCCTAATGGCTTGAAAAGAACTGCTCTATACTTATGATGCCCAAGCAAAACATAATTTCTTTGCCATCTCCAGCTTCCAGAATCTTAGAACATTTTCCTATGTTTTACGTTCTTAGAATCTCTCTACCCAATGCAGGAAATTACAGGAGAACTGCAATTGCCATTTGGGTTTTGCTTTGTTTAGTCTTTTCAAGAACATATCAAGAATGGTTTTTACCCCTGTGTTTATTACAAAAAGCTTGAGAATGTGACTCATAGAGGCTCAGAAGCTGGCAACTGAATAAAAGGAAATACAAATTTACAGCTCTGTTATTTCAAAGACAGTGCTACATGTGGTGAAATGGGACAAGAAGAGGTTGACACACCGTTTTTACATGAAGAGGCTCTAGCTGGGGTATTGCTTCATAGTCCAGGGCAGGGACAAGCGTGTCCTGAGATATTTGCCTAGGACCAGCCCCAGGGCTTGGACTCCCAAAGCTGAAGGGAACCACAGCTGAGCAAAGCACTTCCAAAGAAACCCTTTTGTATTTCTTTCTCCATACTACATTTTTCAGTGCCATAAACAAGCAGAAAATTCTGTAGAGTGAAGACGCCTCAGGGAGGGAGCCTCAGGGGCTCAGCCACATGTCTGGCCAGGGGTAGCTCAGGGCTCCTGGGTATTACTGGGTATTCCTTGTTTCTATTCTTTGGCTGCAAAGGAGACTCAAGGAAAGACAGACTTGCTTCTCCACTTAAAACTCTGAGCTCCTAGCTGTGACACTGCTTGGGAGAAAGATTAAAGGGGTGGTTCATTTCAAGTCCAGGAAAGCTTTTTCCAGGGGCTTGGATCAATCTCAGCCTCAGTGCAGAAGTACCACCTCTTTAGGCAAGGAGGTGAGAAATTTTCTGATGGTTAGGGTTTTCAGCAAAGATGAGTAAGTGAAAGAAACCTGGACTCTAAATACACCAGAGTTCAGGAGCAAGGAGATACAGAGCAGTGAGTGCAAACAAGAACTGTCTGTTTAGCAAAAATAATGAGACAACAGCAGATGGTCAGAAAAGGATTCACTGAGGCTGGTAGAGAGAGAGGGAAACCTCTTGGGCTGCATGGTTGCTGCAATAATTTCATTGATTTATTCCATGCTTTGACATTATCTTTGGAAATCTATCTCAAGGAAAACTTTTAATGGGTAAATATCTTAAAAACATTACTTCCTGCAGGGAAGAACTCTTTCTGGCAATGTCTTTGGTATTGACTGATCTTGTTCTTTTCCTAGAGAAAGGTGACTCAGCCCCTGACCCACCAGAGATGGGTTTGGGCAGTGGGGTATACCCAGAATAACAACCCCTAGGCTGCAGCTCACTGCTTATTTCTCACTCTGGTGCTGGAGAGAATTTGAAATTTCATCAAGGAACATCTTGCTGATTCATCAGCTCAATTTCACATCACATCATAATGGGGGAACCACTGGTTCCTTTGGTAACACCTCTTAACCCACACAGTGCTCCAGGTTACTCACTGCCCTCCACCTCTCTCTCAAAGCCCCAGGCATCCCACATGCCCCACACTTCTGTGACTGAGGACAAATGTGTGTGTTAGAGCTGTCTGGTTATTGACAAGAGAAATGGCTCCCCTGTCACACTCCCATCACTTCTGGTGCAGTTCATCTGAAGTTTTTGACACTGCCCCCCCTTATTTTTTCCCCTCTGATGCTATAGTTCCTGTCTAGCTATCAAAAGAAAGGACCCACAGGTTCTAAATGCTTTGTAGATGACCCAAATTCTTCACTTTTAAGGGCAGTGCAAAATGGCAGGCTGAATCCACACATATCCATGAGTCTGGGCCCAAACACTTCTAAAGCTGATACTGCCCTGTCCTCTAAGAACTCACATCGATAAGGTGTTGGCAGTCAAACTCTCATTCATCAGAAGCAGAAGGGTTTGACTTGTTCCTTGGAGCTATAACCTATGTAGTATTAGCAAGAATGAAAGATGGAATACATTTAGGTATGCAGAGAGTTAAACAGAGTTTAAGTAGATTAAATAATTTAAATAGAGTTAAACGCTGGGCTTTAATAGTTTTGGCAAGAAGATTATTGAAGAGAGGATATTAATACATACTGGTATATAAGCACTCATGAAGCTGGTGGAAATTCCTGTGAACAGAAATATGAAAACCATTGACTAGACCACTGACCACAATGGAGTTATAACAGAACCCACTAAGTAAAGAAGACCCACAACTCTGCCTTAAAAAGACCACAGTTTCCTTCTCTGATTTATTCTCAGACCTCCAATTCCTAATAGCAATGATAATTCCTGTCCACAAGAATAACACCAGCTAATAGATTTTGTTGCTGGTCTCTTCTGAAAGACAGTTAGAATGACCATATCATGAATTTTCCACATCCTCTCAGTATTCAGAGGAAGAAAGAATCCCTTAACTGTTCAAGCTACATCATATGTAAGTAATGGAAATTATAACAAAGTGTAGATTACTTCATCTACAGGCAGAGAGCAAAGATTCAAACTGTAAAACTCTTTGCATAATATCTAAATGAATCACAGAAATCAAAAATAACAAAGAAACCATATGAAAGCTTTTTTAAGTTACTAACAAAAAAAACCCCAAATTCATCTGTAGGGAAAAATCTCAGAGAAATTATTCCAGGAAAAATTTGTTCACTAACACGCAGCATTGTATGTCACATGGGCTAATTATAGGAATGAAAGCAACATTGGAATTAGATGGTCTTTTCAAGCCTGTAAGGAGTGTGAACAAAGAATATAATTACACATTGAGCCCGTTGATTAACCAATTACTAGTTAAAGCAGATTTAGACTTTAAATTAATTTGGTTCTGAATTCTGGGGATTTTTAGGCTAAGATAAACAGTGTTTGAAGATTAATTATCCTTGTCTAAGATGAAGGAACTCATTTCAATTTTGTTAGCGTGTCGAAAGACTCTGGATGGTGCATGGGAAGAGGGTAGACTGCAAATCTCAGCAGTATTGAACTGACTGATTAAAGTGTATTCTGAGACTCCTAATCACTCTAATCCTCACAGAGAGTGGCAATATTACACACGGCACTGTGACAGCCCAAATTAATATTTAAATGAAAAACAGACCAACATTTACCTAGAGGAGAAAGTGCACTGTCTCCAAAGGACCAAGGGAAGTCCAGCCAAGGACTTACAAACTCAATTGTGAGGAAGCACTGGAGCACAGCTTTTCATGCACCTTTGCCCAAAGAGAAAGTAAAGGTTCTGTTGTGGCACCTGCCATTCATTCTGCCACACCACAGCATCCTGGCTGAATTGTGTGGAAGTGCTAGCATGACATTTTAGTTCTCTGTAAGTACTCCAGCTACAGCCCCAGGCAAGTGTTTGGTAAAGGAAAGCTGTCACAAGCCAATAGCTGTCCTGGCAAGTGTTTGGTAAAGGAAAGATGTCACAAGCCAATAGCTGTCCTGGCATGTGGATAGATTTTCTCACCAACTTGCCTAGTGAGGTGCTCAGCTGCCTAAGGTCCCCTGCCACACAGAGGAGCACAAACTGTGGTGCTGTTAAGTGTCCTGGGCCAGCACAGCCTTCTGTTGCATCTGTCTCAGAGCTTCCTGTCCCACATTAGGCTCTCCATTAGATGTCCCTAGTCTGTCTCCACCACGGGTCAGCCTTTAGCTTTGTGCTGGGAGTGCATTGGAAGAGAAGCACACCAACTTGCTAATAGCTTGATATTTTCACAGGAAGAACCAGCCTAAAAGCTAAGATAAATGCTAGTTTTAAGCTTAGGCTGGTAAACACAGTCAACAAAGGATACCTTTTGGGAAGATAAAAGCACAAAAAGCACCTCTTTATCACTGCCTGCTGAGCACCCACTCCTCACTAAAACAAAGCATTTGGTTTCACTAAACTTCAGTGCAGTCCAGTGAGATCTTTCCTTATGACCTCATTCCTTAGGCAGCATACTTCCACTGAAATCAGTATAAGGCATTTGAGTTTGCAGAAACAAACCAGAAGGTACAAACTATATTTTTGGAATACAAAAGCCCTGAGGTCTGGACCTTTGTGTGGTAGGTGCTGGAAGAGCCCATACTGCAGAGAATATGGCAAAATAGATTCAATGTTGCAGAAAAATGATGAAATAAATGAAAGGCTGAAGATTGCCTGCAGAAAAAAGGCAAGTCCAATGAGGTTTCCAGAATAACAAGAGGCAAACTAGATCTAGGCAAAGCCAGGACTGCAGGGACCAGGGTCAAAAAATCAGGCATCAGCCACTACCACTGAACAATACCCACTCACATCTCTCTGTTCACAGGTTGGGTGAGCCTTCTGTGTGTTGTCCTTCCTCAGGACAGCAAGTTTCTATGGGGCACCCAGAGCTGCATCAAAGAGTGAATTGCTAGCCCCAGTCAGGATCACTAAAGGTGAAATATCTGCTCTCAGAAAGACTGTGCTGCCTCTCTCCCGTTTTCTGAATTATTTCGGTTATAGGAATAACTACAACCACTTCTACTTATAAAACACACACTGTGGAAGGTCCAAACCCTTACCCTAAGTATACACTATGATATATGTTTGTTCCTGTGAACCCACACTGGCTGCTGGTAAATTCAGAGCCATGGGTTTATTATCATTAGGTTGCTTTATTGTTTTTTATAATATTACTACTTCATCCTGACTAGGAGTCCAGTCTTGGAATAAACTTCATTTTGCTAGGTGCTGGGCAAAGACATGGCTAAGGTTCCTGGCATATTGCACTTGTGGCCCTAATTCCCAGACAGGGGAAAATGTACTGGTTTATCCCCCATTTCCAGACCTCAGAGGCAGCTGTCTTTTGGTCATGTAGATGTGGCACACATACAAGATACTCTATAGGCTTCAGGTGAAACCTAAATTAAGGGGCAGGGTGGCAGAGAAAATGTTTGTGTTTGGAGACTGTCTTCAGAAATAGATTTCTGGCCAAGCGTTCCTGCATGCACCCTCCAGAGTGATGTCTGACAGTTTCTTAGCACACCAACTCTAGGGGCAGCACTTACAGCAGACATCACTTACAATCATTCTTTGTAAGGAAAGCATGTTCCTGTAAACCCAAACTCTTGGATCCTTACAATTGACCTAAGCCAAGTATTCTTACACAAGGAATTTTCAGACGTAGAGGAGACAGCTTTTTTCTCCCCATCCTCTCCTCTTTCAGTCATTCTCTCACATTCCTTCTAGTGCTCTTCTGCTTCCACACAGCCAAAGGGAAAATTTATCTCCTGCCTTTCAAGAAACTGGTCTGCCAGCTGCAGAACCCACAAGCCCTGGTTTCCCATGGGCAGACATCTGGCAAGAAAGCCCAGCCATGCTTTTTCCCCTGATTTTATCTCTCTTTCAAAATATCCTCCACTGTTTTCAGTCTATGCCAGAGCCCCATCTCCAGCTGGACTGGTAGAAACCCACTCTGTGGCTGGGTCTGGGGGAGGGATGTATGGCCAGTAGTGGTACACCAACTTCTCACAGCAAGGACAAGGAAAAGGGAAAACAAGGGCAGGAGCACCATCAGCTGGATCAAAGGAATGGTGGGGAGAGAGAGAGAGCATGGGGATGAGGTATGCTGGGCCACATTCCTCACTTTTCCTGATGAGCCATGGGCTGATGGGTTCACTGCAGCTGGAGCTGTGGGAAGGCTGGGTCCAGTCATATCCCCAGCAGATCCCCACTGAGACAGGGTAAACAGGGCTTGCAGCTTGGGCAGCTTTGCACAGACAAGGTGAAATTCCCTGTGCTGATTGCCTGCAGATTTTCCACATATATGTACATATATCCAGCTGTGTATTGATTTTTAAAAAGTAATTGCCACTCACTTTTATAAACAGCTGCACTGTTGTGGATTAAATTTAAAGAAAACATCAGTTTTAGGCTGATGCACTTGACAAAAAGAGAAGCAACTAGGAACAGACCCTTATGTGCAGACATTTTAAAGGAGGTGCCACGAGCTCTGTTTGAGGTTATGCATTACTCATTTCAGCCTTTGCATCTCATGTGAGCATCACAGGACTGGCAGTACCATGCCTGATGGGGAATGGGCAGGCAGTGGAGGTCTCAGTGGGGTGTCAGGGCACCTGATCATCAAGTGGTG
>VZRX01005064.1:0-21352 GCA_013398075.1 Notiomystis cincta | reverse complement strand
ACAACATCGCTTGTTAGATCATTGCTGCAGAACTGAGAACAGGTTTTGCTTTGTGAAATTAAAGAGGTGCCCAAGGGCATCTTGAGCTGCTTCTGTCGCTGAAACCTGCCTGCCCAGCACAGGGTGTCTCAGGAGGCTGTGCTGTTCTCAGTGCTGGTGCTGCTGCCCTCGGCACCATCATCTATAGCTGCAGCTGTGATTTATTTTTTCTACAGAGGTGGGGGTAGGTGAGTCACAATGCAAAAACAGCAGAGGATTGAGAGGTCAGGCCCACACTCAGCTCTGCCCAGATATTTCCAGGAGGTCTCCACTGCTTTCAGGTAGCTCCACCGGCAGGCAGAAGCCACCATTTCAGTGGCCCGCAAGAGTGAATCATCAACCACGCAGCAGGCAGCCCTCTGCAGGGGCTCTGGGTGCACAGTGTTCGTGTGTGAATCACTCTTGCCTCAGCAGCAGGAAACTGCAAGGCACAGGGACAGTGACAGCCACAGAGACACACTGCAGCGTGCTGAATTTACAGAGACTCTGCACGCAAGGGCACAGAACTCCCGAGCCTCCCTGTGGTGGGCTCCGAGGGGCTTTGCTCTCTGGAAAGGGAAGGCAGGCGGGTTGCACTGCTGTTGCAGTGAGTTATGTTCAGGCAGTGTACAGGAGCTAGACAGGCTCCTTGAAGTTCAAAAGTGGGAAGGATCTTCTGACAAAGCAAGACCCCAAAATCACCCCCTTGCCACAGTCCACACCATGCCATGTGTGTGGAGAGGCAGGAAGAGCCTGCTCTTGCACCCCAGCTATCCTTCACCTTTCCAAGTGGATACCTATGCCATCTGTTATTTTACAGCTGCCTTGCTCTTAAGAGCACCCCAAGATTCAAAAAGTCCTGAGGGAGGAAACCCAAGCACAGTGTGGGATGGCCCAAACTTGAACTTCCATGTTCCCAGCAGCAGGGACACAATCTGTTCAAGCCACATGGTGCAGCAAAGTCAACTGGATGCTTGGACACAACCAACAAAAGACAGTAGAGATTCAGCTGCACAACCATTACACTGTAAGCAACTGCAAGCAGCCCTTAAGGTGCTTCAAAATATAGTAGAGTGTTCTGAGTTCCCTAGGAGCAAAGCTGACAGGAATCACTTTCCTTCCTCTCTCATTTGTGTAAAGTCCATGCATTTCACAACTGCTACCTCAGCCAAGAGGATGAGACCTGTCAAGACATTTAGGTACTGATTTCCTGCTGAGTTCAATGCCATACTGGCTACACAAAAAAAGAAGATCTTAACACATAGATTCCCTTTTGGATATGATTTACAGCTTTGGAATGTTCTCATTCCAATATTATTTCATTTGCTTTGCCCTCATATTTCTGTAGAAATTATAAATATGCACACAGAAGAAAAAATTTGGATACACATAGGCAGCTGTACAGTTTTCCCCCACAGGCACACAGGTACCCCAGAGGTAATCCATTGCAACACTTTAGAATGAAATCCAGCCCTGGATTATTTTAGCACCACATGTAGTAGCCAGTGATGATTAAATTAGCCAACACTTTTCAAAATCCATCCACTCACGCTTGACATTAAATGCCTGCATTAGTGAAGACTACAGCCTCTATTCAGAGTGCAAAGCAATATCCTTTGTAATTCCTTCTAAATTTATTGCCTTTAATGTCAATAAGACCTATTGTTTTCATACTGTGTGATAGGGTCAGCAGCGGGGAGCTGATGAGTGCTCTGTCTGCCCTTCAGTATTGGAAATATCTCACACGAATGCTTTTTAACTCAGCTCCTTGCTCAGCTAGGGAGAGGCTGCTCTGGTCTTGGGTTTGGCCATTTCTCATCCATTGGGACATTTCCAAGCAGACCAGTTCTTTTTCCTAAGTAGATCTCAGTGTACCTTTAAAGCAGGATCACGTGCTTACAGGTCTTACTACCCCTCAAAGTGGAGATAAGATATTCAATAATTGGGCAGCCTTTGAGAGGCAAAAATGAGAAATTTTAAAGGCATATTAAGATTTCAGGTAGAAAAGCAAGATGGCCAGACAGAGCCCCCAGTTCTCCTCCAGGCAGTCATGCCAGAATAGCAAGGCCACACAACACATCTCTGCATCACTGGCACAGAAACACTGTGGGTAGCTTAAAGCAAGCCCTGCAACCAAAGGCACCAGGAATGCTGCTGCATTGCCTTCCCTGAGTTAACTTACCCAGGGCTGGGCAGTCCACTGCATTAGAGCTGTACTGCTCCAAGGATATACTATTTTCCATCATCTGCTAACCTGACAGAGATTATTCTCCATCAAAGGTCACAACAGGAGGCAACCCTCCCCATTGTACTGGACCAATGCCACTGAAAGTTCCTAAGGATCTTTCATAAACCCAAGGCACTTCTCCATCAGGTGAGATGCTTCACTTAGTACTCAATTTTCACAATGTGGCTGGCTGCTGGCTGCCATTGTCTTAGAACTTGCAGAGCCTCCTTAGCCAGTGTAATCTTGGTTGCTGAGTTCAAGTTAGCTTGAGCAAAGTGAGCAGGTAATTAAATACACATAAATGCAAACTGGAAATGCCAAAATGGGTTAAAAATGCTCCAATCCTTACATGAAAACTAGTCTGCAGGGCACTTTGATTCCTTGCTTCTGGAAGTATGAGAGCTGCCATGTCAGAAAGAAGGTTAAATGACTTGCCCCAACAGTACCATATAGCAGAGGTGAGGCCAGGTTTAGAGAGCTGGGTCCCCATCTCGCCAGTCCACCAGCAGGCCAGCAGGCCATATTAACAATATAAATATACATTTCCCATCTGCCTCTAGAGCTTTTTGCTAGAGCTAGATAATTAAGCTCTCCTTCTGGCTATGTTCTTTTAATGAAATGGTGCATGTAACACAGCTTGGTATTTATTAATGCTAATGAGTTTTCAAAACAATCTGAGACAGTAACTCACCTTTCACTTGTGTGATTGTGGTACATGTCCAGCATCATTCCCAGTTTAATGATGCCATGTGTCACGGGTCAGTCTCCTTTAGAAGGCAGTCTGTAACATAAAATACAGCAGTCTCCATCTGCAGTCAGGCTGCTCTGAATGAAAAGCAGGTCCAGGCTTGAACTAACAGGAGCAGATGCCAGCTTCCCCCTCCCTTTGAGGTGCTAATGGTGGTTTATTAATTTTTAGAACAAGGTCAGAAGTTTATTTGCCTGCTGAATCTCAGTTAGCAACGTCACATCTCGTAGGCAAGTAAACATAAGCCTTCAGAATCTGACACTCCTGATGTTTCTTAACACAGAGAAGCAAAAATGTAAACCTCGAATTTACAAGAGCCAGCAGAGGTTACATATTAATACCTCAGTTGCTTGAGATGAGAGGGCTTGATAAGCAGAGATCAGCTCTCTGTCACAGAGACCCTGGTAGTCAAAACCATGCTGACAGCTGCCTGCCGTGGTGAAGGGCTGACATGCATGAGCTTCCTCAAGGGTCATTTTATAAAGTTTATGGTTTCCAGTGCAAACACTCCTGAAGCAGCTCTAATGCTCAGGATATATCCTTGGAAATATTTCTATGAGTAGATGCAAGGGGCTGCAATATGGTTCTCTTCTCCTGGGAGAGAGGGTCTGGGCCAGAGACTCCTTTCCTTGACTGGGATAGGATTCTGGAAAGTCCCTGGTCCCTGATCCCACCCCAAGACCTGTATGCACAGCCCTGATCAGGGCCAGTTCTGGAGAAATGGAGGTATTTTGAAAGCATGGAGGTCCAGCTCCAATGACATGACAGTAGAAAGATGAAGGCACAGTAAATGGGTAAACATTGCCACATTAGAACTGCAGGGGAATGTGGCCACACAGGTAGCCAAGGCCACGTCCTGTCCCACAGGAGCTGCTGTCACTCCCTCCAGTGCCAGAAACTATGGGGTCTTTCCCCTAGCTGCAGACTCAAACTCCTGGCTCTGTCCTGCCTCCAAAGAGCAGAGCCAGCCAGTGACAGCAGCTCCTGTCCTCATCCACAAAAAGGTGCACAGAAGGTGCAGGGCCATGGCCCCAAAGGCAGCTGCATGCCTGGGAATAATAGTGGTCTCCTTGTCACAAACAGTGGGTGGGCCAGCAGGACAGTGAGACTCTCCAGGACCCTCGACCGCTTTGTGAGGGGCTGGGTCAGGGCAGGTGGGGCCCCAGCAGGCTGCTCAGGGATGCACTGCTTGGAAACAAGTCCTGCAGCAGCTCCCAGCACTCTGATCTCACTGGCTCATGCACCACAGGATTATATTTATCAATAAAAGACAGGGAAACTAACCATGACAGTTTATCAGCTGCATGGGTCCACATCTGACTCACCCAGAGGAGCAATGCCACCAAGGACTGAGGAGTTGCACTGGCTGAAAGCAAAGCCGAGTTTTGCAGAAATCCTGTTTAACTTTTATGTGAGACATTACTGAGTCTAATAAATCCCTGCATAACACCTTCATTAAGCGGGATTTACTGTAATACGCCTTATATACGCTTTGTGCCTCACCTGCATAAACAGCCACGTTAATGCTATAAATTACAGTGTTCATATTAATGTATCGCAGGCACCTCAACCAAGGTGAAATGCTAAATGGCTTTCAGCAAGCACCTGAACAGCAAGAAAGGGTGGAACAAGAAAGAAGCTTCTCTAGTAATTGAGACAGACTGCCTGAGTGCTGTAAGCCTTACAAAATCATTCTTGAAAAATAAAAAGGAAAAGCGATCTAAACCCCCAAAGTTTTGCATACTGCAGTATTAGTACTAGACTTGAAGGCTTTCTAACGGAAATTGGCTCTGATTTGTGAGATATGCATTACATCATAGTCTTCTTTTAGGACATTATGTCATTCCTGCTGAGACGCATTATCTCAGCTTGGCCCAGCATTAGCGATTTTTGCAGGCCTACTGCAGTGTTTCCAAAGCACTGCTGGGAAACACAGATTGAAATCTGAAACACTTATCTTTTACAAAGCTGAAAAAGAGGAAAGATGTTAACATCAGGCATCACTGACTTCCTTAACCCTCTCTCGGCTCTGCTTCTTACTGATGCTTGGATTTGATGTTTTGGACATGCTGCACAAATGAAGCAACCTTTAAAAGCTCACTTTAGAGGGGGCATAAGACAGCATTTCTTCCCACTCCCTGAGAATTGCCCTTGCAGCTGCCTGAAAAACACCTCCCCGATCTTTACAAGATGTCAACATGAATCAGATTGTACCTACATACACTGGCAAGCTGGATTCCACAGGCACGTCCAGAACACATACTAAGAATAAAAGGGGAAGGCAGTGAAAAGCTTTATGTGACTCAATCTCTTATTAAAATTTTATGTAGTATCAAGCAACTCCAGTGTTCTGTTTTTCAGCCCCTACAGAGATCATGCACACCTATATGGATCTTCACATCCCAATCCTTTTGACGACACAAAAGCAGAATTCCAGGAGGTTTATATTAGAGAGCAATTTTTACGCAGGGAACTGAGCAGATAGTATCTCTTCTAACTTCAGCCATGAAATTAGAAGCCCATTTCATCTCAGTACATTCAGAGCAAGGTTAGAGGCTGTGTCATGAAGCAACCAGACAAATGCTTTCAAGATAAAGCAAGGATATTTCCAAAACCTTGGAGAATTCAAATACCTTTCTCCACAAAATCACAATTAAAAAAGGAGTTGCAAGTACTAAGAGGAAATGGGAAACATTCAACCATGACTAAATTGCAACTCCCTCTCTTGTTATAAACTAATTCTGTTCAGTAGAGAGCTTTAATTTCTCTGCTCCATTTTTCGCTTGTATTGTGTGTTCAGTGTTTGGTGCTTTAAGGCTCTCTGCTACAGATGTAGCATATTTTCTAGAAAGATTGCAACAGCAACTCCTTCCATCACAAATGTGCACTTAGTGGCATAACCAGAACTCGGGAGGCAGGACATCCTTTAATCCTTCCAGACACCTCTTTCCCACTTTGAGTAAAAGACTATTCTTTCCTTCTTTTCCTTTTAGATTGCAGAGCTGGGAAAATTGAGCATTAGGAAGAAGAACAAGTTCTCATGTGTGCTCGACACCTGCTGTCCTCATCTTCATATTTGCAAGTGAATTTTCTGGTCCTAGTAGTCTGCTTGCACAGGAAGAAGGTTTATGGTTTAGGGTCCAAGGGCTTTTAATTTTTAATGTTCCCAAAGAGATGCATGCAACAAGTCGCCATCCTGCTACACTTTGCTGTTGTGACAAGATAACACCCCTTTAGATGTAAAACTGCTACCCACAGGAGGAAAAAATCAACTTGTTTTGTTAAAGAGCCATTCATAGGAGCTGGAAAAAAGTGAGTTTCCAGACATTTTCACTGAAAATATACTCATAGGATTTTGGCAATGATTCCTTGAACCAAAAAAAGGAGATGATGATCTGTAATGCCTTACCTGATGAAAACAAGGATGTCATGACAAGAGAGTAAATTACTGAAGTGTCAGCAAGGCAGCCCACAAACAGGTGGGCTGACTGGCTGCTGAGTCCTTTGGAAAGTCAAGAGTAATGTGGTATACAACATGGTAATACCTGCTAGATTCACTGAGGTGCAATGCTGTTTTAGACTGGTGCTTTATGGGTCTTGCATGGCTCAGCATACGAGGCCACAATTCACAGACAGAGTAGAAAATATTGATCTGAGAGATCAACACTTTTGAAAGATGCTTCATTTAAGGTATCACAACAAAATGCACTTAAAACTCAGACCAAGTAAATACAAATACTTTTGCTCTTCCCCCTAGCAACTTGTAAAACTGAAACCATAGCATTATAAAAGAATAGGATCAAACACTTCATTATCTGTGGGACTCTAGAGGAGTTTTTATGCAGGTTTAAATGAGAGTATTACTTGGCAACTTGTGCCAAGCAATGGAGTAAAACCAAATTGAGCTCCTTAGGAAAGACTTGTGCAAGTTTCGTGCATTCTCCAGCCTGTATAAAGAAAGCCCCTTCTGGCAGAAGCTGCTGGATGAAGGCTGTTGTCAGAGGGCATCACCCCAGCAGGAAAATAACACCTTTGTGCTGGGGCAACACAAGAAGGGATACTCTAGCCCACAGCTTCCCTGCAAATGGAGGTTCCCCCATCCTGCAGGTTCCCCTGCAGATGGAGGATTCCCCTCCCCTTTCCAGCAGTTCCGTCTGCCCTCATGACAGCTGTGGGATCCCTTCCCGTGGCAGGTGTTGGTCTGGTCTCACATCCTATGGATCCCCCATGCCTTTCCATCTCCAGCTCCCTGTGCCTATGTTAACAGCAGTCCACAGCACATTCCTCCTCGCAGGCCTCTGGGCACCTGGAGCACCTGAGAGGCCAGCTTGGGGCTTTCCCCCTGCCAGTAGGTTGTCAAGCAGCAAGGAACATTCAAGAGACCTCTCCAGTACCAGCCCCAGGAAATGCACAAACTCATCTGGAATTGCCCAAGGTGAGGGTACAAGGGCTCCAGACCATGCCTGCATCTTGGGAGCAGACCCTGCATGAGAAAGTCTCCTCAGGTGCAAGAAAACAGTGAGGCCAAAGGCGAGCCTCACTGTCTTCTGCCAGAGCTGGTTCAGTTCCCTGATATAGAAGGCCTTAAATGTTCCTTCACCTTCTGTCCTTTTCATTCCAACATCCTCAGACATAATTTAGAGCGATTCTTTTAATTTTAATTAACTCTAAACTCCTATTTTTCCCCATTGTGTGTGAATTAGCAGCCTATGCCTGATTCTCCACTGCAAGGCTGTGGTTTTACAGCCGTGTAGCTCAACCGATTTTGTACTTCCCTGAGTTATGAGGCTCACTGGTGAATTTATGTCAAGAGAAGACGCCAGCCTGCTCCAGACCCAGCAAGAGAGCCTTAACTCATGGGGCTGCAGCTTACAGCTCTAACTCTAAGTTAGATGTGGAAGGAGTCTTTTTTGTCAACAAGTGAAATGCTTAAATACATATTTTTGAACGAATTGGGTCAAACTTGATAAGTTTCCAAGGGAAAGAAAAATGGCACAATATATCAAAGCTTAAAATTTTTGTGAGTTTTAACGTTTGGGAATTTGGTTTAGAAATGCTGCACTGTTTGCAGATGACCCCAAGCTGAGTGGCGCAGCTGACACAGCTGAAAGATGGGATGTCATCCAGAGGGACCTGGACAAGCTCTAGGAGAGAGCCCACAGGAACCTTACGAGGTCCAGCAAGACCAAGTGCAAGGTGCTGCACCTGGGTCAGAGCAACCCAGGTATCAATACAGGCTGGGAACAGCCAGAACAGAGCAGCCCTGCCCAGAAGGACTTGGAGGTGCTGGGGGTGAGAGGCTGGACATGACCCAGCCATGGGCACTCCCAGCCCAGAGAGCCAAACGTGTCCTGGGCTGCATCCAGAGCAGTGTGGGCAGCAGGGCAGGGAGGGGATTCTGCCCCTCTGCTCTGCTCTGCTGAGACCCCACCTGCAGTGCTGCATCAGCTCTGGGTCCCAGCACAGGAAGGATGTGGACCTGCTGGAGTGAGTCAGAGGAGGGACACCAAGATGACCAGAGGGATGGAGCACCTCTTCTATCAGGAAAGGCTGAGAGAATTGGATTTGTTCAGGCTGAAAAAGAGAATGCTTAAGGGTGACGTAATTGTGGCCTTCCAGTACATGAAGGGAGCCTACAAGAAAAATGGAGAGGGACTCTTTACTAGAGCATGCAGTGACAGGACAAGGGCGTGGATTCAAACTGAAAGAGAGTATATTAGGAAATCATATACTAGGAAAAAATTCTTTATTGGGAGGGTTGTAAGGCATTGGCGTAAGTGGCACAGAGAAGCTGTGGATGCCCCCAGTCCTGGAAGTGTTCAAGGCCAGTTTGAAGGGAATTCAGAGCAACCTGACCTAGTGAAAGGTGTCCCTGCCTTCAGCAGGGAGTTAGAATGAAATGATCTTCAAGATCCCATTGAACGAGGCTATTCTATATTTTTATGGTTTTCATTTAATGTTGAAGAACTAAACTTTTTTACTTCTTCTTTGGTAACACTGTGCTCCACTTCAAAACTGATCCATGTGTCCCCTCCTCTAAAATGAAAAAAAAAAATTGTTTTGAGAATATTAAGTATTGTTAAAACTGGAATATATTTTACAGGTCAGTCAGCTTTTGGGTATTATTTTAATTAAATTCTTTAAATTATCTTTTATTTTATCTCGTGGTTCTCCCACAATTTTTTGTTTTGATTAGCCACACAATTACAAGGTCTGTTTTTCACTCAGCTGTACAGCACAGGTCACAGCCCAGCAGGTATTGGTTCAGAACATTCAGCACACCTACACTGGGCAGAAAATGGCAGGACATGACAAAAGCCCAGGCCCTGATAGTGGGCACCTGAACTTGTCATTCACTCCAAAGTCAGCACATAAATCCCTTTTTAATGTACCCACAGCTTTTGGTCTCTCCTGCAGCTCCCTGAACATGCCATGCCCTGGGTCCTAAGGATTCTGCATGTTCATTCATCCTCTATCTAAGTGTTGGTTATCATGTAAAATTGTCTCTGACAACTGAGTTGTTCTCATCTACTGAACATATATGTATTTAGCTAATTCTTTAAATTTTCTGCCATGTCCCAGCATTGCAGTCTAGTTCCTATGTCCACTGATTTATGGGTTATCCTCTTAGCCCATTAATTTATTTTCAAATAATTCTGTTTATAGAATAAATTCTGCCTCCATGTAGTTAGTCCTGATTGAATAGAGGAGCTGTGTAAAGTCACTGTGGTCATCCCTGGGGAAAACTGTCTTGTGTCTCACTCACATGAAAATCAATATAGGTCTGACTTAAACCCCACTGCAACCTTTTTGCTGGACTCAGCCAGCAGGTTCTCATCTGCCCTGCTGAAGCATTACTGGAGAGAGGAGTTTGGGCAGAGGACTCTTTTTTGATGAGGTTCTTTGACTCTTAGTGAGGGTGATTTTTAAATTTGCCTTATATAAGCAAAAGAGTAAATTTTTAAGTGTACCTGTAATATACTACATCTGCTGCTCTATTTCATAAGCTTGCAACTTGAAAGACTTCTAACTTTCAAACTCTTGAGGAAAATTCACTTCAACTACCTGTCAATGGGATCCAGTCATCCAGACTGACCTTTCAAACCCCAGTATAAGGTTCTGAGTGGCACTGCTCTCTGTACAACATGAGTGTCCAAGCAAGGGTGTGCTTGTATTTCTGTAGCCACCCTGGAGACAAATGTTGATGCAATATCACATTTCACCATAATAGTTACTGTAAAGTAGACATGTGCTCCTTGTTGCATCAGCTTGCTTTTTGGTACAGGGTGGGCTGCCAGATTTGCAGAGGAAGGTGAATTTGAGTGATGCCCACAAGGATAGCATCTGGGAGCTAGGGATGCAAGGCTTCTTCATTGGCAGCCTTGCTGTCTTCACTGGAAACTCATTAACACACAATCAGAAAGAGCAGTCTATGGCCAGCAGCAAAATATACCAAATACTCTCCACTCTTCCCTATCTGAATTACAAGGAAGTCCAAGGAGGTGTTGGGTGATACCACAAATAAGTCCAAACAGGAACAGGCTCACACCTGAGAAAGAGAATGGTTCAGGGCATCCTCATGATGTGTGGAAATAGCTACCAAAGTGCTCTGCTGCTGCCAGTAAAGCTGTGAACTTGGAGGGCATCCAGTGTTTCATATGCACAGTCTTCTTGGGGCTGCAGCGGGGAGGGGGTAGAGGTAGTAGAAGGAATCCCCAGCTGTACACTATCCAAAAAGGGTGACAGATTTGAAGCAGGTGCTGAGGCTTTGGGGTGATATGTGAGCTTTCAAAATGCTGCTTGGGACTACTTTGCCCTAGTGCCTGGGTCCACTCTGCTGCCCCAGACGCTGCTGAAACACCAGGAGGTCAGGTGCTGGCTGCACTGCCCCAGGGCTCCAAGGGGTCAGGGATGGCTCCCTTGCTGTGCCCAGGAACACTGAGAGATGAATGTCAAACATGGTGGAGAGCCAAAATAACGTGCTGTGACTCCTGTCCTCACTTGCTGCCTGAAGTCTCTTCTCCCTCCAATCCACGTTACAAAGGCTGAGAAGTGCTTTCTCCTCCTCTTTACAGGAAACAATTTTGTCCTCTCTTGCTCTGGCACCTCCCAAAAAAAGGAGAGGCTCTAGGACTGTATCTGGGTGACAGAGACAGAAGAGTTTTTCTATATTCAGTGGCACAGGGATATGGCTTTTGGGAGGGAATAACCTCTCTCAGCCTGGAAGCAAGTGACGGTCAAAGCCTGACGGTCAAAACAAGAGCTACATACAACAGTTGGAGATTTGTACTTTCTTCTTGAGCATGAATGGCAGCTGTTGAAGCAGGATCAAGAAAACGGGTTGCCCCTTGTTTTGCCCTCTGTTTGTGTGCTTGGTGGCCATAGCACCCCTCCCCAGCAGAGCTGCAGGCTGGCTGTACAGAGCCAAGTGAGCTCAGCTGACACAGTTTTAAAAATGAACCCAGTGAGGTGAAAAGATCATTTCTCTCTCCTGACATTTTCAACTACTTAGTTGCTTAATTATCTGTTACCAGAATATCTCCTATAAGCACCAGCAATTTTGCCCATTAGCAATTAGTGAGAACAGTTATTCCACTGAACTTTGTGCAGTTGAATAATAGATTAATATCCATCCCTCTGAGTATGACTAGATGGGGCAGATTCCCAGCTGGAGCAGGCTGACTTAGCATCAACATTTTACTTTCATATTTAAAAAACAATTTTAAAAGGATATATCTTTTATTTCTTTTTCAAGAATAATGACTCTATCTCCTCCTGTTTGGCTGTTCAACCAATCCTGTACACTTTTGTCACCCAAATAATTTCTGTAGTGATCCAGTGAGCAGATAGATTTCTGCCTTGCCCATAACCTAGTTAGTGACATGATCATTTTTAGAAACAGCAGCCAATAGAAATCCCCCCAAAGATGCAGGGTAAGAGTGAGGTTTAATGAAACCTCCTTCGCATTATGTTGTCCAGCTCCATAATATCCCAAATATCTTAAAGAAACAAACTTCTAATGGAGTTATACCACAAGCAATAACTACACAAGACCATTAAATCTTGGAATGGAAAATTCATACCTTCAAATGTGATGTTACAATTAGATCCATTCTGTCATCTACAGATAAAATAGCCATCTCCCTCCAGAAATTAAGCAATCAGGTCCTGTCTTTCAAAGGCTTTGCAATATAGAAAATTCAGTATTTGTAGGTTAGGAGTTTCTGTATAAAGAGCAGACTAAAAATAGGGCTGAAATACATTCTGAAAGAAAACTAGTATTCTTCAAAAACTTCTAAAAAGAAAAAAAATTTGACAAGTCTATTTCTCAGGGTTTTCCCTGGAAGTTTTGATGAGGCATTTATAATTACATCCCCAATAACTGATCTGTGCTATTTTAAAACTGTTTCAACTTTTGCAAGCGTGCATGGATTCTGCAACTAATTCACAAGGTTTCCATTTTGAAGAACCATTACAGGAACATTTTCCCTTCTTCTGCACTTTAAAAAAAAACCAAAGAAGTATATATAAAAAAAGAAAAGCATCCTTAGGGCTGCAGAGCTACATGTGATTTTGGTTAAAGCCAGGCCCTGGAGAGGTCAGCCCCACCTGTGTTTATGTCTGTGCTTACAGAGCAGCTCCTCTATGCTGCTGGCCAGCCGGCAGCTCTGGAGAGGCTGAGGCTGGTGTGGTGTGCCTGGTTCCAGCAGGGAAACGTGAGATAAGGGATCAGATGTCCCACAGCCCGAGGTGTAAGCCAGCCCAAGACATTTCTGCCATTAGCTGACCCTGTTCAGCGTCCGGGGGCGGCGGAGGGCGGCTGCTGGGTGCCTAATGCCCCTAAGACACCCAACCCCTGCGCTGCCAGGGGTCACCTGCCGCGCCACCACACGCACCACACACGCCCGGCTGCCCCGCACGGACTCCACTGGCTCCGGGGGGTCTGCTCACCCCTCTCCACCCTGGGCCATCCCACAGGGCTGTCTGGGCTGTCCCATCTCTGCAGCAAGCAGAGGCACTGAGGGCAAATGGAGATGTCACTGTTGAATTTAGGCAGCTACAGAAGTTGACCTGATATCTTCCACCACACCCTCCATGAGATGCTTAATGAGAGATACATGCCCACCCTGCTGCCTTTGGGGCAAGAGGTAGAGGAGCTCAGCCACCACTCAAAAATGGCTTCTTCCTCACATGTAGAGGAAACAAAGTCAGGGGAGGCCATGGGCACATGGAAAGCATAAATTCAAAGCCTGGTAAGGGTAGGTGTGGGTCTACAACCCGGTCTCCTCAAGAAGCTGCCAGAGAAAGGTTCAGTAGGAGAGGCAGTGACATGACTTACCAGCTCCAGGGATCCTGGCATGTACCAAGAGACCCACATTACGCCAGGTCCTCTTCTCCAGTTGCCTCTAGGAAGAGTGTTTACTACTAATAGCTACTCACTGAAGAGTATTATTTGTAAAGCAGCCCAACTATCCTGTGTTTGTGCCCCGCCTCTCCACAGTGTGACAGTATGAGTGTAACACAAATGCAAACTATGCTTTTCCATTAATAAATATTAATTTATAAGAATATAAATTAGAATATTTATTAATATGAATATTAAAATAAATAAATTTCTTTTAATAGAAAGCTCCGAAGCATTTGCTCAGCAGTGGAGCATGGTGCACATGCACAGTGGCCTTCTTCATTTCTGGGAAAAGTGACCTTTTCCTGAGGGCTGTGCAAGTCTACATACAGAACTGTGAAAAGCAGATCCTTGGAGAAGGGGCTGACTGCAGAAAGGGAGGGAGGGAAGGAAGGAAGGAAGAAAAAAAGCATCTGCTCTCCTCGAGGCCACAGAGGAATTGGAGAAGTAGGATGTTGTTATTGGGGAATTTGGCCTTCTAGGACCAGGCAGCTGGAGAATGGTACACCATTTGTTCCTGTCACTGACTCCTCTCTCACATCAGAGACTCCCATGGGAAACACTCCAAAAGTAAATGCAATCCCCACCTTCCTACTGCTGCTGGGTGTACACACTTCTGAGGCAAGCCTTGCCTCCACACAAACATCCTGCAGAGCAGGTCACATCAGTAGCAACACATGGGGACACAGCCTGGCAGAGAGGGGTCTTATCACACTGGCTCCCAAGAGAGCCTCATAATTTCTCCTTGTCCCATAACTGACCATGGCAGCACAATACACTGGATTTTGTCATAAGAGCTCTAAGTCCCTTTTCTCTGTCAGCTTGTTCAATATATGCCAACAAGTGCTGCTTTGCCATACTATCTTTTTTAACAGCTTTTCCAAGCTGTGCCTATCCTTTCTACCATCACTAAGGTTTTTGGCTGTTCCAGGAGAAGGTACCTATCGTGAGAGAAAGCACATAACTGTGCCGTGTTGCCTTTGCGAAGCTGGCCCCAGATCCTTCACTCCTCTGGCCACAGGCCTGAACAACAGGCCACGTTCCTACAACTTTTTCTGCCATCTGTCCATCTGGCTAAACCTTCTTTTGGTCCTTTTCCCCATTGAAACTGAAATGCCTCCCCACAGAGCTGATGAAACAAGATTTCTGGAAGCATTAAGTTTCAGCAGCTCTAAATTTAACACGTGAGTAAGGCATGAACCATATGTTCAGAACATATTTAGGAAAATTTGGGGAAAACCTGTCCCTCTGGAAGTGTTCCTTTCCTTGGCATAATCACTTCAACATACCCAAAGTTGGTTTGAATCTGAGTGTGTCTTGAAGCTGAGTGTGTCTCCTGGGCACCAGCAGAGGTGACGTGGTCACAGGGTGATGGTTGTGTGTAGTACACACCAAGAGCTGTGCATGGCTCTTGCTCCTGGTGTGCCACCAGGACACCAGCCACAGCTTGTCTGTGGTTCTGCCCAACCTGAATTGGACCCTAAGACTAAGGAAGTTCTCATGCAGAGGCAGAGAAAGGACCTGGGGCAGACAATCCATTTACCATGTAAAAAGGAACAGCATCCAGCTGTGCTGAGACTGGGGTGCAGAATTAAAGAAGAATAACCAAGATCAGGGTCACTCTTGGCTTCTCAGTCTTACCCCTAACAAGCTCTGATAATAGGCTAAACACTCTGAAGCAATGATTTATTGATGACATTCAGGAGCAACCTGATGAGCTCTTTGGAGGCTGAGAGGATCTCTGTCCATCTCGAATTCAAAGTCTGTCAATGCTCACTCCTTACCTGGAGAAGTTCATCTAGGTTTGGTTCTTTCCAACATGAATTGCAGTGGAAGATCAGAGAAGTAAAATGAAAACGCAAATGAAGCCTTATTATGAAAAGCTTGGAGTAGTGAAGAGATGGAGGCAAAGTGAGCATAGAGGCAGACAAAACACTCAAACACTCATGTTACTGACCATGTTTACTTTGGCCATTCTGCATCAGAGGCTGCAGAACTTGCAGACTTAAGATAATCCTTGCACATATTGGACACAGTCATTAGAGTTTCTTCTGCAGATTGAAAAAGGGGATGCCTTTATGTCATTTGGTAGCAGCCTTTACAACATTCTTCCCATGTGTCCCGGTTTGGAAAGTTATTTACCAAGAAAGGTGGGAGCCTCCCTTGAAATGAGAAATATGAACCCCCCTTCCCTCCGAATTAATAATATTTCGAAATCAAGGGGCTCTCAGGCAAAAGATAGGGAAATAGGAATAACAGATCTTTACTAAGTATTTGTATGAGGTAAACAGGCAACAACTGTAACGGTGACAACAAATCAGACCAGAGAACCCACTGGCAGCCCGGGGCGGCGGTGGCCACGTGGTCCGGCCGGGACCGGGAGAAATGAGTTCGAATCTCAGGATNCCCCCACCAGCTCCACCCCCCGCGGGGTCTCTGTCCCTCCTGAGGAACCCCCAGGCAGGGAGGTGCCGCACCCACATGGCCGCAGGGCTCAGCCATTGTCTTCCTTAAGTATTGACAAATTACCATTTCTAAAGAGGAAAAAATTTCTCTAAAACCATCGACACCATGTCATGTACAAGAAATGTTGCCCAGGATTTGATCACCACATCTCTTTAGTTACTACCTCTTAAAGGACACCATGCTCTTAGAGGCACATGAGCTCCTTTTCCTTAGTTTATGTTACTTAGCTGCTTAGGTTATTATGGAGTCTGAATTTACCTTAAAATCTCTTCCAAAATTTAAGAACTTGTTGTTCCATTAATGCACCAGCTTTGCTCACAGTGCAATTCTGTCTACTTTTGGCATCCTCTTCTCTAAAAGTACATTGAAAACTTGCAGAAATTGGAGGTAAAAGTTACATAAATCAGTTCAGACTGGAAGAAGAGCAGCACAAGGAAAAGTTTGGGAATTTGATTAGCACACTTAGCAAAGCAAAGTGCTTTGCTGTGGCTTCTTTAGGCAGTGAAGATGCCCAGTCCTAAAGCCCCTCTTATGCTCAAGATAAAGGCACAGGCAAAACTAGTAGATGGAAATTTAAGACGGAAATGTAGCTAAGGAACAGGTCACCATTTTTAAATAATGTGGGGGACAACCTTCAGACAAGCTGCCAAGGAATGTGATAGCTTCTTCTGATCAAGAGCAACAAGCCTTTAGAAATCTTCAGCAGAGTTAGAAGAACATGCAGATAGCATGCAATGTCCCCCAGTGTAGAAAAAACAGAGGAGTTTGGAGCAAATAGCCTTTCCTTGCTTCAGCGACTTTTCTGCAGATGTGAAAAGCAATCTTGGACCTTCCCATGCTCACTGTGAAGCACTGGGAAACTCCTTTGATACACTGAAAATCATCAGGTTTTGCACCAGAAAGGAAGGTAGATGATTTTGCAAAGATGAATACTGAATGCCATAGGGAGCTTAGTCTGCTCATCGTACTTATTATAAGAAATTAATAAAACCATTACCTCATCAAACCTACTCCAGGCAGATGGTTATCTTGCTAAATAGATGGCTTTACACAGTAGATCAGCTTCATGCTGAGGCAGAAGTCCAGAACATTTTCATCTGTCATCTAGAAGATGCTGAAACCACTTTCCCTCCCTTCTAAGAGCAGCAGGGCTTTTCTGTTCAGGCAGGTAGTGATGGAAAAGACTGCCAACAGAAGCAGGCCCTTGGTTCACAAATAACAAGGACATTAGACACTTTTGCAGCAAAAATTGGTAGCTACCAGCACAAATCTGTGATTTAGGACTCCCAAGAGGAGATGTTCTTTTTTACTTTGTTTTTATAGCACTTTAATGATCATGGGCAAATAAAGTTACAACTATTTTCTGATGCTGCATCTTGGAACAATTATTTATAGCCTATGTAATTAATCTCCAAATCCTGATTTTTTGGCAATGCAAAGCAGTAGCTAGGCCAGGAGTTAATGATTATGAGCTAAGCATTTATCTCACTTGGTGCCATGAAGGCTTGTTCTACTTTCAAATATTATTTGCTCTTATGCATGCTGCTTTTCTGCCAAACCTGAAGACAAATCGCTATTTTTCCAAGAAAAAAAGCACTGTGACTCAGTTCCAATTAACAATGTAGGTTTTAAGTGTAATCTTTGTATTGCTCCCTTTTTTCCCCACTCCTATTTATCACTATTGAGTACATGTCATCTGTTACACTCTACACTTCCAATGCTTCTCCTCTTTTCTCATTTCTCAAGGTATATTTGAGGTAGAGGCATATTGAGCAAAAAGTGAATTTTCAGCCTCTGGTCTGAAAAAACGGGCCCCAGAGGTCACATAATTTTTCTAGCATGTTCATGCACGTGCAAGAGCTGTCCCACTTACAAATATTTACTAAGGAGCCTTCTCCTGCACTGTGCCCTGTATTCCTTTGAATTTGTCCTTAGGTTTCATTTTTCATTCTGCATGATGGAGCCCCAGGTTACTGTTGGGATAGACCTGTTTAATGGTCCCCAAGTGTTGCTGCTTCCTGTGCAATTGAAGATGGCAACAGTGTGCAGGACTACAAAAGGCCAAAACAAAACAAACATATTCATTTTATTCTTTATGTAGGGATTGTGCCTTTGCATCTTTTCTCCTCTTTGTCAGTGAATTGATAAAAAGATCAAAATGGAAGGTATTTTTCTCTATGGACAATGTTCTACTCTGAGAGTATATTTCTCTCTAAAGTTAGAATTTGGCCACAAAACCTCTGTCTTATTGTAAGTTGTTACACAGAGAAACAATAGATAGTATATTTTATAATCCACCTATGTTTATGCTTTAATTATAATTAAAAATTGGAGGTTTTATGAAACTCAGAAGTTAAGGCATTTGAATTACTCAGTCCTTTAATATACTGGATATGCAGTGAGAAATGCAGAATACAGCAAGGTCCCACTCCTTGTGAAGATATTTACCTGTAAACCCAGTGAAAATTTAAGCCAGCCAGAATATCCTCATGCCCTGACTTTCCTGATCATTGCCTTCCAGAAGGGAAATCTCTGCTTGGTTTTCACAAGTAGAGGGACCTTAGCTAGTACTCTTCATGTTTCATTGACCTATTGCTTCTATAAGATGGATTCTGGATTCTAGTTTACTTTTTGTTTTGTCACAGTTTTTTGCTGATGCAAGAAATTTTTTTTTTAATTTTAAAAATAATTTTTGCTATAATTAAATTTTGATTCATATTTCTTTATTTCAGCTTATTTTACAGGTATCAACTAACTGGTAGTCTTGTAAGATAAGTCTAGTTTTTTATTTTTCCCTTGGTATTTTGTACAATATAAATCAAAAGGTAGTTTATGGTTTCAGGTTTTCAGTAGCTTATGGTTTGGTTTTTACACAGACTCACTCACTCACCCCATCAACCTCAAACAAATACTGTCTAAAACTTCTTTGTCAGGTTTTTTTTTTGGTTTGGTTGTCAAATGACATGAAACACGAGGAAAAGTCTGCCAGTGATTTTATTCATTATGTATTCATCAAACTGCAGTATCTACAAATACATTAAAAAGCACAATTAAATTAAGTGTTGTGATTCATTAAAGGGAAAAAATATCATTCAGAAAATTAAGTAGATATTTAAGTTCATTCATGAATTTGTGAATCCAGGAATTTTCAAAATTGGAGACTAAATACGGTGCACTTTGACATTTTTAGTAAGACACAATCAGAATGAAAAATAAATGGTAATATTTCTAGCAGTGAATATGTAACGTTAGAAACTACAGCAGATAAGACCATTTTACTAAGAGAGGCTATCTACTAAGTGATAGTGCCAAAAAATAATTTTTTTCCTTTTTCATTTCCTCTGAAAAGCAACAATACGACCAAGGAAATAATGTAAAGTCCATTACACAATTGATAAAAAATCTGCTTTGGCCTTTCTTTTACCTTGAGGTGTATAATCAAGACTAAGAAACAAATCATAAATGTGTTTAGCAAGAATAGTAGAAATAAGCAAATCTCACTACTTTTTCAGCGCCTCTTGTTCATATTGGTGAAGTGATTTCTAAAACAAGAAAACCAGTTGGCTAGAAATTTCAGCTTATTCCTACTCTTTAGGATTAAATAAAACCTGAGCAGCTAGCATCATGCCAGCTGTTCCTGGAGCCACGCAAGTGTGCATAGTCTCCTTTTTATTAAACAAACTTTGTGGTGAGTCAAGGCATTGAAGACTTCCTTACACCCCAGCAAAGGAGTATCTTCAGGAGAGGGGATAGGAAAATTGCCTGTAGTGAGAGAGCACATTTCAGCCCAACCTGCAGCGGAGCCTTCAGCAGTGCAGGCGCCTGTGTTGAGGCACCCCTCTGAGATCCCTGCAGCCACGCACACACTGTCCTGCCTATCACTGCTGGTCTGCAAATCAGTGTTTGAGCTGAGACAGCAGCACCCAAACCACCCGACGCACCAGCCCCTCAGCTGTAAGGTGCCCAAGAAAGCGGAATTAAGAAGTAAAGATCCGTGCTCTGTGGAGCAAACAAATCACGTCTTCTGAAAGCAGTACTCCAGAGTACCCTGTCAGACAGGGTACAGACTCCTGCCTCTGCCCACTCGCTAGGAAGGGAGCACAGACCCTTGCGAAGACTGCTTCAAACGGGGCCTAGAATCTAAGTTCAGGTTAGGCGGCAAAGCCAGACACCAGAGTTAGGCTGGCCAGCCCAAGCCAGAGAGGTCAGTCTGGAACAGCCGCCCTTCCAAGAGCACAGGGAGCACACGGAGCTGCCCAGAGCTGCAGGCAGCACGCCGCGGGGCACCGAGCGGCCCCTTCACACCGGCGACTGCCTAGTCAGAGGCCTCTGGGACGCCTGGAGGCTTCAGAGCCCATTCAAGACTGTGTCCCAAGAACAGAGGAGCCACTTTGCATATGTGAATTCCAGCCATCTGAGCCTCAAGCTGAAGGTGTATTAGTGTGTCTGTGATGCTATACCAACGGTATGCGGAGTGTCATGTTCTGCCCCAAACTGGCTCTAACACTAACAGGCTGATGAGCTTTCTAGGTAGACGCTCTTGCCATTCTCTTTTTAAAAACCTCTGTGTAATGTTATATGATCCTAGCAGTTTCTCCAGGGACAGCAGACTGCTCCGTGAGGGAGGCTGTGCTACATCTGTCAGTTGCTTGAAAGCTGGCATGGACACGGCAGACAGTGACATCAGCCGTCCACTCAGACCTAGCACAGTGCCAGCTGGTGGAGTTCTGCATTTTCTCCCCAAGGGTTTCTTTCCCCCTGCACAGTGCTTCTTCTCTGTGGAAGCTACAGCCCAAGGCAAGAGATGACAGTTGCACTGGCAGCACAGGACAGAGCATGTGGGCATCACTGCTGCATTTCAGCCAGCTCGGAATCACCACAGAATTCGGGTCTGAGGACAGCAACAGTTCCTTGTGCCTGAAGCTGCACGGGGCATGCAGGAGGACAGGAGTGTGGCCAATACTGTTAGTGCAGCCATCTGTTAACAGATCCCCTACTTTCATGAAATGTGCTGGAACCTCCCTCTTGACCTCCTGCAAATTTAATTTAAGTTGACAAACTAGTTCAAAAGTCATCAGAGTGACCGACAGAGGCTGAGGCTGTGTAAGAAATGAGACATGAAAATGAGGAATGAGACAGGAGAAAGGTTTTTCTAGGATATTATAGATGAAATACAGGTAGCATCTAGTAACCAGCCAGCTAAGTAACATGGGTGAACATCAGTCATCTGGCAATAAGTGGATTCAGACTTGTATAACGCAGAAAAAATGCTTAAGAAATACTGAAAAATTAAAGTATACCCTAAAAAAAATCACTTTTAACATCAGCTCTGAGACAATAAAATGAAGAAAACAATACTGTGGTATATGGGTAAAAAAAAGAATGGCAAATATATTTCTCATTGCAAAATAAATTTGGGCTGCTCCTGAAGTCTCTTTTCATTTCACAGATCCAGAAATTAACAGAAGGAAAAATATTCCCAGTCTAA
>VZRX01005061.1:115345-132171 GCA_013398075.1 Notiomystis cincta | reverse complement strand
GGCGGCAGCGGGATCCGCCCCGAGCAGGCGGGGCAGCGGCGCCCCGCCCCGCCCGCCGCGCTCCCACGGGAGGTGGGTCGCTGGCCGAGCAAGGGGGGCGAGGAATTTGGGGTTTTCCCTCGCCCCCTTCACCCAGGGTTAGCTGGCGCGGTTTAAGCGAGGTAAGATTCAGCGCTTCTAGCGAAGGTAATAAGCCTTGAAGAGCGGGGTTGTTTTAAAAAGGTGAGGCCTTCTGATCAAAATATCCTTTATGCCAAATGAAGGGAAATCGGGAAATTGAAGAAAAGGACGTTTCATTTTGGTTTTGGTTTTAAGGAAGACGACATATCCACGATGAAGCTATTCATCATGATTAATTAAACAGAAATGTCTTCAAACTGCATTTCAAAGTTGCCAAAGAGAACAATAAGGATGCACTGAACACACAAGAAAAGAGGACAATCCCTTAGCCAGAACTGTCCCTTCGATTTTCATCTTCTGCTTTCAACATTAGTATTTCCCCAATAATCTGTGCTTCATTAAGTAATTGCTTTAAAAATCACAAACATTGAAACAGCTACAATGCAGCTCTGCCACAGCTAATTTCCTGTGATATATGCTGGAGATCTATTAGAGTACACAGGTGATGCTCTTTTGAAATAGCACTTGCACTCCTTCTCTACACCATTGTTAGAAAAACTCACATGGTAATCCATGGATAAACCGAAGTAACCCAGTGTAGGCGGGCCGACACCCCAGGAAGACCCTGATTGGTTCAGGGCAGCTAGGGAAGAACTTCATGTGGAAGTCCTTGAAAAATGCAGAGCCCAGTCAAGAGCAAAGATATTCAGATGGGTTGGGTAGGACCGCAGCTGAGATCTGGGAAGAGTTTGGTAAGCAGCTCGCTAGCACTTCTCTGCTTTCAGAGACATCCCCTGCACATTCTGAAAAGCCCTAGTGTAAGAGGTGAACTCTCAGTCTCTTTGGGTAAAGAATAACCTTTTACAATTCCTACCTTCTTAATTTTGAACTCTGATTTCACCCCTTGGCAAACAGAAAATAACTGTTAATAGATGCTTCGTGAAGAATACAAAAATGTAGGAATTTCTGTGAAGTGATAATACATGGATATTTTAAGTATTATTAGGACATCACATGAAAAATAAGGACTGTTGGGGTAAGCCTGGTGTGCACAGTCTGTTTATATTTCCACACTGGCATTTTATAGCACCCGGGCTGTTTGGGTTGCCCTTAGCAGTAATGGGAAACCCATAAGTTCTAAAGACTTAGGAGAAGGCAAAACCAGATACACCAAAGTACAGGAGACATCTTAAAAACTATGTAGCTATGAAAAAGATGTAAAAGGTTACAAAGATATTTTCAAAGTTTCAATAGTTTCTGGTGAAAGCCGTAGCTGAGTCACACACACAGAGTGCCCTTTGAGGCCAGAGGCTGCTCTGGCAGTGTACATTTATTTCATGTTACATGTTGGGAGGTGGTCATTAGTGGCTGACAGGTGATGGAGGGGGCCTGGTGGCTGTCACAACTTGCATTTGTTCAGCCTCAGGATGATGCAAGGAGACATGTGGAGATTGCTTTTAACCCTGCTTCTAGAGACCCCACAGAGATAAGAATTAGTTAAAATGAGGGTTTAGTTCTGTATCCACATATGCAAGACCTAAATGAAGTAGCTGCAACTCAAACATCCAACCTGTGCCTGCTGTATGGTGCCAGCAGGGATTAAGGGGAGGCGTGCTTATACAATTTCTTCTGACTGCTGAATTGTTGGCTTGCAGCCTGTGAGAAGTGGCCACTTGAAAAAATACCAAAAATGGTTTCACATGACCCAGAGGCAGGCTGAGATATGTGCATAGTACCCCAATTTCTATCAATTTCTGAAGTAAAAGTGGAAGTGGACTTTTACAAATGATCACAGGGAGAATATGTAGAAAATCCCCTATAATTATGCTATTATATCCCCTATAATGATATTATCTACTACCTAAAAGTCTGTATATCTGAATTCTAATATCCATCTGTTTCTCTGTACTTGCAATGATTTTTCTCCCAACAATAAATATGTGTTGCAAGCCAGAGACAATAATATCTGTAACAGAAAGTATGTGGCTCACAGATGGGTATCTCTACCAATGACTTAAGCATTTTGAATCAGCTGACCCATTCTCATATAAATGCTGCATAATAATCAGGAGAGAAATAAATAAGCACAATTAAATTGGTATAAGAATGATAATAACAATAAAAGAAATCCCGTTTCTTTTCTCACAAAATTAAACACCAGATTATCTCCTGGTTAAATACAGAATAACTGAATTATTTGAATGAAACAGCCTCACAGCTGGATCAATGAGACAAGAGAAGGCACTTCTTTAAAGAGAGGAGAGAAGGCACCTCTGCTAAGTATTTGGATTCTACTCCTACATATTTGTGTATGTGACTAAATTTTCATTTTCATTTATATTTATGCTGAATACATAGTTTTTAATACCTTGTCTGTAGTTTACTGCATCATGTATGAGGAGTCATCTGAATTCATAAGCCACTCTTCTTCACCAGTTCCTATTTCCAGGAAGCTCCAAGAAGTAAAACCTTTTTCTTTCTTCTTTTTTTTTTTTTTTTTTTTTTACAGTAGTTTTGTTTTGCTTATTTTCTTGCTGTTATAAACGTTCAACTTGGTGAAAGCAAGCACAGAGGTGGTTTTTGTGCTGGAGAGGGAAGGAGGAGGGAGGCAAATGAAAAATCCTAAATAACATCTCTAAGTACCCCAGCAGTACCTTCTAAAGCTGGAAGATAAAGCTGATGAGGAGGTTACCATGACTACAGAGGCGGCATATTTGAATGAAAATGGATGTTAAGCTTTTAAATGCTAATTGCAGTTGGGAACAGGTGACATTTGAAATAGCAAAATTATTTCACACTTTGCAATTTGTAACAAGTGAAACAGGATGGAAGCAACATAGAGTTAAATTGAAACACTGGTTCTGGTTTCAGCTGAGATAGAGTTAATTTTCTCTGTAAGAGCCACTAAGGGGTTATATTTTGGATGTGTGATGGAAACAGTGTTGATAAACCAAGGATGCTTTATTACTTGTTTTTGTAAACAGCATCAAGGCCTTTACTGTTCCTCACCCCACTCCACCCAGCAAGGAGGCTGAGGATGCGCAAGGAGCTGGAGGGGCAAACAGCCAGACAGCAGAACCCGACTGACCCAAGAGATATCCCAGACCATATGGTCTCAGCATATAAAGCTGGGAAATAGGAACAAGAAAGGTTCTTAGTGATTGTCTGTGTTTCCCCAAGTCACCATCACATATGATGGAGGCCTGCTCTCTTGAGGATGGACGACCTCTTCCCTACCCATGGGAAGTGACAATTGAATTCCTTGTTTTGTTTTGCTTGCATGTACAGCTTCTGCTTTACCTTTCAAATCAACATTATTGCAAACCCACGAGTTTTCTCACCTTCATCATGCTGATTCTGCCCCCTGTCCTGATGGGAGGTAGTGAGCCACTGGCTGTGTGGAGCCTAGTTGCTATTGAGGCTAAACCAAAACAGACCTTTTTGTCACCCAGCATGAGTCTCAAAGGGTGCAAGATAATGCTCGATTGGGATGTGCTTGATTGAATTTACAGCAGTTATGCTGCTTAGCTATTAATCAACAGGCTCCTGTGCTTGCCATGGGGCTCACTTTCCTGGCTGTATATTAGAGTCTAGTGCTTGTTAGTGACTGCTTTTTGTTTCACTGCTTGCCATAGGGCTATGCTGCTGATCATGTTATCCTGCCGGGCCTGGGAGCACTCTGATAACAGCCGTGGTGATGTGCGTGGGCTGGCAGGTGGCCAGGGCATCGCTGCTCACTCTGTGCTACTCTGCTGGGCAGGCTGGGAGGCCACTGTGAAATCAGCTGAAAGGCACTGTGCCCTGTGAATGAGTAACACAGGAAGGAGCAGGGCACCCCAAAGTGTCTATGGCCATGGCTGTGCCTCTGCCAGAATGTGTACCTCTGGAAGAACCTGTGGCTGTGGTTACTCCTGTTCCACTGCAGGTACACCTCTGAGGGGACTGTGGCACAGGGATGAATCCCTGCTGCAGCAAGAGCACCTTGAATGAAGTGTGCATGAGGTCATGCTGGAGCACCTTGATGTTTGTATCCAGGGAGAAGCCCACGACAGAGCAGGTATGCCCCACGAGGGACTGCAGCCATGGGTAAGGCTATGTTGGAGCAGGTTTGCTCCTGAAGGAACTGTAGCTGTGGGTGAGGAGCCCTTCCTTCTCCTTCCTCCAGCTCTACATGCTGAGCATGATGCCATATGGTCTGGAATATCCCTGGAATATGGGGTCAACTGTCCCAGCTATATCCTCTCCCAGCTCCTTGTGCACCACCAGCCCACTCACTGGTGGAGTGCTGTGAGGAGCAGTAAAGGTCCTGACACTGCTTAAGCCCTGCCCAGGGGTAATGATAGCATCCTGGTGTCATCAACACTGTTTCTGACACAAATTCGAAAGATAGCCCTTAGCCCTCATAGAGAACTCTATCCCAGACAAAACTGGAACAACATGGATATGGTCTTTATTATTAAAGTATGTTGAATAATTTGTTAGTAATAATAAGCTAACACACTGCACATAAACCATAGTGTTTAAGGAGCTGAAACTGTTTATATTGTCTGAGTAATACATTCTTGTGGAATATATTGGGCAAAATTAATCAGACTTTTTACAATTAACTACAGGAACAAGTTTCCAGTAGCCCACATTAAAGAGGACATCTAAACTTAATATTCAGAAACTAAAATTCTTAGTGATGAGTAAATCCTACAAGTGCCTTAATTTAGGAATGTTACTTACTGGCACTCCATATACTGGGAAACAAAACATGAACATATACACAATGGTAGACATTCTTCCCTAGAGCCAAAGCCACAAACTAAATTAGCATGTAGGCCAGTACCACTGTGTAACTATTGTAGTTTGCTGTTGTACCATCAACTAACCTGACTTTGGGATCTGCCTGTAAAAGATGCAAAATATGTACTTTACTTTCAACTCTAAGTATTTTCTTACCATTAAGCCTCAAAGTTTATCTGACATTTCAGTTTAACTCCAGTGGGTTAAATATTACTTGCTAACACATGCCTCTTGAAACAGCCTTGGTACTATTATTACATATCCTGATCAGTTGTAATGAAAACATACATTTTGCAAGAAATAATTTATGTAAGGCTTTGACAGTTTTTGAGGGTTTTTAAAATATTACTTTTTCTGTTTTATTTATTTGTTTTTAGACATAAATAAGATGAGAAATCTGAGGACTGTACAGCATAGTTATAATAAGCACCATGAACAACTCTATTAAGGAGGCTAAAACTAACTGCTTTTTGTTAATTCCAGTTTCTGCTAGTGAATAAAGTGATAGGAAAATATAAACTGAGTATAACTTGAAAAAACATGTTATTTAGTGTTCAGCAAACATGGCCAAAATAGCTTTTGTGTTTAATGTAATGTTTAAAATACTAATTAGACATAAGGCAATTGTAAATGTTGTCATTATAACATGCCAGTCTCCCTAAAGGACAGTCTAATTCAATGAAAACATAAATCTTCCTTCTCTTTATCTAGCCTTCAGAGGACTATCTCAGAGCTGAGCCACAACAGCCTAACATTTAGTGCGATGACAGAAGAAAATACTCTGTGGAATCAATCATAATTGAATTCCGCTAAAAAATCTAGGTATATTATACACAGACGGTTATTTTTACTTACAAGGTAATTCAAAAAAACCCCAGCACAGCAGTATGGAGCAACATGTCTTCAGCTTTCACATTACGTTCTCTTTCAGATGACATAGGTTGCTCCTCTGAAGCTCCTGGTATCTAATGTAGCCCCAGTGAGCTGCCCTGAAATCAACAATAATGTTTATTTCACTGCAGTCTGTGGTCTACCAGCCCCATTTATAAGAACACTTGCAAGGTGGCAAGTCAGCAGAGTTGGAAGCAGTTGTTGGTTTGTTGGATGAACTCCAGCATCCTTGCCAATTGCCCAGCAGTTCCACATGCCCCATTGCTTGAAGCCTCAGCTTGAAACCCTCTGCTCCTGGTGATTTGTAATACTGAGGAGTACCTCAGGGGTGGAGGTCAAACATGACAGTAGCTACAGCTCTGGATTTCTCACACACTTTATTCATGACTAGGCCATTGTCCAGAAAGAGCTGGAAGGGAATGCCTCCCACTGCCATACTCCTCTCACAAACTAAATTGCCTTTGTTGCATCACACAGCAATTACCTTTTTCTACCATTTCTCTATCCCTACGTTCTCATAATCCTTGCACTCAGGGAATAACAAGTTATTTGTCTTCATCTCTGCAGTAACCCATTTTTCAGACAAATTCTTACATTCTTTTGGATTTATTTCAGATAAATAAATATGAAGTCAAAGTTATCCTCAAATAATGAGGTTTGAAACCATGAGAATTTATGAACTATGCTTAACTATGCACAGAGCTGGAGTACAGAGGAAGCAAAATCAAAGAGATAAGAAAATCTTTTTACAGGTTTACAGAAGTCAATGCTAACCCCTTGACATTGCCAATGAAAAGAAAGGAAATTCATGAGTCATTTCCCTCTTGCACTGCTAGGTCCTTGTGTGCCTAGTACCAATTAGTATTGCTCAGTTAAAGAGTCCTGCACACGTGCACTGAAAGTGATTATGTCATGGACTAAAACATGCCCAGGTCAGTAGACAGGAGACCCCATCTATCAGCAGAATTAAAAAATTCGCAGTGGTTGCAAAAGGAACAGAAACCTTTCAAAGAACAGCTGACACAGTGGGCTTTGTATTTGGTAGTGGCCAAAGCACTGAGTTGCACTATATTGAATTTTAGAGTAAGGTTAAAGAGTGATTTAAAGCAGCACTAAAGAATTAGTCCCATGAAAAGAAAAAAAACCAGACCTCTCAAACTAACAATGGGATGTGGAACCAAAATATAAGATAGAAGTGTGAACCAAAATAAATAGATGATTTAAGAAGCTTTCAGAAGACAAGACACACATTTTTTAAAATGGAAGACTCTCTGTCATGTGTTAAATAATTCAAGTGTGTGTAATCCTCCTGCATTCATTAAGAGATTTTTAGAGAAATCCCCAAATCTATTCAAATTTCTGAAGTTTACAAACCTGTGTTATGTAGAATTATTCTGATCACAAATAAAGAGCAGTGATTTTTTAAGGTACTGTAGTAGCTTTTTTAAGAATTAGTAAAACAGACCAGACTAACATAGTAGTTCAAGAGAAAAAACAGAGAATTATTTCTTTTTATGAGATTTAAGACAAAATACAAAAATGAGATCTGGAACTATCCATACATAGTGGTTGTGTTGGTTTTTAATCTGTCTTGATTATGATGCAGTTTAGTGCACAGACTAAGGTAGAAATAAACAAGTGAAACATAATTTGAAGGTGGCTTAAATATTCAAAAAGCTTAAATGCATCACCCATTAGACATTCTAAAGGTCACTGTAATATGTTCATTACATTAAGAACAATTTAAGAAGACAGATGCAATTACTTCATCTGGGTTTGTTGTTTTTTTTTTTTCCCCAGATATGTGATCTTTAGTGCTAAGAACCTCTGCTCTATGTCAGATCTAAGAGATGTTGACTTGCAACTCTCTGCAGCTGGACCACCAGCATCAGTTCCTGCAGAACCTAAAAGTCTCTCTCCAAATATCAAATGGCCAGTGCTACCTTGAATGCAATCTCTAGTGATAAGAATTTTTTGCCAAAAGATCTGCGAAGGTGCTGCTCCAAACTTGTTTTACTACTACTTTCAGGCAGTTTTGGATTGTCTCATTTGACATTCACTGGTTTGTGGCATCTTGGTTTATCTCCTTAGCTGTATTTAAAAGACATGAAATTTACACATAAGAGCAAAATGTATTCAATTTAGCTCCATTTTAATGCCAAGAATGAGTAAAGATCTCTATTGATTTCTGTAATCCTTGGGAAAGAGTAGCTTTTTTTGATCTGTTGTCATTTAATAGTAAATGGTATGCATCATGCCCCAGGTCAAAGGAGACAATATTTACATGCACAGTTAAAATTAAACCAAGCATTATAAGTGTAGTATAAAATGTACCTTGATTCCCTTTAATCCTGCTACTCCAGATTTGTATTTCTCAGCACTAGCTAGAGAAATTAAGCTTAAAATATCTGCAGGTGAAAGTCTGACTTGTAAAAATCAGGTATGCCATTGACTATGCAATGTTTTAGCAGGTAAGTGAACAGTTTAAAACTTGATATTTGATGATAACAACATTCAAACATCAGTTTAGCTAAACTTTAAGTATTCTGAGACAATGAAAGTGGATCTAATCAATGCTGTTGCTGAACTAAGGTTAACTACTCCTGAGTGGGTAAAAGGAGAGTGACTTTACAGATTTTTTGCCAGTGATGATATTACAGCTGATGCTACAAGGGTAAGCTTTTCAACAAAGTAAGAGAAACGTGATACTCTTCGCAAAACCAACCAGCAACTTTTTGCACACAGGCTCCAGCCTAGGGGTTGAAACAGCAGCTTTTCTTACTATGGGCTGTATAGAGAGTTTGAGACACAAATGCTTAGTGCTATGGGCATTCTCTTCACTTTTAAAAGGAGAAAGAAGTCTGTTTCTGCATACTGTCCCTGTAGGGCAGCAGGGAGGCAAGAAAGGGGAGTGGTGCCTCATGGTACTCTCCACACACCTGGGAACTGCTCCAGCAGAGCCCGGGTAATGCAAGTCCATGAAACTTGTCCTCTCTCCCTAAGCATGTAGAGCAAATGACTGACAGCCCTTGCTGACCTGAAGAGTTTTTGAGTCATCTTGCTGGCATAGAGCAAGAGAAGAACAATCTAAAACCTGAAAGATCATGTTCAGATCTATTCCAGGATGTCTTGAGATGAAAGCTGTAGCTCTTTCTTGAAGTTTTCTCACCTTTTGTAATGCACACTTCAGTCATTTCTTTTTAGGAAGAACAGGCCTGGAAATCAGTGTGGTGATACACAATTACTTCAGAAGAGTGTGGCTGATTTCCATGCATCTACTGAACACAGCAGGCCAGCCTTTGACAGTATGATTTTTTTTTCCCCAGCAATTAGTTTATTGTCAGATCTTCTTGGAAAAGAAGTGAATGAACAGAATACCATGTTAAGCCACGGTCTGGCATGATTTGGGGAGAAGGGTGGTGTGTGCTGAGATTTTGTGTGATTAAGCTCAAGTGAAAGACTAGAAATTCCTCCTGGCAAAAGAAGGCCAAATTGCTAATCCACTTTTTTTGGACAATCTTCTTCTTTTTGTCCTCTAAGGGGTCATTCTCATTCCTCAAGTGCAGCAAGAGCTTGTAGGGTCAAGCAGCACCAACAATGTTGCTCAGGCACAAAGTGGGTCTGCCATTACCTGTAGATGCCCTACACATGTATCAGAGATCTGTGTGGCCTTTGCCAGCACAAGCATTGATGCTTCATGGTTTCCATGGAAATTTACTCTTTTAAATCTTATCCTTTGCATGCAGGCTGTTTGCTTCATTGTGTCAAAGTACTGATGCATCAATGCAAAAAGGTTTAGGATGGGCAAAAGCATAGAATGGCAGAGCTGCCCCTTGCTGGAGGGACGTTCTGGGGAGGAATGATAGTGAGGGAAGTAAGCTTGGAATGGACACAGGCAGCAGGATTGAAAGTCACTTGGGTCAGTGTAGGAGCTTATATAGTAAATCAAGGATTTGTGGTTTAGGTGCATTTAGAATGGAACTAGCTCCATTCTGTGGCTTGTTTGAGCTTGCCTGCAAACTGTGGGAGCTAAATCTACTTCTGCCAAATTTTTCCATCTGTGAGTAATTTCTGTCCCTTCTAAAGGGTTCAGGAACTATGTTTTGTTTTATTTAATCTGTGGCCTAGCTGGTCCAAGATTTCAAAATGGATGAATCAGTTGTGGGATTTATCTGAATTGCCAGGGGCTGGTGTGGTGCTTAACTCCTGCCAATCTAGCTGGTACTCTGTTTTATCCCAGCTTGATGTTTTATTTTGGGGGAATGAGAGGGAAAAATTTGGCTGCTTCGAAACAAAGGACTTTGCTGGCAACAGAAACTGGAAGTGTAATTATTTACTGGACTTGTTTTCTCATCAGTCACATTCTGTCTGTAATTTTGTTGGACTGGTGACTAATAAATTTTAAAAAACAAAATTATATATGCAGACATGACACACTCTTCTTATGTAGGCATACTAAACTCAGATCCTATAGAGTTAATTTGCTGAAACTTTACTTGGAACAGAAATTAATGCTTTCACTTAATAAATCAATATGTTTTAGAGCCAAAGAGTATGTATCTGCTCTTCAGCAAACTTAGATTTCCCACAAATAAGCAGAGCACATGTGCCATGAGTTTCAGAGGGTAGTAAAAGACACAAATGTGAGACAGGGACTGCAGAGGGAGAGGAGATGACCAGAGTGCTTCTGCTTTCATGCAATGCCACGTGCTCTATGACTGTATATATGAATGTATATATTCTTCTAGTATGAAGAATGAAACGGAGACATAAGGAGGAAATGTCCCACAGAAAATTAGCCTGGGCTGCCAAGGGGTGTTGCAGAGCTGGTGTTGGCATGGCCCTGTCAGACACTGCTTCTGGGGCAGTCCTGAGGATCCATGGCCTCAGGTGAGCTGCCTGCAGGCGCAGCTCCTGTGGAGGGGAGGTGTGAGGCAGGGACCAGCCCTGCTGCCTTCTTGCTCCTCACAGGTGTCCATGGATACTGCACGGGGTGTTGGAGACCACCCCAGGCAGAGGGAGCCAGCTCTCTGCATTCATCAGGCTGCTGTGAATTCCCAGGGGAGGGCAGCACGTTTGGAAACACCAGCAAGCACCCTGGCTGCGGGTCCCAAAGCTCTGGAAGGACACACGCTTTTCTGCACAACAGTGCAACCACTACAGCAGGCCTCCATGAGATTTCCAAATTCTCCTAAAGCTGCAGCTCCAATAGCATACCTGTTTTTTCCAAAGCATATTACTGCTTTAACATTTTATAATATGCACTGTCAAACACAATTAGGCTTTCTAACTCTCGATATTTTGTCTCCAAGTATCTCATCCAGTTGCTGAGACTTTCAGGAGGTAGTAATTCAGTCTTTTCCTATAACAGTTGGTATCCTGAGTTATGTTGATATGCATGTTGCCAAATTTGGACTCTCCCATGTGCTATAGCTTGTCTCTTCCCCTTTCTTCTGAAGAAAAAGTTATCAGCTATTCTTTCAGTAAGTCTATATGATACTCCTATGATTCCAGATCATTCATTTCCATCATGAGTTTATAAACCTGTGGCAGCTCTCATAATTTCAAATAGTTTGTTTTTGCTTGGGTGCAGCTTTGCCCATTTCATCATAATTCTTCAAACTGTCAGGTTCCAGATTTCAGTATAATAATATATTCCCATTTTCAAGTTGATGTTGCCAAAAACCTCTGTAGTGGTGAATATATGAAATATATGAAATTTCATGGTGTCTTGCCATTTAACAGTGCTAGCTACCTTCAAACTCTGGCACCAAATGCCACTTGAGCTGGCTGATTTATTATTCCTATATGACTTTCCACCAACTTTTGGAACCAGTTTTAGCAGGGTCTGTTAATTACGAAATCTACCTTCCCAGGGATTACTTAAACAGATGACTATTATACAACATCCCACTGTCTGCAGTTGTACAGTATCTGGCAAGGAAAACTTTCATAAAAAATCACATAGTGGTCTGTAACCTGTTTTCCAGGAAACTTGTTTCTGAGGTGTTGGAATAATAATGCAATTCCCAGGCAACAATACCCAAGTTTTCTAAAGGAACCAAATTTTTCCTGATATGCAATGTAAACATTTTTGGTGCTGGCTTGGCCTGAACATCTGACACACTGGACAATTTTAACTTTTTTTATTGAAAACAGAGTTGTGGATGAGACCTTTCACTTTAGCTGTAATTGTGCAACATCATCTGCATGGCAATTCTTGCTTTTAAAAAATAAAATTATCCTTCTGTGAGTATGAAAAAAAAGGACCATATTTTCTGAGTTAGAAGAGCAGGAAGTTTATGTTTTCTGCCTAGCAAACAAGAAATAATTAATTGATTATGAAATAATCAATGTACAGCATAGAATGCATTTTCAACTCCTGATTATAAAGGTGATTACTGCTTTGGCTCTTAAAAATATTATTTCCCCTACACACACATGCAGCTTCAAAGCTCATGTGCTCTTCTGGCTTCGTAGTGGAGAAATCAAACTTATGCCTACATGAGAAACACAGAAACAGGGAGAGGAGTTGTAGAGTGTTTGGCAAGAAAGATTTCTGTAAACAATCATGTAGCAATCTAAGATCTGTTTTCCAGATATGCAATAACGCTGCTTTTTTTAATCTTCATGTTTTCACACAGTTGCATACTCTTACATTATAAACTATGAAATTGCTGATCAGATTAAAAATCTGAACCTTTATGGAATGATCTGATATCATCATACATTCTCATTTAGTGAGATATATGATGCTTTCAATTGCTACTCTGTTTCTTGAAGTAAAAAGAATATGAGAGCTCATCCCATACAGTTAAGAAAACGTAATTAACACATATTATTAAAGGCATCTTCTCTTGCTCCCACTGAGAATTTTTAAGGAACTCAAACAACTCTTTAGTATTCACTTCTGTCTTTTAAGATGGTTTTCCTTCACTCTGTTACCCAAGCAGGACCAAACCTTAACTGCTAGAGAAGGTAAGGATCAAACCCTGGTGGCTGAATGATTCTCAGACTGCTGTTAAGAAGTAACATCACCTGAAAGAAGACACCCTGTATTAGTGGAGTAACAGGGCCAAGGTTCATCCCAAAGACAAAATATCCTGAAATCTACTAGTGGCATTGCTAGTATGGGTAGCACTGCAACCAGGACAAAAATATTACGTTTTCTTCTCAGTTGTTCTTTTTCTACACTTCAGTAGACTTATTCCAGGTTTATACTGAGCTGGTCACATTGACCTTGCTAATTACTTTAGCCACAGCATGACCTCCACCTAGAGCAGGCTGAAATCTAGGACAGCAGCCAAGCAGCCTGTCTGTGCAAAAATAACATTTTCAGAACTCTCTCCCTGCTGATCTTTTCACTGCATGCTACCTGTGATATTTTATATAATCCTAATCATTGACAGTTATATTATTTTGCATTTCTTAGAATCTGAATAACGAGAACACATTGACCAAATAATTTTGCTCTTTTTACTTTACTTTTAGGTTCACTTCAAAATCTTATTCTTTAATATAAAATTTACTGTGTCAAGATTGAAAATACTGCAGAAGAATGTCTTTACTGAATGTACTAGGGGGGGAAATACCCACAGAAAAGTATTATTAGTTTAAAATTTTTGGCAGTCCTTATGCTTGGCTTCATCACAAATGACGTTTGAGGCATATCTTTTGGATAACATAGACCTGCTTTTTTCTGTGATTATATATAATGTAGATGTTGAACCAAGATGAAGTGGAAACATCTTAGTTCTGCACAGTTAGCACTTGCATATATTTAAAGAAGAAAAAAAACATTGTAAATGAAACTTGTTAATAAAACAGGTGAAAATTTAAACTTTATTAAATGTACCTCTTGACAGTTTCCATTAATTTATGTAAATTTATTTTAGTTTTATTGCTGTAGCAAACTGAAAATGCATTGAGATGAATGAGAAAATGACCTGTTCTGATATCCATAATCATGAATGCTGTGTGTTTTGTAACAACTAGATCTGATTCCAGGAAATAATAAGTCTGATTTCAAAACTATCACAGGGACAAATGAAAAAAACAACCAAATGCCTCATTTCTATTGTTATATAGAAACCATGGCCATTGCAAGACTCCGTTGTGACTTCTTCAAAAGAACAGTAGAAGAGTTCATCTCCAGAGGTTATTCTCCAGATCAGATGAGCTCTAATCCTATTTTAATCTCAGTGGGCTATATTAAACAAAAGCAGAAGGTCTGGATGTTAGAACAGATTAGCCTTGACCTCACTGAGATCAGACTTAATAAGGAATCAGGTGTACATAAATTGCCATCAACCAAGGCTTCTAATGATGCATTGTGGGTAGTGATAGAGGGGCAAAGTAAAACTTCCTTGTACTGCAGAGCAAGTGAGAAAATCCAGCAACCACTGCACTGTGAAACTGTGCTGAAAGGCATACAGCTTACACTAAGCTCTCCTCTCTCTGTCAAATATTTTACTGTTCCTTAAGGGTGAAAATCTGCTTTCTGTGGGTATAAAGAAAGGATAAGGACAAAAAGCTTGGGTGGAAGCTGCAAAAGAAGAAGCATTTAGAGTGTGTAAAAATTTTACAATACCATCAGTAAAGTACATAAACTGTATAAGAGATGATAAGTTTTTAAAATTCAGTAGACTCACCACAATTTTCAGCAGAAACTCTCTCAAGCAGCCACTCATCATCTGATTATCAGTTATATTTTTATTGCTGCAAAACCTATTATATATGACTACAGATAATCTTCAGTCCAATGCCCTGCTATATAACCTAATTTTGCATATGGCATTATATTAAAAGGGCAATATAATAAAAGCTTATTAAAAGTCCACTCAGAGAACTCTATGAGATTTTATTCATCTGAGACACATGAAAATTCAGATACACTGTTGAATAAAGATACTAAGTTTTCATTTCATTTGCACATTGTACACCTGGCCTTGTTTTGTCCCATTTGCAAAGTTTTTAACTATTCTCTTGTTCAAAATTGTCATGTTAAGGGTTTTTTTAGGCAGTGGTCATGTTGCAGTAAATCCAGTTTCAAAGGGTTGGTCCAAAACCTTATCCATGTAATGCCAAGCACTGAATTGTTCTCCCCACCAGAGCTGTCTTCAGCTGTAGCTGACATAACACAGTGTCACATATGCTGGCTAATGCAACAGAAATGGGAATCATGCATTCCCTCTGGTCCAGCTCAGCTTTCCTCTGCCAGATGAATTGGTATTGTGCAAATGTGACCTTAATCATCATATAACTTCAGCCTAGTGGCTGGATCTGCATTTTCCTTTTTTTTCAATACAGGCACTATTTATACTATTTTCTAGTTGCATAGTACAAACCTCAGAAAGCAAACCTCAAAAAAGCATGCTTTGTAAATAAATAATGGATACCTTCAAAATTATACTTATTATATACTCTGTAATTCAGCCTAATCTTAATACTTGAGCTATAGTTTCCCTTTCCATATTTTTATTTTCATTCTCTGTTTCCATGGTCAACATCATTGCCTTTTAAAAAAATATTAATTTTATTTTGGAACATATGTAGAATCACATTAATCTTCAATTCAGCCTTGCAGAGAAATATACCATGTTTTTGTTGTTGTTGTTTTCTTTCTAAATACAGCACTGGTGACTAAAAAATTTAATTTCCTTTGACTGTTCAAACTTACTTCAAATTTTGTCAATACTAATTCTATTACTAACTGCACATAAATGCCATGCTTGGCAACTTCTTTTTTCTCCTTTTTCTTCTTTTCCTTTCCCTTTCCTTTTCCCTCCCCCTTTGGTTTTCTTTTTCCTTTTCCTTTCCTTGCATGTTCTGTTACTCTTAGAGAATTTTCCATACCTTATCTTTTCAGCAAGGTCTTGTCATCTTCCTAGAAGATTAGGCATAAGAAAATGCCACTCCTGCTATGTGTTCAAGTCTTTCAGTGCTACTAATTTGACTAACAAAACTCTTCCCTTTGTTTTAATGAGGATGTCTCAGCACATACAAATTTGTTAGCCAGTTTACAGCATTAGCAGCTTTGAGAAACATATTGTTGTTGAAAAAGCAACACAGAGACAGATAGTATTACTAAATTGACTGGAAAAATAAAATAGCTTTGATATCTGTAAACAAGAATATAGTTTCCCATTTGTCTCATCAACCTAGTACATTAAAAGAATTTTCTTATACTCCTATCTCTAAAGTCACCCAAGAGAGAATTTTTTTCATTTCGTCTACCTGTCTGCTCATATGCTTGTCTGATCTCTTTTTCAAAAAGCTGCAGCCACACTGCCTGGCAGTTTTATGCCAGAGAGCTCCTGCTTAACTGCTAGCAGCTGTCCCAGCCGCAGCATCTCTGCTCTGGAGGGGTGGGGATGTAAGCTACAGTTTACAATTACCATCCCAAGATCTACTTCTTCTCTGACCCTTTCAGAAGAGTGTAACAGTTGCTTGTTATTCCAGACGTCCTCTTCAGGATGGTCTGTCACCATCGACAGCTGTGTTTTTCCACGCTGGCTGTGCCTTGGGTACTCAGCCTTGTGCCTGCGGAGGGGGTGCCCCCTCTTCGAGGGGAGCAGCAGAAGCCCACTGCTGTGTGCAAGCAGGAACTGTGCAGAGAGGCTGATCTTGTCTGCCAGCATTGCACTGGGCACAGAGCTCTGCAGGTTAGAATCCCCTGGGTCGATGGTGCAGAGTGAAAATGAGGAGGAAGAGGAGCCACACAGAAATGTTTCTCGGTTCCCTCCAGAGAGCTGGAAATATGTAAAACAACCAACAAAATGCCTAGTAGTGGCTGGATTCTTATTGCTCCCTGTGAATGTAGGTTCTTGTTGTATTCTGATATTGTATTTTGATAATGATTGTCAAGTTAGTATGACAAATATAAAACAACCCCCAAGGATTTCAAGACAGAAAGAGAAATGTGAGACAGAGGTACAGAGATGACTTAACACTTTTTTTTTGATAGGCCTGTGGTCCATACTAGGTTGTTTTTATTAGTGTTATTTCTGTTGTTGGCTTTTTCTTTC
>VZRX01005061.1:55601-115316 GCA_013398075.1 Notiomystis cincta | reverse complement strand
TGCATCTTCCCAGTTACGAAATATGAACAGACTTCTTTACAACCCACATCTGCTGCTCCACTGACTTCTGATCAGTAACTGGAGTCAATCTACAAGACATACGCAGCAGAGATGTCTCTAGTGAATCTCTTATTTTTAAATAGCACTGAAAATAAACATTGAAATCTGGTTTCTTGCCAGCCTAATTCAGAAAACAGTAGAAAAGTAACAGCAGGCTAAACCAGGCATTCAGCTATAGAATGGGGTCATAACAAAGGTTAATCAGCAAAAGCAGTGGCAAACATGGAGGTTTTGTGTAGAAAAGTTCTAATTAGTACTCAGAACACTTAGGTGTCAGGATTTCTTTTGTCACACAGATATCACAAAAAGTGTCTGAACATAGATACACAGATACAGACACATGTAAGAAGAAAGTACTTTTTAAAATGCAAGTTAGCTTCAGGAAACACAGTTATTTCCTAAATCAAGACATCAAAAGTAGCTGAGTTATGGTAATTGCCTGTATTAGTACTCATAGTCCACTGCAGAGGTGAGGGGAAAAACGCCTTCCACTGGGCTAGCATGCTTTACAGTGCATTTTCTTCTAATAAACATCATGTAGTTATTGCAATTCAGTGTGGGCACAGCTATTCTTCACTTGGAGATAAAACTGTTCCCACTGGCATGTCTGAGAGAGGCATCTTCCCCTTCTTCAAACACTAAGCAGAAGTCTCGAGACATCTCCCAGTTCTCTGTCCATCTGTTCGAGGCTTCTTAAAGTAATTGGGAAAAAACGTCTGACTCTGCTACTAGCCATGAGGTATCACTAACTGCTCTGTACACTGTGCACTGTGAGGCATCACAGAGATGCTCCTTGCACTGTAGGTGCTCTTGTAAGGTCATCCTCGTGTGTCTGCAAGCCTTCAGACAAGTTTGGCTTCGTTTGTGAATGCAGGACGCTCTGTGGGAACCCCTACCAAAATGGTTGTCCCAAAGATTACTTGACATGGGAGCCAAGTCTTACCACTCCTACACCCCAGAAAGGGTTGTACATTGCCTGCCAGAGTAGAAATTATGTTAATATGGGATTTGGGCTCTGTAAGTATATGTGTCTCTTTTTCAGGCCTTCTTCTTTGCAATAGGATCTAGGACTGCACAACCTGCAGGAGACTGCAGCTGCAATGCTTTCAAAGGTTTGCCTGTGCCTGGTGAGATCCTTGGCCTAAAAGCTGTTTTGCTCAAACTTTCCATAGCATCTAGGATTTGGCCCTTCCAAGAAATTTTTGATAATTGTAGAGAAAACCGTCACCTTATTTTCTGTGTCTTTTACAAGAGAGTCTGTCGGTACTCTCCTGTGCAGGACCTGTCCCTGGATGAACTGTGCTGAAGAAAGGCACTTTCCCCTTCACCAGGAAGAGCAGCCTTATGTAACTCCTCCTCACTGATTGCACAGATGCATTCAAAAAGCCCTGTATAATTTATTCATCCTCTCATATGCATAGCTCCAACAGCACTGACATGATGTGGCATTTTTGCAAGTGGTGTGGAAGTTACTAGGAATTAATTGTCCAGGTGGTCAGGCTGGATTCTGAGCTGCCAGCAACCTTCACCTGGCTGCAGATCACCACAGCAAGCAGTGGTAGGAAATAGCTGTGCTTTTAAATGTCCTCCTGTACTGCTTCATCCCTCCTTTTGCTGCTCTTAGCTGAATGGTAACCATTTAGAATGATGTCCACTGCAGGTGTTTGAATCATTTTTAAAGGGCTGTTTCAGTCTTTACCTTCAAGCTCCACTTGTACCTCTCTCTTCCAGTGCCCCACCACTTCCTGCCATTCTCCTTGAGGAGCTGCTCCTGGGGCTCCCAAAAGAGTCATGAGCAGGCAGAGTGCGCAAGAGGAATGGCAGAGCAGAGGCCACACTGTAAGTTAGTGTGGCACTATGCAGTGGGTACCAGCTGTGCCATGGAGCACTCTCATGGGCATGGGTTTCAGTCTGTTCTCCCTGCTCTTAGCCCAGTGTGATTTAAGATCAGCAGCTCACTAGCACCACTACTGACAGTGAATACAGAGAGGTGTTGTGCAGCCTGTCCACACGTAGATTTACTGAATGTTTTGCAGACCACTAGCAGCAGAGTAATGGTACCACACATCTCAGCTCCTGCCTACTCACTGAATGCATCTCATCTTGCTCTTTATGGTAGCTTTACTGCTTTACCTGTGAGATGGATACTTCCATGAGCAGCAGTTGTGCCTTGAATTTGCACTGCAGACACACTTCTGCTGGAAGAGGTTTTAGAGCTGTTAGCAATGCCATACACTGCATGAATTAACATTACATTTCAGAAGATACATTCAGGATAAAGAGACCTGAACATGAAAAAAATTATTTCGCAGCATTTGCCATCCTCGTAAAGATTCTACCTATAATGAGAAGTGGATCCTCATAGGATGAAAAAAGCTTTAAAATTATTATTTACCTGCTTTATACAAAAACAACAGCAACAACAACAAACCAAGACAAATGTACTTTTTTTTTTCCTAATAATTATCCTGTTCTTCTATACATGCAAGTCTTTTTCTTAACCACTTTTTCCCTTGGTTAATAGCCTTGTATATAGTCCGTTCAATAATTCAAGACTGAGCTAAAAATGGGTTTGGTCTACTTTCTTGGAATATCCTCTGGGAGTATGGAGAAGAGAACTGGAGAAGCAATTATTTTATGCTGCAGCTGTATATTTAACTGCTTTCTTTCTCACTCAAGTGGCATCTGCATTCTCAGAGCTGAGGTAATGGAGGAAGTTAGGACTCTTAAGTGCATCTGTGAGTCGTGGGAGGTGATTATCACAGCAGCCAGAAATTTACCTCCTTTGCACCAGGCAGTTCTTTGTGTGGACTATTTCTGATTAAAGTGTCCACTTTTCAACATACATCGTCATCATCTGTTTACTAAAGTCTTGATTAAAAAGTTAATTAATTAATCAACTGATGAAGGCCTTCATGCATCAGGGAATGGAGGCTGCTCTATGATTTGCCTTATTTCTGCAGCATATCTATATAGGCTGAAGATAGCATAAGCATTGTCACAAGAGGCTACTTCCAGCTGATCAGTTCTCCAGTGGCAATACTTATAATTGGGGAACCAATAAGTGACTTTTTTCTTTTTGAAAAGTCTCCTTGGAATAAGCCTTTTCCTTCAATTTGTTGTGGGCTGGCTTAGTGGCAATCACAGAGTAAAACAACCCTAGCAGCACAGGGGAAGTGTAAGATGCAGGATGTAAAATTCAATGAAGATCAAGAAGACTCTGGTCTAAAGTGATGTGTGCCTTGAGTATGAAAGACCATCCTACCTCCTCAACAAGGACAAGACCATCCTACCTCCTCTGAACACTAGGACAAGAGAAAATGGAGCTCTACTCTCTAACATAGCTATGTAAACTTGCAGAACACTTAATCAGTAGATAAATCAGTTACTGAAAGCAAAATTGCAGGAGCCCATCACCTATTACACTGAGGTTCTGACTCCTGGGACTTACATACTCAGTGCAGAAAAACTTGTGTCAGTGACAGCTAAAGAATCATGTCAAACAAGCTCAATTCTCTTCAAGCCTCTAGAGCTAACAACACTTGCATATATAACATTTTTATAAGGCATGCAGCTTTTCACTGTAGAGGAAATACAAAGAACAGGTAGAGTGCAGATGTATGACCTTTGGCAATTTGACTGCTGAGCACAGTTTCAAGGTAAAAATAAAAAATACATGAATGGCTTCCAAAATCATAAGGTTAAAGAAATGCAGAAAAATGCAGGTATATTTTTTTCCCTAACTGACCCAAAATCCTTGTAGAAATGCAAGTAGGTTAAATATTTGCAGGTGGAATGTTGATAGTTACAGCCTGTGCCTCTTCAAAGTTTGCCAGCAGAACACTGGCAGAAAAAGCATTTTACAATGCTAAGAAGCTGAACTCAGAAGGCCTAGTTCTTTTCCACCAGTAGGAAACATGATGCTTTAAATTTTGCCAATTACTTTTTTATGATCATTGTTAATAAGTAATACTACAAAGACATGATTGAGGGTGACATACACTGCATCTAAGCTTTTAAACTATTATGAATGCTACAGAGACTCCATCTTCTGTATCTTATTCAGCACCTTAGGTTAGCCTGATGAAGCCTCATTCCATTTTGTCTCAGTCTTTTCCTACTCTTTCAAGCTCCAGAAGCCTGACCAAGCATGCCTGCCTTTCACCCATGGCAATAAATGCAAGTAAGTTGTTAACAGAATATAGTAAGATTAATAATTGTGCCAATTTGCAAGAGAGGCAACTGAGAAGTCTGCAAAGATAATATAAATTAAATTCCCTCATGACACAGGAAGAAAACAACCACCTCAGTGTGAAAGATCAAAGGTTCATTGAAACCAGCAGCTGAAGAGTGCTGCCTGAGGAAGAGCCAGCTCACAGCAGCACTTCTCCAGTATGCTCTCCCAGACAGCACTGTTTTCATGCTCAAGGACATAATCAGAGGTTCTTTTTTTTTTTCTTCCCATTTAAGGGTCTCGCTGATTTTGTTTCTCATGAACTTCTGCACTCCTCCCCTAAGCCCATTAAAATTACCTCATGGCTGTGAGCTGCACAGCTTCATTCATGAGAGAGGTAAAAAATTGCTAAGCGAGGTTTTAGCTTTATGCCTTCTGTTTCACATCTTCTTTTGACAAAAGAGATGTAGATACCTGCCTTTCATATCACTCTCAAGGATGCAGATCCTGTCATAGTATCCCTACTTATCTCTTTTCCAGCTAAAGTGCACGATATGTCCTAGTTCTTCAACAGCCCCGAAGAAGGAAAGTTTCTCCTTATGCAATGACAGGATAAAATTGAAAATGCTAGACAAAGTTGTCTTCAGTATTTCCTCAGTCTTGTTTCAAAAGGACAAACTCCAGAAGGCAGTTTCTTTCCTGTAAAGCTTTAGCTAAACAGTGCCAGATGGGATTGCACTTCCTGAGGTGTTAACAAGGACATGGCCTGTCCTCTCCAACAGCACAGGCCCACTGCTTTCAGACAGCAACAGTTCTGTCTGTACTATTGATCTGGAAGTGTCAGTTTCCACAGGGGGACAAGCCGTTTTATCCCAAGGATATAAATAACAATCTGAGCATATGGAGAGTGCTCTTGGTCTAGAACCAGCTTCGTATTTACAAGTTTAGTTTTCAACATCTGGTCTAGCTCACAGGGACTGGGAGCACTGAGATATTGCTGCTTCTTATGTTCTTATTCAGTCTTCTGGTACTTAGCTCTTGTGGGTTTCAGCATTGACCTTGTACTCTTACTCAAGGTGAAGGCCACTCTTGAAGAGATGTTGCTGGTAGAAAACATGCTTCTCTGTTACCTCACAACACTATGTTACCTTGACTAAAGGCAGAAAAAATTTGGCCTCTGGGCTCAGCTGAATCCCTAGATATGATAATTTAAAAGTGCTTATTTGGCAAATAACTTACCAGCTACAAGCCAGGAAAAAATCAGGCTGCTAACAAATTTTGCCATCAGCATTCAGCTACTCTGCAACTTGCGAGTGGGAATAAGCTGTGACCTTCTGAAAGTCTACAGCTAAACCAGTATAATTTTAGGCACCTAAGTGCATTTCCCAAAAACTTCTGTAAAATACTTTGCAGTTCATAGGAAAATTAATGTGTAACGTAAGTGTTGACCACACATTCACTGTTCTGTATCTGTACATTTACATGTGTGCTTTTAACATTATTTCCTAGGACAAATGATAACTTTTAGAGAGGCAGTACTGCTGTTGTTGTGCTATTTTGGTTTGACACATTTGCACAGGAACATATGCATTTATTACACACATGGTATTCACACTCCGGTTCTTAATCAGCAACCCATTTCTTGGCATAGTATGAAAGCTTACATTCTCAGGAGGATATGAGGAACCCAAGATGATGGAAATTTGGGAAACAGGTAAGGAAGGAGAAACCAAAAGTATGTTTTACTCATCTTTAGACTTAAGGTTTTGATCAATATTTCTGAGAAACTCCCATTGTGTCAGGTGAAGTACAGGTTAGGAGATCTTTTCATGGTTTGAGCTGGATCTTAACACTCCATCTATCTCTCTCAAACTTCAGGAAACTTTTATTCACGTTTCTATTTTTAAGCCTGAGAATTAAAGAGTTAGATTTAGACTGTGCATTTAAATAATTTATTATTATGTGTCCCACAAGGCACTTCATCCAGTCCTTTAACTATGGAGATGGGAGACCATCTCTGCACGGCAGTGTTTCAAATGCTGCACCATTTCTGCATGCACTCTCTGTCCAGGTGTGTCTGTCTCTCCTTCAGAGGCAGGATAGCCTCTGGTGTGACAAAAGGGCTGTTTCCTGCCACAGGAAGGGCCACCATACCCTCCCTGGCTGGAAATCACTTTTGCACAGGTGAATCCCTATCTTCACCAGGGACTTGGGAGTGCTGTTGGAGCAATGTGCACTTGCAGCCCAGAAAGTGCATCATTATCTTGGGTTGCATCCAAAGCAGTGTGGCCAGCAGGACCCCTTTGCTCTGCCCTGGTGAGACCTCACCTGGAGTGCTGTTTTCAGGGAATGGCCTCAGGCTGAAAGAGAGTAGGTTTAGACTAGATAGAAGAAATTCTTGACTGTGAGGGTGATAAGGCTCTGGAACCAGATGCCCAGAGAAGTTGTAAACGCCTCATCACTGGAAGTATCGAAGGTCAGGTTCGATGGGCTCTGAGTAACCTGCTCTAGTGCAAGGTATTCCTGTCCCCGGCAGGGGGTTCGGAACTAGGCGACCTTTAAGGTGCATCCCAAGCCAGGCTATTCTGTGATTCCACGGAACAGTGTGTATGTGTCCAGAAAGCTCCCATCACCATGTTTTCTCTGGGCACAGCATGGACTGCTCTTGTAGACATCAAGGTCCTTCAGTCACCAGGGAGATAAGCAGATTCAGGCTGTTACTGCAGGCAGTAAAGATGCACCGATCCCTCAGGATTTGGAAAGGCCTGAAAGGTTCTTTGCCCGCGGACTGCGTTCTGCGCAGACAGCCGCGCCTGGCTCACTGCAGCGCTCATCTGCAGCGTTTTACCACCACCCAGTGGGGACGGCGGGCACAGCCCGGGCCGCGCTCCGACGGGGGCAGCCCCGCAGAGGCACCTCCCTCGGGCCCGGGTGGTCCTGCAGAGCCCCTCTTCCCACGGACCCAGCGCTTTGCCCACCCGCCGTGGGCACGCGTAGCTCCCGTCAGTATTCGCTGGGCACGCAGGGAACACGGGGCTCTCATTTAGAAAGTGTGTTTCCCATTTTTTCATGTGCAGTGCCCTATGACGCGAGTTTTGATTGTTGATTGTTGTAATACTACTAATAATAATAACGTTAATAACATAACAATAACAGCTACAACAACAACAGAACCAACAACAATGCTGGGGGTTTGGGGTGGGTATTGTTTGCTTTGGTTTTGTTATTTGTGGGGTTTGGGGGTTGAGTTGGGTTGGATTGGGTTCTGGTAGTATTTTTGGATGGAGATGGGTGGGTCGGTTGGTTAGTTGGTTGTCTGGTCAGTTGGCTGGGGTTTTTTATGTACTTCTTCACATAAGAAATAATTGGCCTTTGCAATTTCATGTGGTGAGTAGGCCTAGTGATATATTTTTGAAAAATATCGGTTATTCGGTTATTACTGGTTTTTTATTCTCTAGCCACTTAGTCTAAGCTGTGACAATGGCTACTTGGACAGTCCCACCTGGAAGCCACGTGTACTGAATGCAAACACAGGCCCATATTTTCTTGCTATAACTCTCTGGTGGTTAAGTCACTCACAACAGCTAAATGGTTGCTTTTTTGCCCCAGCAGACTGTGAAAATCAGTGCTAAGCTTGGGGCATCCTGCACACAGCTGCCACTATACTATGTGTGCACAAAACAATGCCCTTTCACCGAAACACCTCTACCCTGAGACCAGGAGATGTATTGCCTTGCAATAGGCTGCACCAAAGGCATTGTGCTGGTCTGCATGTAAAGCTTGGTAGCCACAGTAATAAAAGGATTTATTAGATTTCTTCTGGCTTATTAAGATGAAGCTAACAGAACTGGCCAGATGTTGCAGCAGCATATGGGGACCATAAGAATGATCATATCACATCAGATCAAAGGTCTATCCTGTTCAGTGGTTCTGTTTCCAAGTGTAACCAGCAGCAGATGCCTCAGGAAAACTGTAACAACGCAGGCATGTACTGCTGCCTTTACAGATTGCACACTTGTACTGCACAGGTCTCACTGGTTTCTGAACCTGGCTGAGTACATTGGCATTTTGTAGCCCTCTGTACTTCAGCTTCTCTTCCCTGCCACAGGTAAACTTTTAATGCCCATTGCTGGCAGTTTGATTGTCTTGGTTTTGCTTTGAAGCCCTTAGTTCCTGTTTACATTTGATGCTTTTCAGAAGAGACAGTAAACAAATTCCTTTTCTGGCTGCACATGATGTTACAGATTTCTTTTATCCTCCATTTTTCATTCCTTTATGAAGTGAAGCATCTAACCAAAGAGTTTTCCACACATGAAAACCATCATATCTAGGATCACCCTTGCTACACTTTTACTTTTCCTGGCACTCCTGTACCTTTTTGGTTTTTTTTGGAGCAGGGGAACTCTGGACCAGACCAGAAATATGATTAGAATGTATCTGAACAAATGAACTGCATGCAATAAATGGAATCCATTCCTTTGTGGAAAGATCTGCTGGGTGAAGAACAATGAAAAAAAGAGGTATGTGGAACCCAATCAGTATTGCAGGTATTAAACCACAACCTAAGTTTGGAAGGCAGCAGAAGTGGCTTAAAGCCTCCACAGGTAAGTGTAGGAGAAACACAGAATACAGGCAGGTTTTTTATAGTGATTTCTCTGCTGAAATAAAATATACAAGGAAACTATTTTCTGGGATTCTCTCCTTATGTCTCAAGCCTGTATTGTGGCATCTCTTCAGGTTTAGCAGGTTAACACACCTACAAATTTTCTGGTCCACTACATCTGATAAAACATAGTTACGCACAATGAAGCATACAGGAATTACTTTTTTATAACGCAGATAAGTAAAAAACTTCTTTCTTGTCATGGCATTTTTTGGTATTAAATGGAATACCATGGTTCTTGAAATAAGTTTTTCTAAGCACAGATTAAAAACATGTCCCCTTAAGTGCTGTCTGCTTCCAAATATGGTTCTTCTTCTTCTTGACAAGCACTGAGGTGCTTAGGAATATCACACTTTGAAAATTGGAACTAATGGAGTAGTCACACTTACGTTTATTCATTTGCTTTCTTTTATTTATTAAAGAAATATCAGCTAAAACAGCAATACTCTCTTCTGAAAAAGTAGACCTCTACCATATAAGGAAAAAAAAATAATTCCCTTGGACTGTAGTTCAAGGGAGGCACTTTCTACCTATTAATTTTGGCTTCAGGAACCTGCTTAATATTGCCAACATGTAAGTGCTGTACTACACGATGGAGCCTTTTGGGAGGAACATGTCATCTCTGTCCTGTGAACAGCTGCAAGGGAAAGTTGTAATTCCTGCAGTCATATGTGCAAAATCAGAGACTTTAAGAAGACTGTTATAAAAAAAATAAAGTAACAAGATCACCTTCTTCTCCACCCTTGAGAAATATTCATACTAGAAAATACTAGCTTTCCCTCTGAAGTCATATTGAACTGTTCCCTGCAGTATTAGGCAAAACATCCCACCACAAACTGCCCCTCTAAAAGGAAGTATCTGAGCTCAAAGAATTAACAGAACATGTATTTGAAGCAGGGCTTTAGAGACTTGAAGGAGCAGACATTATTCTCTTTACCATGGGATTTGAGGCAGGAAGAAAACAGACGTCTAACATCACTGGGAGAACAGATAAACTAGACAACAGATCAAAACTGCCAGACAAAAAGCATGGTACCTTCCAGAAAAAACTCTTTCATAGAAACAGATTGGAGAGACACACTGGACAATAAAACGACCTTAATATCATGTGGAAGGTCAAGGCTATCTCACATCTAATATCCAGGGTCATAATTTCAACTACCACTATGTTGCAGGGAGGATAATAAATTCTCAGTATTCTCATCCTGAAAAAAAAAAAACCCTGTAATTTAAAATAAAAAAAATTATAAAAAGGTAGAGGAGTGGAAGAAAGTGTGGCTTTCNAAACTTCTGTGTATCTCTGGCTCAGTCTTTTCACTAATTTCCTTTGGATCATGTAACTATGTTTGAGGGAAGTCCATGCTGCCAAAGAGCTGTGGGCTCTAGAGTGCCACAAGCAGAGCACAGAAGGTACACTCTGTCTGGGGAGAACCAGAAGGGGGTACTCCATCCAGTGTTTGTAACATTTATGATTGAAGGCTGGCCTGGGAATGGAGAGATTTATTTTGCAAGCTCTGTGGTGCAGGGAAAAAAATAGGGTGTTGAAATTGATCTCTTCTGAATTACAAGTTAATGTCTTATGTTCATTATCAAACTCACTAACTCCAAAATGCACTTGTCTTAGTCACATGGAAAGGTGGGAGACTTAATAGAGTAAAAATTATCTAAGGCTTATACAACTCTAAAATACACGTATTGTGTCAAGCCTGCAGGTTGTTAGAATTCTGGCCTTTATTCCAGTACCCATCTAAATGTATTTAATCAAATTGATAAATAAGTTAAATGTATTATGACTAACATCACTGGCATATTTAAATCAGTAACTGTCTGTGTTAAACAATGATTTTCAAACTGTTTAACATCTTATACCAAAATGGATCACTATGTGTAAAGGTACTGTCAGTTCAGGCAAGGCATATACTTCACCTTTTTTGATTCATAAGGGATGGTGTTAAGACAGTTATTCCTCAAGCTCTGGATAAAAGGAATGTCAAAACAAGCCTGTATTTGCAATCGCGCTGTGTGACTTTCCTGATCCGTTTCTTATCCGGTGTTTAGAGAAGACTCAGCGCATTTGAGGTGGGAGGAGGAAGGAGGGGGAAGAAGCTTTATAATGTCTGGGAGTCTGCAGCCAAACAAACGTACATCCCGACTGATTTAAAAGGTAATTTAGTTTGGAGCTTTTCACTCAGCACCTGGCAAAAGATAAACCAGCATAAGACATTAAAGAAAGTTCATTATGAGCACCCCAAACTCCTGTCTCTTCTCTGTGCTGTATTCCTCTAGGAATTTTTGTGTAATGAATGTCCACATCTTTGTCTTCAAGGGTCTCCTGAAATGTGATTCTGCTTGTCTAAAACACAAGCGAAATCTCCAGGGCTGTGTATGTGGCAGGCTGAAGTTTTATATCTGCTAGCCAGGGATTAAGCAATGAGCTCCAGCGTAAGCCGAGGACTCACCTCTGCAGATCTGTTAACTGCTGTGGTTTCACCAAGACCCAGGGCAGTGTGTAGCACGCACCCACAGTGATTAACAGGTGAACCCTGTTGCTCAGTACCACCCACTGCTCAGGGATTATGTAGATTTTTAACGAGTTCATCTCCCAGTGCAAGGTGTTTATTGACCTTGATCTCCACGGCTCAGAAGCTGCTCAGTGGAGGCAAAAGGCACATTGTGTGTGTTGTTCATGTTTCTCAGTGCATCCTACCAGGAAGCGATGTGTAGCTCAGTGGAGACCGAAGAAGTGACACAGGAGTCCCATTGCGGCTTTGCAAGTCAGTCCACACCAGAACAGGCTATTCTGAACGAAAGGAGAAGGCAGGATAAAAAGCTGAGCTGTTAATGCCTGCTAAGAAGCTCCAGTGCTGCGTTTGCTGCGTGAGAACTGATCACGACAGAGGTGCCTGCCACCAGAATAGCTGTGAGCTGAGGCCCACTGCCACAGCTGTGCTGGCCTCTCCCACGCAGCCGGGGCTATGCAGGCACACCGATGACAACGTGTTGCTTTGGGAAGCCTCACGGAGCGGGTCTGCACTGCCCGGGGCACGCAGACCAGGCCAGAATAAGGTGCAAAGGTGAACGGCTTTGCTGATTAGAGCAGCTGTAATCGAGTTAAGGACCGCGCTTGTTACTCACTTAAGGTTGCGCTTGACTTAAATCACAAGCGAGTCAGTGTGTGGCTCTCCCCTTATCGCTGCCAGAGGAAGGGTAAAAAGCTCCCGTTGCCTTAAGAGCACTTGTGAATATCTTCCCGTTGTGAGCCACCCCAGTGTAATAAGGCCACCAGACCCCGTCTGCCAGAGCACCTTCAGATAAGGCTCTTCAGCTGTCTGCAGGGAAAGTGTCAAGGCTAACACAAAAACACATAAAATGGGCTTTCACAGGAGATGTGTGATCCTGCAGTGGGGAGAGGTCAGGGTGGCTGGGTAAAGGGCTGTAAAAATCTTTAATGAGCAATGGCTTCTGCAGGGAAGAAGACAGGGACAGAAGAAAAGCCACAGGCATCTGCACAATCCCTTGATGTGGTTACAGCCATGAACCCAAAACTAAGTTTGTTTCTTTCATGGTGGTCATGAAAGAAGGAGATACAGCACATTGTGCAAACCCATTGTGTCTACCTACCACTGTCAGTTTCTGAGTGTCTCACTGTTCATGAAAGTGGGAACAAATCACAAAATTTTATTTGTTGCTGATATAGTTACCAAAAATGCTTTCAATCTTGGAATTTTAAGAAAGACTACAAATCTGCTACAGTTTCTTAGAAATTTCCCATTTTGCTGTCAACTGAATTTTGGCAGCTGTTGAAAAAAAGTCATGTTTATGAAGTGGGAGTTTTAAAATGGTGATTTCACCACTTGCTTACATATCAGTTTTCATTTTGTGCATACCTATACTTTATACATAAAGAAAGAGAGGTAATCAAGCTTCTTCTATCTGTACTAAAACAAAAACATCCCTGAAGATATTGAAAGATGGGATTTGACATTTCCCCACCAGTTTTAAAATATTCTAAACCCAGATATTTAAGAGAGATTTTGGAGTTAAAGAAAATGTGAACAGACATTTATATACATACATGCAGGTGCAGAAATACATGCACACACCTCTCTGCCCACAAATACATACCACATGTTAATAAGATATTAAAATATGTATATTTCACATTGTTTGAAAACTATTGCCATGCTAATGATGTCTCAGCAGCTTCACTCTAAACTTCATCCTTTGTAACCTGGTATGACAAACCTTTGCATGATTTCAGTGATATTAGGTTTTTTCATGCTTATATATAGTCCTTGCACTCTTACAACTCTTTCACTTTTATACACACATTACACTTTTATATATTCCTTAATAATTATTCCTACCCTTACAAATGCTGCTTTGAAATCAAGGCACTCATGCCAGCTTTCTGTTATGCCAGCAAATAAATTCTTAAATTTTTCCCGTATTCACTTATGAATAGTCTGTTCATGGTTAATTTATCTCCACTCTTTCATGCCAGTTGCTTAGAACACCCTGCATGTATTTCACTCCACCCATCTATGTTGTCTTTTTTTCTCAGTGTTTCTGATTTCCTGAACAAACACTGGAACTGACTGAGAGCAGCTCCTTGAAGACACCAGGTGATGACAGGTCTGAGGGATGGATCCTTGGAAAAGAAAATGAAGCCATCAGGTAACATTTTAACTGGTGGTTCTGAAAGCTTAGCAACAGCACATGTGTGACTCCATCTATTTCAAACTGGTTTAGAAAACTTTCACAGTAGATGTCACCTTGCAAAGGACTGTTTTGGTGATCTGAACATTAGCATTGCCTACAATGGGTTTATGATGTGCCTGTCCTTCATGAACACTGTTCACTGTTGTAATAGGCTAGTAGACTACACTGCCAGTAGCAGATCATCAGGAAGGTAATGACCACCTAATCAGTGAGTTCAAAGTGTTCCTATAAAAGAATATTGATCCCTTATCTTATCTCCTTGCAGAGTCCAGCAGTGCAAGGGAAACTGGGAAGCTAGCTCCTGGTTTTATTGTGGTCCTGGTCATTCTAAGAGTCATTTCCTTGTCTTTCAGGGAGATAAAGAGGCATATATTGTGTGGGCAGAAGAATCTGTGCTCTTGTCAATGACATGGGCCACAGAGGTCAATGGCACTTGGGTAAGCCTGCCTGAAAGCTCCTATAAATTTTCAAAGGTGAATGAGGCAGATTTAGAGACTGGATGTATTCTGCTTGTGCAGGAGGAAATATAAAAATGCCACTTTGCAAGGGGAAACAGAATATTAAGTCTCATAAAAACCTTTAAGAAGATATATAGTGTCCCCCATGGAGGAAGAATTCTGCCCACCCAGATTTTGTTTGCTGGAAGGACACATAGAAAGGCACTTGATATGCATGCAAGTGAGCCACTGAGGCAAAAGCTGAAGTTTTCTATCAGGCTCCTCTTCTACCCCCATTCCTTTTTCATCACCACCTCTTTAGATGCAACTCCTTTAGCAGAGGCATTTTGTCACTGACATGGTGATGAAAACTTCCACCATACCTCCTTTCCAGATGTTTCTCACCCTCAGTTTCAAAATAAAAGTGGACACAGGCCCAAAGACTATACGTATAATCTCATTGTCTCACTCTGTTTGGGCATAGAAGTACTGTTTCATGAACTATGAATCCAGATTAGGTTATTCTCTATGTTTCATAAAAACTATTCTTGTCAGAAAACACTTTGGGAAGTGTTTTTCTTTTGTATAGCAATGCACTAGAGCAGGTCTTAAAACATCTTGACTAGCTTATCTGGATACACAAGGAATAAAATATTCGTCTCTTTTTTCTATTAATGGAATAATGCTGGGTATTTAAAATCAATATGTAAAATCAATTTGTATGAATTTGTAATAATATATACATTGAAGAAGTGCAATGAAAACAGAAATGTTTGGTATGCAAGGAGATGGGGAGCCTTTCTTACCTTACTGTCCTTGGAGTGTGCCCAATCCACTTTTCATCCATACATTGTGAAGTGCTAGCCAGCAGCATAGTTTTGTTGTCATTTTTTCACAGTGACAGCAAGTCTGAAAGACAATTGTGAGATTCTTCAAAAACTGACTCAAAAATAGAACAGGAAATCAAACGTGTTTTCAGATTCCCTAACAATTTAATCCCATGAGACATTGCCGAATATTTTGATAATTTTGATTTTCCTGGAATATCTGTGATCTGCTTAAAACCACATTTAAATTAGTATCAGCTCATAAGCCAGTCCTGCAATCTTATGCAAAACCCCCTTTAGAAAAGGAATAGTCAAAGAAGGATACCGCAAATCTTGGGACTTGCTTAGGATCTCCTCTAGGATCTAGTCTCAGCCTTATGAGAAAATGCACTACATTGATCTGTATTTTCTATATTTGTCTTAGTTTTTTGGAAACTGGGATCTGCAAAGCTTCTTTTGTCTTCAGCAATAACAGGAGCATATTCCTACAAGGGAGCATTCCAGTAATTTCATACTTGCAAAATCTATTGGCTTATAATTTTGCTTTGCTTCTTCTGTCAATTTTTCAACACATACGAGGACCAGTGCTTGCTTCTTCCTGGTCAGCCATACACATTTAAAAATGTTTGGGATGGCTCTCTGGCAAGGTCAAGTGTGATCTCTGCAGAGATGCAGCTAGAGTGAGGAAATGATGAGACAAAAAGGGTAAACCACAGAATAACAGATGGAAAACGTGGGACATATTTTAAAAAATTGGTAGTTTCCAGGAAACTCAGTTGGAGACCAAACTGAAAAATTTCCAAGCAAAAAGATGGTATATATGCACATGGTACTCATCTGCTGTAGTTTAAGAGAGTTGTCACAGATTTTCTGAGGACAGATGAGGACTGTTTGGAGGAGGGCAATCTGCCCAGCCCCTGTAACCCCACAGGCTGAGACTGTTAGGATATTGGATACCACTGGCTCAACAGAACAACTCTGAGCCTTCTTTACAGCACTGATGGAAGATTTGTCAAAACTGAAAGTGTTTTCTCTCTCCTTCACCTTTCTCATTTTAAATGGAGAGAAGTAGGGATGCAGGCCTAGAGAAGGCCTTTTTTTCCCAGCCATGGCAAACATGGTTGATGCACATACCACATATAAATCTAACTAGAGTAAATAACCCAGTGGGTTCTGTTGGGAGACTATTACGTGTCTGGGATGTCAACATCCCAGGTTTGAACTAAGCAAAACAAGAAGTGAATCAAGGTTGGAAGGAACAGTTAATGTAAGCAATAGACATATAGATCTTCACATTTATTAAATCTTATGAATAAGCTATTTCAGAATGATAAATGTCCTAGACACAAATACATATATCACAGAGAAAATGCAGACAGAATGGCAAAGCATATCTTAGTTCATTTTCCTCTAAGGTTTTGCAATATCATTTACAGATGTGAATTTGAGAGGATATTTAAGATGTAAAAAAGAATCACATTTTGAAGAAAAGGAGACATACAGCTGAATGACCTTTCTCCCAGCTGCTTTTCTTTGACTTCAAGAGTCAGAACACCACAGAAGAAATAATTTGTTCTGTAGAGTAACTATTTGTCAGAAACAAGCAGGAGTGACAATAAATTGCAAAGCAAGGTCAGAGCAATTTTGCTTCCAATTTCTCTGATTCAGTGACAATATGTTTTCTTTTGTCAAAGGAAAGAAGGAAGGAAACTTTTTTCAAAAATAAAAATACAGAGAGCAAGACACAGCAGTATTTCTGTGCGGGTGAATTGTCAGATATTAAGGCGAATGATCCATTCATACAGCTTTTTGAAGAGATGATGTATGGGCATCCCTTCAATTAAAGGGATTGTGTTGCAGGAAGATTCTTAGTTCTCTGACTTCTAGAGGCTTTCTCCTTTCTTCTGTTCCCTTCAACTTGTAGACAACATAACCTCATCTCTCTAGGTGGGATCAACCAATTAGTATGCATAGCACACATCTCTGCTTAAAATAGTTCCTGGTGCCTGATTTGAAAAGATGGGAAGGTGGGAAAAAGCACTCTTGAAGACAATGCATTATTTTGTAATTTATTATTTTGCTATAACTATTCTGATAGGTGATAAATGATGCTTTAATGGTATTTGTCTCTCTGAAGTGCATGAAGTGAGTATGGGATGACATACCAGAAAGTAGACATCCAAGACTGGACAAGATGGGTCTGAGCTCTATGGAAAGAAATCTGTTGGTTCTAGGCCCTTGTACAGTGTCACAGTGGTCTTAATCAATTTTAGAACAGCTTTGCTACATAGCATGGCTAGCTAATTTGTAATGTCCAAGCTTCATAAATGTTAAGTTCTGCCAGAATCCGATAATTGGTTTATGAAATTTCTCATCTAAAGGATTATGTGTCTGTAAAGGAGCTTATGTTAGTTGAATCTGCAGTGCTGGTGAGTCATTTTAGCTTGTGCTGTCCATTACATAGCACCTATTTCCTAATCTAACATAGATATAAATTCTAAAATTAGCCTAAATTTTATAATGAATCCAAATTTACCCCAGTAACAACTCCTGGTGATCCATGCAGCCTACCTGTAAAATATGTTTTATGACTCTTCCTCAGCTCAAAAGAAAAATATTTTTAAACCTTCTAAAAGCAATCTGGACATTGAATAATTAAATATTAAAAGGGCTTTTATCTTCAACATGCATTTTTCCACTGTTGCTACATAACAAACTGAAAAAATATAATTTTCCAGAACAGCATAATTATATCAAGATTTGAGGCTTGGTAGTAGTGACATCTTCTCAGAAAATAACTTTGGGCACTGGAAAAAAATAATCCAGAAGCAAACAGTTCACCCAGTCTCTGGGAAACATGACAGTAAGTTGTGTAATCAGACTGAATATAATTTAATTATCTATTGTAACATACATATATTTAATGTTTTCTATATTGCTTTTTTTGTTTGTTTCTCTTTCACTGTAATTCAGCATAAAATTAATTTCAAATCAGTGTTTCAAGATCAGGGATAGAAACAGTTAAGCCTAATTTCCAATGCCAGCCTGGAAGCAAGGCAAAAGGCAGTCAACAGTGTCAAAGTCTGTATGTATCTCTCTATGACTGTGGCCCAAGAGCATTAAAATGCATAATCATTTTTCCACAGTTAGTGAAGCTAAGTATGTTATAAGATGGCAACAATGAAGGATTTTTTTCAGCCTGAACAATACCAACATCAGGATTCATGGCTATAGTCATAAGGAATGCAACAACAATTCTACAGCTGTATGCAATCCTGGACTGATGTGTGCAATGCTTGCTTGGGCTTTTGTTCTGCATCACAACATCTGAGTGCTCCATCATCTGTCCTTGATAAAGTGTCTCCTGAAGCTGGGACCTGAAATTGTTTTCATGTAATAGGACTGGCTCAGAATACTGCAAGCATGATTATATGAAATTATATTAAACAATGCCACAGCTTTATTTTTTTGACAAACTGTTCTGTATTCTTTGCTAGAAAAGCCCATGGGGCTGCTTTCCAAATACTTCACTATGATGACTGTGTGCACACCATACTGTATGCACTTACATGTGACAAGTACTTTGCCAATAAACACATAAAGTCTAACACAGACACAATATTTTCTGCCAAAATAAGCCCAAGCAAATACTTGTCTCTTGCTGAATTTCAACAGGGGAAAAATTCAAGCCAGGGTGACTTAACAGTTGAACAAATGTAAACAACACTTGGGGGTCTGAGAGCCTGATTCATGGTTTTGGACAAAAAAGCAGCAAAAAAGCAGCACCCCACCCATCTGTGCACCATTATACACTGGCAGGACTAAGTTCCAGATCCCCATTTGCCCAGCTGATTTTGGCAATGCTTTGGCTTGGCCTGCTGCAAGCCCTTCTTTATCAAGGAGGTAGATGTTAGAGGTCTCAAACCCCATGTACCATTCTGTCTCTAAACAATGCAAGAACACATACAAAACAAACTAGTAATGGCATGAAGCATAGAGATAACTATATCACCAGTCTCAGTCCCATTCCCAGTGGAAAAATATGTTAACTACAAAAGGAAAAAAAAACAACAACGAAAGCCCAAAAAGCATGAAAAACAAACAAACAAACAAACAAACAAACAAACAAACAAACAAACAAACAAAACACGAAAAAAAAGCCCAAACCACTAAAATTATCCTAATTAGTAATGTTGTTGCTAGTTTCTGGAGACTGAACAAACCTCTAAGAGACCTAGGCATTCTCCTCAGATCAGCACTGAAGTGAAATAAAACTCTGGAAACCATTACATTTTCCTGTATCCTTGCATTTGGACTTTTCTTTTGTTCTCCAGCCCATTGAGACTTGCATTTTCTTTAAAATTAGGTATAGAAAGTGTCTCTTTCTGGTGACCTCACCATGAGATTATGTATATGCAGAAACAGAACCAGGGAGACAAGGTTCCCACTGTTTTCAGGCTCTTCAGCACCTTGTGTTGCACAAAAAGCCGGGCCAATATTGCCTCCTTTTGCCAGCAGAGGACGGTACATCATCTGCTCAAGCGAGACCTGCTGCCTTAGTGGCAATCCCCGAGGTTTCCCTCGCAAACCCGTGGTACTCGCTCCGCTCTCTGGAATTCCGGGAGAAAGAAACGCGGCGAGATTATCCACTATTACTTTGACTTGGCCTATAAGATTACTTACTTTATTTACTTCTAGAGGGTCTTTTTAATTCCAGGGAAGTTTTTTCTTTGTGAGTTTATTGCATGAAGTGAGAGTAGACCCTATGGAGACTGATCTGTTCTCTGCAGAATAGCGATGGCACAGACTATAAAGGCATCCAAATCTGAGGAAGCACTTGCATACACTGCTATGGGAGCTGAGATCTCAACAGCAGTAGGACCAATTATGTCCCACAATTAGTTTTTGAGCAGTGTTTTGTGCTGTGCATGCATCACTTTGTCCAGGTGTTTTGCAATCAGATGGTCATTCTCAGCCTGCCAGAGCTATAAGACTAGTATTTATCTATTTTATATGCTTCTTAGCACACATCTGTGACAAATATATTCCTATTCTCATATGGAAGGTGACTCAAGCAGAACTTAGGGTATTAATCACTTCAAAACAGCTGTTCAAAAATTAGCATTGTCCTATTTCAGTGAAAGTAACACTAGCACTTTCAGGTTTTAGTTCAGCCTCATGATATGAGCATTTCTCTGGTGCAAGTAATTTCTCTCTGAAACTGTTTCTCACTCTCTCCTCATTGAAAATCAGACCAAGAGCGCTTGTTCAGACCATACATTTCACTTTTACAAATAAAATAGGCAATATTGGGGTCTAGTCCAGCAGCTCCCAGGAAGTCTGTGATGCTGCAAGCAGTCATCCTGAGGTTCTTGAGGCCTCCACCAGAGGCTTAACCACTGAGCTACCCAGACCTTTCTTTGGTACTTGTCTGATACACAGACGTTGTCTTGGACAATCAAGCCAAATGATGTAGTGTGGGAATACATCACAAGTCATGTGTGAGGAAAGCTATTGAGATAGATGCATTTTAAATAATTGTACAAACTCCACAGAATTAATTCTTTCCTCTTTAGTCCTATCAATAGTACTAAGGAAGATTTCTGAATGAAGAATACAGATTGGGCCTCCACAAGAGCATAAAATTAAAATCACATTTTCTTTCTATTTATATGTATTTTCAGTGTACATAAAAGCTACTGAATTTATAAGCCCAGAGTTTCAATTTACCTATGTTTCAAATACACACAGAATAATGGCTTTGTTCCTGCAGTTTTAACTTCCTTCAGTAGTGGTCTGGGGACACTATCTAAATCCATTCAGGGTCTTTTAAGCTTTGTGAAACTAGGAACAAAGGCAACAATTACTGGGACTTGTAGAGCTTTTTTGTGACAAACGTACTTTTCCACTGGGAATGGGACAGAGATCAAACAGTTTTTGTGTAAGGAATTTTATAGGCATTAAAACATGGCAACTCTTTTGGAGTGGATTCAGACCTACAAATAAAAAGATGCATGGCACTATTTGAAATCTCTTTAGCTTGCAATTTCTTTCTAAAGCACAATTCAAAACAATACCTCACCACAATTTGTTGTGGGTATTTTTTATTTTCATAATATAATTGCCAAAAATCAGAAGTCTAAAAAAATACGAGATTTGACAAGTAGTATTGCAATTATTAAATGTGGAAATTATTTTAATGAGTACAGTTAAAGGAATATTAAACTAGGCAGTAACTGGTTTCTTCCTAAACCTCTATGTCAGCACAGATTATTTGGTAGCCAAGTATTGGCAGAATCCTTCCTTTGAGGGATCTAATACCTCACAATAAATCTATAAAAGTACAGATTTAATAAAATCAAATCAAAATACTCATTAATAGATTCTAAGGGTGAAAAAATATAACAAAAAAACAGGAAAAATGAAGTACTTTAGTGAGAACAGGTAAAACTCCAGATCATAAATCAGTCCACAGAACTAAGTGCCTCACAAACAGTGATATAATGAGAGAGGTGACATCTCAGCCAGCCACTATTGTTCAAAACTGAGGTAGAGAAATTTCAGTATTTCTTGCACTGCGAGTTATAAAACAAATTTTCGATTAAAAATGAATAGCATTCCAGCCATGACTGAGCTGCCAATGATAGTTGAACTGTATTTGTGAAACTCAAAGTTTTTAAACTTTAATTGAATACTTAGCGTTGCTGAAAGGGGTACTGTGTGAGTCGTGTTCAGCTTGAAAAATAGAGGCCAAATAGAAGGTGAGGGGTCATTTATAGGGTTGAATAAAATTACAAAGAAACCTACTCCTCTTTAGGACTATCAGAAATGCTGCTTTTGGGTAGTAGAAAATCAGGCCACTTAAGAAATCAGGCTACTCCAGGCTCCTTAGAAATATAGGAAACATTGAACTACTTTAAAAATTTGCCTATGAACACTAAGTTGGGAGGAGCTGTCAAATCCCTCAGAGGCAGAGAGGACTTGCAGAGGGACCTCAGCAAATTGAGGAACTGGACAATCCCAAACCATATGAAGTTTAACAAAGGAAAGTACCAGATTCTACACCTGGGATGGGGCAGCCCTGGTTGTGTGTATAGACTGGGGAATGAGGTGATGGAGAGCAGTGCCATGGAAAAGGACGTGGGGGTCCTGGTCAATGGCAAGTTGAAGCTGAGCCAGCAGTGCCCTGGCAGCCAGGAGGGCCAACCCTGTCCTGGGGGCATCAGGCACAGCATGGCCAGCTGAGCAAGGGAGGGGATTGTCCTGCTCTGCTCTGAGCTGGGGTGGCCTCACCTGCAGTGCTGGGGGCTGGTTTGGATGATACAACATGAGAAAGGCATGAAACTGTTAGAGAGTGACCAAAGAAGGGCAATGGGGATGGTGAAGGGCCTTGAGGGGAAGCCATGTGAGGAGTGGCTGAGATCTGTTCAGCCTGGAGAAGAGGAGACTGAGGACAGACCTCATTGTGGTCTTCTACATCCTTATGAGTGGAAGCAGAGGGGCAGGCACTGATGTCTTCACACTCATGACCAGTGATAGCTCCTGAGGAAATGGCATAAAACTGAGTCAGAGGAGGTTTAGGTTGGATATCAGGAAAAAGTTCTTCCCCCAGAGGATGGTCGGGCACTGGAACAGCTCCCCAGGACAGTGGTCACAGCACCAGCAAATTAAAGTTCAAGAAGCATTTGGACAGTGCTCTTAGGCACATGGGGTGGTTCTTGGGCTGTCTTGTGCAGAGCCAGGAGTCTGATCCTGATGGGACCTTCCAATTCAGCATTTCTATGATTCCATGATTGACCCCAGAATGAAAGGCAGGCACATTGCTGACATGGGAAAGAAAGGTACAGATAGGAGTAAGAAGCAGGAGAGAGATAAGAGCTGTTGGAGGCTGGGGTGACTCTACTGGTGCTGGGAGGAAACCTAACCCTGTAAGGCAGAGACAGTTTTGCATCAAGCAGTTTCTTGCTGTGGACAGCATTCCTTTTTAAATGTCCTGTCCCAAGGGATTAACATTAGCTAAGAGAAATATAGAAATACCCATCTTATTTGTAATCAATTTGAAGTCTTGTCATTTTGGTTACAGCTCTGTTTCAATGAGCCTTGCCTCTCTGGTTTTAATTGAGATGTTTGAACGCCTCATGAAAAACAAACTCATGGATCTCTGTATTTTACACATCTGAAGTACTTCCAAGTACATTAAGCAGAAGTGGGTTTTGCTGCTAAAATTGCAAAGCAGGAAAAACCTTTGGTGATTTTGGGGTGGGTTTGTTTGTTTGCTTGTTGTTTATTTGGTTTGCATTTGGGTTTTGTTTATTTTTTATTCTTTAAAATCCAGCAGGTTATGTTAACTTCACTTTTTTTGTTCCAAGTCTCTCTCATGTCAGCTTCCTCCATCTGCAGTTTCATAACACAAGTCCAGCACTCATGTAGATGCTCAGAAGAAAAGAGAACAGATAAGGGTTATGAAATACTCAAAAATAAATTAGTATGGCACTTCTCCAACCTGACTCAGCATGATATTTATATTCATGTTCTATTCAGGAAAGTTGCATGCTCATAAGGAAAAGCCTATCCTTGTAGTATAGTTTTAAGTACCTTTAGTTACTTTAACAAAACTACCAAAGAGAGAAGCACAGGTCAAACTGTATTTGGCTTTGAAATATATTGCATTATATCTTCTTCGCTGGCAAAGATTCCTTTTCAAAAGGAATGTTGCCATCACAAGCACTTGACATTTAGAATTAAAAANTTTGTCTCCAAGGAAAGTATTTAACTCAATAGTACATTCGAATCTGAATTTTACCAGATGATCACACATTACAAATATTAGGTACAGGAGCCAAAATACTGAAGGTCTTTGTATTTTTACCAAGAATACCTTTCTCTGAAATCTTGAAAGAAGCACTGGCTACCGTAGTGACTGTAACATTATGAAGAAGAATGCTGAAAGTGAAACAGGAGCCTCAAAATTGTATTGTCTGTTCCTTAATGCACAAACTCATAATTCTGTTTTGCTACAGGGAAGTGCTTTCCTGTTATCCAGGTGCACATTTGTCTGTGGGGAAGCCTGCCAGCCAGCTGGCATACCTGACGTGATCTGTCCTGCCCTCCACACCTGGAAAGTGATAGTGGGATACACATTGACATAACTGGGGAGGAAGCAAGCTGTCTCTTCTCTGACTGAGCTTTCTAAACAGATCAGCTCCTACTCAGAGGTGGCCCTCTTTCCCCTCAGGCCATTTCTGCTCGACTCCACACTCTGCAACATGACTGTAGTCTCAGCCTGATGCAAAATCCTGCAAGCTTGCTTTGCTGTGAACCTAATAATTTGTGTGGAGAATGCTTTTCTTTCGAACCCTGCAGGCACATTGCTGATGCCAAGAGTTTATTAAAATTGGCCTGATTATTCCGGCTGGTATTTGAGGATAGATGAGTTTGCTTTGTCTAATTTTGAAAACCATCTTACAAATCAGAGATTTGAAAGATGGACTTAGGTTTAAATGTTTCTGTGTTCCTTCTCTTGTGATCAATTGTAGTAAATCATGACAGGAAAGATGAAAAATGTTAGAATGAAACACAGCAGACATAGTGAAAAATACAGAAGGGTGCTGTGGAAACTGAAAAACAAATGAAGAGAGGTTCAGATTTTAATGTTGAGCATAGGTGGAATAGCCAGGGAAGGGTTTTCCATCAATATGGAGTGGATGAAACCCAGATTGTACTTCATTGGAAGAGTGGCAGGATAGAGGTGGAGGCAAAGAAGTGTGATGCAAAGGCTTTCACAACAGAGCATGCTTTACAAACTTTAAAACCATCCATTTAAAAACATACATACAAGATGGCCACTGTTGTTGTAAGCAAAGACAAATATCTACAAGGAATTGACGAGTTTTAACCCCTGAGATCATGCCTATTTTAGTCAAGGAAGTCTAACCTTGAAATATCCCAGCAAGGAGCTACACCAGCTGGTGCACCTCCTGCTCTCCCCAGACCAGCCTCTTCGCCTGCTCCTGTGTCTAGAGGCTGTGTCTGCACCCTGAGCCTCTGCATTGCTTTGCTTCATCACATGCCAACAGCCCCTTAGTCCTCCAGCATTCACTCCTGTAACAAAATACCTCGCTCTCCCTGGTGCCTTTGCTGTGTTGCAGCATACATTGTTCATGAGAGATAATTTTCAGTGGTAACCATCAATAAAACCTTGTCTAGGATTTTGTAGTCAGGATCTGCTGAGGGAAATTAACACTGGAAAAGTTTCAGAGAGAAGGGTTCTAGCACAGCTAGGCAGGAACATCAGAGCAAGCCTGAGAGGGATGCATAATCTGTGGGAGAAGTGTTATTTCTAAAGAAATTCAGCTCAGGGGAAAAAAATGTTATTTCACTCATGTCATCTGGGAATTAGAGTAGTCCTCATAATCTGAGTAACAAGTCTCTGGAAACAGCCTACTCATTACAGCTGTGAAGACCAAAACCCTAACTAATTTATCTCTGCACCTTTATAAATCTATGAAAAAGAGTAAGAAACAACAGTTGCAGGGAATTGCTTGATGACAGTGATCTGTATGTTGGTGAGATATTACAAATTAAAAAGTGACCTTTTTTGCATTTTCATCCATAGGAAGAATGACAAATAACTAAACATCTGCAAGCAATTTTTGAAATTTATCAATTGGTTTCTCTTTAATATAGTTAATGTACTACAGTCATTTGGCATATTTCTTTGTTTTGATAAATGTCATATAACGTGACATTATCTTGTGTATACATTAGAGCTTATTTTTCCAACCAAGCAACCATTAGAGCTTATTTTTGCAACTTATTTTTGCACTCTCTTCCAAAATGTCAAGTTTGCCAGACAATACCTACTTTCCATAAAATTATTTTATTGCCTTCGGTAATTGCACAAAATGGAAACTAATTACTAACAGAGTCCCGCCTGAGGTTCGTTATCATTTCATGCAAGACTCTAAAACCTGCTTTATATACTGGTACAACATTGTTTTCCCCCACACTCTCTGAATCTTCCCTAATGACTGAAGATGTATTACATTGCACCTTCAGTAGATCAGACAGCTCCTCAGCAACATTCCTTTGAAACTCATGGGAGTAAACAAGTTAGTTCCTGCAGATACAAGGTGTTTAACTTCAGAAGTTGCTGTAGAATATCCTCTCGGATTAGTGTGGAAAATGGAATGGTTTTATTGTCACTTGAAGAATCAAATACATCCCCCAGCTGGTTTCCAAATGCAGAACCCAGAATTCCATATGGACTGAAAGCCAAGTGCCTCAGCTAACCCACCCTGTGAATCTGCCATTGTTCTCTGATAAATACCAGACCAGAAAAAACTGATGTTCTTAAATGACCCAATACTCCCCAGTGTTAGAGTTTGCCAGTGGTTCAGGAAGACATATTGAACCTGTTGTGTTTTCACTACTTGCTGTTTGTAGGCATATCTTCTTCTTGACATCATCACCATTGGAAAGTGCTTTAAAACAGAGGAGCAATTAGAAAGGAAAGAAGGAGCATGTTCACAGTTAAATGGATGTTTGTTTACTGATGGAAGTGGGGTTCTGTTAGTGTCACTGTTTCTCACTATACTGAAATGCATATGCACCACTTTTACTCTTTAATGAAGTCCACTGGAGAGCAGCTTCTGGGGAAATTTTTCCTTTTTCTAATTTAATTACTTTTTCCTGTTTCCCTTTTTGTCTTTGTAGTTGATTTAGTGCCATGCAATGTCCCAGATGGTCAGTCTGGGAAACAGACACGGACATTTTCAAAGAGACAATGTTGATTCCCTTTGGACTCAGAATGACCTCCTCCTCCCACCGCCCCCATCACCACTCATTCACAGATTTTAATCCCCAATAAACACAGGATTTAAATATGGGAAGAAAGGTGGGCCACAACTTGAAACCAGCTAAGGATACAGAGAACCATGGCTAGCATTGGCAGAATATCATTTAGTGGAGTCTGGTACCATTGTCTGCAGCACAGATAAAACCAGCTGGCCATGTTATGCTTGATGAGAACTAGACAAGGGAGGGAGGATCATATGTGAATAGGAAGTGGTATGAAAGGAGATGAAGAAAGAAAGCTGACATGCTCAAGACAAGGTCTGAGAAAGAGAAAAGTGATGAAAGCCTTCCTGGCTATGCCAACAAAAATTCATCATTGCTTTCTGCCCTTGGGCAAAATATAGAAATAAAATAAGCTTTGGCATAAACTTGCCACAGAGGAAATACAGGTACTGTATACTGCAAGGTACTAACTTGTTCAACTGTGAACAACTGTCTTATGGATATTTCTTTAAATCTAGATATAGAAAGTCCACCCTCATTATTTTGTCACTCATTCTGAAACGGTAATTTTAGTACTACACAAGAGAATAGGAATCTGCCTTTAATTTTTGCTTTTCAAATTGAGAAAAGTGAAAGAGAGATTTATCTGAAAACCACATAGTTTTGCAGCAATATCAAAGCTGAAGTTTTGTTAGTTCTGAAAGCATAGTTAGTTTTCTGTAACTTCTAATCATTCTTACCACCACTGAATAAAATGAAAAAAAAAATTACATACATTTAAAATTCTTTGATCGCTCATGGAAATTAATCACTAAATAACTGTACCTGAGGGCTGCAATTACAAATATATGAAACATACCTCTACACAGGTAAAAGTTGGATTGTTTTTTCTAGTATATTGAAAAGTTTAATGCTGTGCTTTTAATTAAAAACAGAAGATTTTCACTGTATATGTAGTGTATATATGTAGTAGTATATATTTTCTCTACCATGGGATGGGGGGGTAGTCACAAAATAAAATGGTGAAAAAATAAAAAAGTATCAATAACTACTCCTTTGTTTCAAGAATGAAGCATTTTTACAGCAATGTAATGTTACAATTAAAATAGGTCACAAAACAGGGAGCAAGTAGAAACAACAGAATTCAGCAAAAGTACTTGATAAGAAATTAGGGTATAGCACCAAGAAATCTTCTAAACTGCAATTCAGCATTTCATTTATGTGAAGCATGGCTTTTCAACCATACTTCCTTAGAAAATAAGATATGCACAGATAAGCTTTTTCCTTCTCACAAGTCCATTGGCCAGCATGATAGGGGTATACTAGGCTCAGGAATATCAATTTTTTACAAACACCATGAAGATCAGTGGCTGGTAAAATTAGAAAGAATCTATTAAATTCCTCCACTGAGGAAGGATAGGCTGCAGTGCTGTTGTACTGGCCCTTACTCAGCTTTCAATGCAGAGGACCTGGGTGGAGGAACTGGCCACAGAGAGAGAAGTGGGATCTGTGAGGTTGAAAGAGCTTGCAGAGGAATTAATCTTATTGTGGCATGGTGTAGGAATGTAGAATATCAATCCACTGGAAAACAGGGTTCATTAATTCCAACGTGTGCTGAACAAGTTGCTTCAATTAGCAGTTTTGATCAGACAATCCCCAGTGAGAATTAATTATACTAGAATAATGATGATTTACAACTGCTTTCCTTCTTCGGATATACGTCGGTCTGGGGTCCTTTCTGTTGCTCACACAGTGTTAGTACACAGAGGGTGACAGTCAAATAGTGTTGCTCCATATGCAGAAAAGCCTTAAGGAATTTCCTGCAGTCAGTGAGATATCTATTGTTCTAATATGTACCACAAAATGTCACTATGTGTGATTTAGTGTGGTCCTTAAAGGTATTTGGCAGTTTTTCTCATCTGACAAACTCACTTGAAATGCAAGCATGTCTGATTTTTCTTTAGTGTGCCATGCTGCTTAAACGGGACCAGAACTGCTCCACCAGCTCCTATGCACAGCAGATGTTAGGTGCTTATCATGTGTACATGTCAGCTGTGCATACATATAAGTCATGCCTATTTCAGCATCTTCCTCCTCAGATGTCAAACATGCCTCTTCCAAACTTAGTGATCTCATCTGAAGGGTTCTAAAAAATGTGTGGATATTAAAGCTGCGTGGTGGAAACAAACAAGATCACTGCCTTCTACAAACTCTGCCTGAGCAGTACTGGAGGAAAGGCCTCTCCTGGACTGCAGTAGAAGCAGAGGCAACTGCCAGAAAAGTGCCTCTGTTTTATGATAGAGGGGCCAGTTTGCACAAATCTGGAATTTTTACCCTGCAGAAGAGAGACAATTAGCGGTGCAAAAAAATAATACTTCTCCTCAGCAGGCTCCATGGTGGAGCTGGAACTGCTCTACTTCTCCCCATAACTCTTGGACATGTTGAACTCTTGCTGCTTTCTCTGACATTCAGTGACAATTTGTTTTCATTTGAACATTCCCATTCAGTTCTTGCTCAGTCCTCCACAGAAATCAGTAATAGGATTTTAATTGCTCGTTTAGTGAATGAGGAGAGTTAGGTAGACTGCAGAAGGCTTTGATGATACTTAAAAGGTCTTGAGTTTTCTCTAAATATGAACCCAAGCTGATTCCCCAGAGTGACTCTTCACCCACTGAATTCTGGCAAGGTTTCAAAACTTTGACCATCTTTCCTAATCCTGATTCTCAGGAAGCTCTGATTTTCATTGCAGGCAAAAATTGAAATCCCACCTTCCCTGCAAACCAAACCAGATTATACTGGGCACAGAGCTGATGTGGGCCACATTTTACTCAAGACTGATTTCTGGAATGGGGAAGAAGTAACTTAATGAAGGATTTAATAGTAGTAGGTACCACAAACCTTCCTGACAAAAACTTTTGCAGGACACAGGAAAACCGATTTAATACCAGCAAGGTCCTGTTGAAAAATATGGGAGAAATGGGAATGAAATAACACATTTTGTTGCATGATCCTGTGGCTAAATGTGTTCACATTTTGCTCAGCTATCCAAAGATGGTTAAACAGAGTTGACTGAGCAAATCAGGGCATTTGGTTACCCACAGGATGATTCAAAAATAAAATTTAGGCATTTTAATAGACTGAAATTTTCTATATTTGGACTGAAAAGGAGATAAGACACTGCTTGTGTGAAATTATAAAATTTCTCATTTTCAGCAGAAACATTTTCTCCTATTAGTACTTTGCAGCTGTGCCTGTACTGAAACAAAAATGTCACTGGTATATTTAAAATTATGGGACCATATTCTCTACTACCAGGATGTAAGCAATTTCGCCAGAGTTCTCTGAATTCAGCCATTGGTATCTCACTTTAATGTCCCGAAATCTATATTGACACTAAGCTCTTAAAGAAAGCCAGAGCAAAACTCCCCACTGACATGTGTGAACTGAAGAGACAAGAGTGGGGATCTGAGGAACTGAGCCTGTAAGTCCAGAGTTCTGAAATCCAGAGCAGGGCTCTGGAGACATTTTCTGAATGCAAGGTTTTGACCAAGAAGAAAGCAGAGCCCTCACCAAAGCCCTGGTCACTTGGCAATCCTTCTCTGCTCCTAGGGAACTCAGATAGCTGGGACATCACCTCTGATGCTTCCAGGTCACAGCTGCCAGCCACAGCCCTTCAGCGAGGAAAGCCATGTGGAAACAGGGAGTGTCAGCAAAGCCATTGTGTCAGTAAAGCCAGAAATAGTTTTTCAATCAGTCAAGTTGCCCTGGTTTTCTGTATTAAGTTTAATTATCTGCATCCCAGATTTCCCACTGAAACAATGTTTAGCACAGGCCTACATTTCCATGCAACTGTGAAATACACATCTGGTTTCCAAGGCAGCAGATAATCATCAGGGAAACTGATAGGAATGCAAAATGAAATGATGTTTACAAACTATTCTCAGGACTCAGCTCTCAAAGGCACTGAAGAAATAGATGCCAAGCTTATGCTGAGCAGCAGCTCCTGTTTCCGTGGAACCTAGGCAAAAATCCCTTCAGCCTCAATGGACGCAGGTTAACACAAGGCATTTTTACATCCCATCTCCATCCAGCTTCTGGGTCGATGTTCCCTGCACATGTGTGTGGCCTTGTGTGAACAATGTTCCACTGATCTGCTTAGCTGGTAGACACAAAGTGGCAAAAACTCAGTTATATTTAGACAATCTAATCATGCACCACCTTTCCTTGTGTCTTGAAAACTACAGAGCAAGGTATCTCATGCAGGACAAGGTATTATAAATCAGGTTATACAGCCCATACTAAAACATGGTGCCTATATTAAAAACATCTGTACCTAATTTAAAAGACAATTTACACTTATTTCCTCATTTCCACTCTTATTTTTCAGTCCCCAAGCCCTTCAAATCTTTTCCAGTTACTTTCAAAATTCATGTTTCATGTTCTTGAACTTCAAAGGTGACAAGCTGAAAACATTTTCTTTCAACTAGTGGCTCTGATTTTTGTTTAACAGTAATGACACTGCTCCTCCATGACCTCAGAAATTACATTTGGAGTATGTAGCCAGCTATGTAACCTACCACCAGCAACACAGGGACTCAGTTAACTGCAACAGAGAGTCCAATGTGCTAAGAGCTTGTCCTTCAAAATAAACTGAAGATAAAAAGAGAAAACATTAAAAAAAATAACCAAAATCTCCACCCCTTCTCCTAAATCAAGACATTTTCACTATCTTTAGATGTTCATCTACCCTAAGATATGTATCCCTGATCACTACAGACCCACAGCTTTTAGGGAACGTGGGTGTACCTGTGAACTGAGAATCAGTGCATATCAGTTTGTGATTTTCATGTGAGATGTTTTGGTCAGTCTTTGGTCTGTTGGCTGGTTGTCTGTGGTCTTAGGGATGATTTTTTTATCCATTAAAAACAAAAGCAAGAGAATTCTGTAGTAATTACATTCTTAGGCAATTGGTATGTCTTTTTATGGTGGCCCCAGAGAATTATATTACCTCTTTGAGCTGTATAGTAACAACTTGATATATAAGGGGTAAACCACAGTGTCTAATGCTTTACAATAAATATTTCGGGAAGAAAAGTCAGGGTAAACTACATATATCACTTTATTGGCAGCAATCTACAAAAGGCAAAATCAACTGGATATGAGAAGGAGGTAGTCTGAATTGATTTGTATATCTGGGGAATTCCTTCTGATAGGAAAATTCTTAGCTTTCTTTGCATTCTACATGCAATGTTAAACCAGCGGTAATATTGACTGACCCATGGCTGCTCCATAAAAGCTTCCAAACTAAGAAAGGGTGAGCATGAACTCCTGCAGAAACTTTATTTGGACTTTCAAAGATCACTTGTGAGATGCTGTGCTGAGACTTTTTAAGGTGGGCAGAGAATCTGTCATCATGCAGCTGTGCCAAACACAGCTTTGTCCATCCCGTTACATAGAGACACCTCCATGGTAGTGGCCTGATCTTACAAGACCAGTGCCAGGATATCTTCATTTCTAATGTCTGACAAGATGAAATAAAATTCTCTGAGCTTGCTTTTGGTATGCCTGTCTTGTTTATGCCGCCTGAGGTGAAGGGATTTCTCCTTGAAAGGTTTAATCCTGAAGACATTTGTCCCGTACAGCTCAAGAGATTGAAAAAAAAGCAAAAACAAATCCACAATGATAAATAGAAGGTAACAAAACTGAGCCAAAGGAGACCATGTACAGAAATGTGCATGTACATGTACAATATGGCTATTCCTAGAACTATCCCTCTCACTAAAGGACATGATTCAAAAGGAAGAAAAAGGAAGGGGGAAATCTGAGCTGCCAACAGCTGCTGTTTCAGTAGAAATGAAAGTGAGGATTTTATGAGTACAGCTTTCTGTCAATTGCAGTGGCAGAGGTGACTCAAAAATACAATTACAGGGAATGTGAAGGGAAATAAATGGGGCTGGAAGAGAATCTCCATACCTTTGAATTGAGGTTCAGTGTTTAAAATTCAGGAGAAACCCAGTTCTCAACTTCACTCTTCCTTGTATGTCTGCATCCTCTCATCCTCCAGCACCATGCACGCATTTATTATGTGCTATTCTTGTCGTGGTGAAACCTGCACCATCTTCACCTCTCTTCCATTTCACTGTCCTCTCCTTCAGTCTCCACTGCCACAATTTCTTCTTTAACCAATCAGTCTGTGAAACTGTATGTAACTTGCCCACATACTGGATGAAAAGCAATCTCTTGAAATTATATGGTCTCTCCAGAGACTTGGGTTGATTGAGCTGTGACTCTACCTCAGTTATTGTGTCTTTTTTGTGATCTTCTGTAAGAAGGTTATCTAAGTCAAGTGCAAGCTACTGTTTAATTTAGCCCACAATTACCATATTTATAGTGTTAAACAGTAAAGTATTCATAAAACATTTTTTCTGGGCACATTTTATTTGGATAATTTTTTTTTTCTTATTTCTTCTGTTTAACATAATAAAGAGAACTACACCATACATTCCATCTCCTATATATTATTTTTGGTTGCAGGTGGCAGTGTCTATCCTGGAGGCAGACAGAAATAATTTTGGAGCATAACCTACTCATGGTAAGATTTTCTGCTAAAAATCAAGGAAAATAGGGGGGGGTTCTCTCTCTCTCTCTTTCTCTCTCTCTCTCTTAACACATATGTAGATGCATTCATTTCCTGTCTTCTGAAACTAGAAACCTTCTCATTCTCCATTTAATCCTACTGAAGTGTGTGCTCTTAGTGGTATCTAGCTGCAGTGAATATCACAAGCTAATTATACCTTATCAGCAGTGGTGGTAAAAAAACCCTCCTTTTTCAGAGATTAAGCTGTGCTATTGGGACAGACATCGCACAGATACTTGAGTCTTTCACAAGCACAGGGGAAGCAATTGAAGACATTTTGTGCTCTGTTTTTTTCTCTGCTATTGTCTTGCACACATACAGGTGTAGCAGGAATACTGTACTGTTCTGATAATTGCCAGGAGCCCTCCCACACATAGACAGATGCAGTTGGTCCGATGACTACAGTGAAAAAGCCCTTGTTTTAATTAAACTCAGTGGCAATGTGTCACCACTGAACAAGAGCAGTGAACACCTTTTCTCAAGAACTCCCCACAAAGATGAATTATTTTATGTCTGTAATCCTTGGAGAAATACGTCAAGACAAAATTGTTTGTTTTAAGTAGGCCCAATAGGGTGATGTAATGAAATGTGCTCACCCCTGTCCTCCATGCGATGTAAAAGCAATGTAATACTGTAGGGTCTGAATCAGCCATCAAGCAGTTCCCCCTTCATTCTCTAAACGGAGCAATAAGATTTATACTGCCCTAGTAAAATAAACATTGTTGCCGTGTTGATGCTATCTGTCAGAGACAAACTCCACTCTCCCATACGCTCCAAGCCTTCCTGATACAAGTGAGAGCTGCAGGTACAGATAGTAGCTTCATATTCCTCCCCTGCCTGCTACAACTTAATCAAAAGCCCTGGAAATCAGTGGGAGATTTTCCTATCAATTTCTAGCTGGCTTGTGATAAGACCTGCAGTGTTCAGTATGTGCTACACCAAAGCACATACTGGAGGGGCTATCTCTGACCAAGAGAACACTGCTATAGCAGGAAGCCTTGTATTTAGTCTACTTACGGTGCAGAAGACATGGTCACCTTCAGGGGTGGTGAGATGTGTCACATCATCTCTCTTTGACTCAGTTTTCCTTGTTAGATAGTCGTCACCATCTTTTGTGGTCATGTACTTTGTCACACACTGGTGGAAAACTCTGTTTAGGCATGAACTGTAATCAACATTAGCCTGGTAAGTTCAAACAGAAAGAGAATCTGCTACAGTTAAAGATATGCTCATATGCCATCAGAGTCAGTTCCTTTGCTGGGAGAAATGGGAATAGATCTGGTCTCAGAGTCAGAGAAGGCATTTGCAGAGGAATCATGTACAGATACAGGCCTGGAGGATCTTCATCTTTGAAAAAGTTCTATGTGGGCCAGCTGCAGCACCAGAAGAATAGCTGCATAGGAATATCAGTGGTCCCTGACTTGACCAGTGTGGATTTGGGAACAGAGCAGCCTTGAAATTATGTGTACTCCCAACCCTGTTTACTTTTCCTGCTTTTGGATAATCTATCTAATGAAAGACTGTGTAAGGACATGTCTTCACAAGGGGCCATGGAAAAACGGGCAGTGAAAGGCCAGCCCTGGATTATCACAGCAGCAAAGCCGGACTGCAGTACAGCTTGTTGGATACTCTTTGCACTGAGAGTAATGGAGAGAAATGAAAAGGAGGGCCATGAGGATGGTGAAGAGCCTTGAGGGGAAGCTCTATGAGGCCTGCCTTAAGTTCCTTGATTTTTACAGCCTGAAGAAGAGGAGACAGAAGGGAGATGTCATCATAGTCTACAACCTCCTCACAAAGGGAAGCAGAGGGGCAGATTCTTCTCTGTGGTGATCAGTGACAGAACTCGACAGAATGGCCTCAAGTTGAGCCAGGGGAGATTTAAGTTGCATATCCAGCAAAGGTTCTTCACCAAAGAGTGGTTGGACACTGTAACAGCGTCCCCAGAGAAGTGGCCATGGTACTAAATTAACAGACTTCAAGAAGCATTTGGGCAATACTCTCAGGCACAGGATGTGATTCGTGGGCTGCCCTGTGCAGGGCAGGAATTGGACTTGATGACTCTTGTGAGTCCCTTCTAACTCAGGATATTCCATGGTTCTGTGAAATGTTTGTACAAGTTTATATAGTCATTGTAGTTGCCTTGACATCTTTATAAAACACATGAACAAAACTATGAAGAGGAAAAGCCCTGAGCCAGAGACAACTCACAACTAGAACCAAAGTTCATAGGGACTCATGGAACCACAGGAGGAGGAGAATATCAGGAGACTAGAGGGTACAAAATTATAACTTAGATAAATATCTTGATATACTCCTCACATCTCTCCTAATCTGGAGTTTTTTCCTCTCCTTGCTTCTCATATGCTAGAGCATTCTCCACACCTACAGGCTCTTTTGGATTGCCTTTGACTGCAGCTGCCCTACAGTTGCCCTTGAGGCAGTGGTCACAGAGAAGGCAAAGAGCTCATAATCTGCCAGAAGATGACTTCTGCAGTGTGGGAAGAATCCTTCGGCAAAAGGGCAGAAAATCATCAGTTGTCTGGTACTGGGTTGATACCTCTGTCCATGATACTGCTGCCTATGAAAAAGCAACTCTTTCATCAGATTCTGACAAAGATTGGGAGCTCTACTGCTGAAGCTTGCTTTGCAGTGCTCAAGAAAAAATCCAGGCCTTGTCTAGTAGATTCCAAAGAGGTCAATTTGAACAATTTCTTTTGGGACTGACACCTTGAATTTTCAATTTATTTTTAAAAGCACTTGGTTTAATCTTCTTCTTAAAAACTTGGCTTCCCAGACACCTTACATTCTGCCAAGAACAACTTGACAGAAATTCTAGACCTCCTGAGAAACAGCTGCAAAGTATGTGCTGGAGGTCCTTGGCAATGTCTTCCACTGAGTAAAATCAGTGATAAACAATTTCAGTACAATCACTGCTTTGGCATTGTCAATAGATGCTTTATATTTTCTCTTGATTGCATCAAAACCAGGATTGAGTTCAATTGAGTTTGTCTGAGCTATCATAGTTTTCAAGTAAGGAGTTTCTTTAGAGAAAATACTGAGAGAAAACATTATAGGAGATACTACAGCAGTGATCACAAAAAAAGATTGGGCAAAAGCAGATTCCCATTGACAATAGTCCTCTTACATTGTTGTGTAAGAGGGAAAATATCCAGAAGAAGGGAAATATCCATCAGATAAAGCAAAGTCATATGACTGGCATTTTTATTTGTTGCAAGTCAAAATGGCATAGTGTACCTGATTCTCCAGACTCTGAAGAGGAAGGCACATCAATGTAAGGAAGAGATTAAGGAAATGAATCCATTTGATAACACTGGTGGTCAAATACAGCATCATTTGATAGCATAAATGCTAAAGACATGAAGCATAGTTTTTTCTGGTTTTATTTCCCCCACACCTTTTTTCCATCTCTTGGAATTCCATTACATCTCAAGAGAATAGCTTTATGGGAAAAGAAGGGATGCAGTAAATGTGAGGTGAGCTGATGAACTGATGGTAGGTAATAACAATCAGGATGATAAAGATTAGTAGTTTTTTTCTTTCAAATTATGTTTACCTGAAAAGACAAAACGAGGCCTTTTTTGGCTCATTTAATTTAAAATCATTAACAAGATTGCACACAGTACAGACTACCAAAAGGAGAAACCCCAAGGCAAAACAGTTAATTTAATCTTTAAGTGAAGTAAAGTATTAATTAATGGGATAATATAATGATGTACCATGCTGAACAACATGGTTCTACACGAAGCACCACAGATGATACACACATAAACCAGAGGCAAACACACATCACAGATTCAAATGGGGCATAGAGAAGACATCAACAGACAACTAGTATGACAAATAAATAACACCTGAAGGGAATATAATTCAAGTGTCAGGATTACCATGTGTTTGGTCTAGGAACAGTACTCCCCAATCCAGTCCCCCCACTAAGACTGTTTAAAACCACACACCACTCTCTTGCTCATCCCTCCCCTCCCCCTTCCTACTGTAGAGGGATGGAGTTAAGAATTGGAGGCAAAAAAGGCAAAGGATCATCAGGTAAGAATGATTTACTGAAAACAGCAGTGAACAGTAACAGCAAAAATATTAATATCAGAGGGTATAAAAAAAAAAAGATTCGCATGAAAAAAATAAACCAATAATAAATAGTACAAGATAGCTCCCTCCACCACTTTTTCTTGACAGGAAAGGGAGGAACCCTTTCTACTCAGAAAAAAGACCCTTTCCCCCACCCCTGGCAATGACATGAAGTGATACAGAATAAGCTCCATGTCCTGGCCACCTCCTATCCCAGCTACTGCAAAAATTTAATCTGATTCTGACCAGAACCAGAACACCATGGCTTCTTCGCTAGTGCACATCTGCTTGTTTTTTTTCTCTCTTTTGTTTTGTTTTGTTTTGTTTTGTTTTGTTTTGTTTTGTTTTGTTTCGTTTTGTTTTGTTTTGTTTTTATTTGTTTAGTTGGTTGGTTGGTTGTTTTTTTTGTTTTGGTTTTGGGTTTTTTAAATTATTTTTTATTCTTCTTATTAAAATCTTTGATTTATTTTTCTGCTTCTATTTGCATGGAGTTATCATAGGGATTTAGGTAAACACTGGAGGAATGATACATTCCTTGACTCTGCTCTCCTGCAGTCACGGTGACCAAAGGATTCCCAGCGTTGCCCACATTGTGTTGAGGTAGTTTTACAGAGAAAGAGTCTCTGGCCAAATGAACCAGGTAACTTGCTCATACACCACTGTGCAAAGATTTCAGGATTTTTGTTCTGCACTGGGCAATGATGATAAAGCTGAACTAAGCCTTTCGAGAAAGCCATCAGGGATAGAGATTGTTTCAAGATTTTTTTATTTACCTCTCTAAACTCTTTCTATGCTCTTTTCTTTTAATCAGAAAAGTTGTCCCATGTCATACTTGCACTTCATTCAGAGCTGCATGGGGTAGTACATGTATTTCTAGGTTACATGTATTTTGCTAAACTGCTGGCAACAGCAGAGAGGGAGCAGAAAGCACATGTGCACAAACTGAAATAGTGGAATAATAGCAGGGATTGCACACAAGCATTATCAGTGGTGAACACCCTCTCTGTTTTTATGGTGCCATGATCAGCATAGGTATGCTATGGCAGAGTGAGGAACAGCAAATGGACAGGCCGTTTTAGTTCCATCAAATGGCATTAGTAACATAACAAAATGTTACCCTATTTGTGCTTGTGATCCAGTCACTGGTTCATTGTCTTGATGGTATTTGCTGTAACATGCATTGGGAATTTTCTTGCAATCTTGGCAACCCTCACTGTGCAATTAGCATTGCTTCCTTTAAGAGACAGTTTTTAAACACTGCCATCTAAACACACCTCAGCCTGCTCCAGCACCTAAGGTAGGCACCTTTCTTTCAGCAGTTCAGGGCTTGTGCCAGGAGGATTCACTTAAAACAACTTGAGAACACAGAACTTGTTAACACTAAGAGTTGAAAGGCTGCACCTCATCATATTTCATTCTTCACTAATGAATTCAGGCATCTGCAAAGAAAAACTTATATTTTTAGCTTTTGATTTTAACTACGTGCAGGAGGAGAACAACCTCCAAGTCCAAACTCTTACATATTCCTAAAACATGTGAAATAGTGCACTGATTTTCTAGACACTGCCATCCTGCAATATAATGGCTACCTAGGTGCTAGACACTTGCTTTTCTTAGAGGAAGTAATTAAAAATATGTTTGTTAAAAAACATTATCACATTCAAATTTTATACTTGTCATAGATATCCTAGGAACAGGTTTTAGAGCAACTTATGTAACATATAGAGTATTGATCGGTGATAACTTTGAAATCAAGTAAATCAGTAATTTTCATGCTAATTCTATTAACTGAATCAGCTGCCACTATCAGTTACACACAGAACAAGCTGTGATTCTGTCTGTTTCCAGCAAAGGATTAGCATTTGCAAATAATTTGTTTCTCTGTTATTTATTTTATTTCTGAAAGGCATTTGGATGCAGAGGTACATAGAGTACAATCCTTTCCTGTTCAGTGTTTCCACTGAAACATTGGTCTAAGGTCATGGTGAGCTGTTTGCAGAATATATTAAAAGGTTTTCAATTTAAGATTTGTAAGAACTGTGTTGGAAACCAGAAAAACACTGAGGTCTGGCAGCAGCCCAATGGTTTAAAACACTTTGAAACAGCTGTTCCAGAAACACAAAGAAAGTCTATGGTCTCAAGTCTGAACAAAGCTTTTAGAAGAGTATTGCATTTCAGCCATTAGGAAAAGATAGCGCTGCCATTACCAAAGGTACGTGGAAAAAGACAAGAATCCCTATGAAAATATTTTAGATATTTCTTTTGCAGTTATTTCCATTGTAGCTATTTGTTCATTGTCTGATGCTAGAAATCAAGATGTCAGTTTTCTTTTAACAACACCTTTTTCAATGCTCCTAGGCCTTTTGCAGCCCACCTGGTAGGCTATGTCTGAGAAGAGGTTGGCAGGACTTTGGCTATTACTGGATACAAATACACTGCAAGAAAGAAAGCTGGGAGTTCAGGCTCTAGCTCTGTGATTACCTCTGTAGGTTGCTGGAGACCCTGGAAAATTTGGAACAATAAATCAATGAGGAATCCCAGTATAGGTCTTCTGAAGAGAAAAGTCTCTGAAAGGAAAAGGCTCTATGTGGGAAAGATTCACATACCTGAATTTTCACCCAATAAACTCAGAATACCAATTAAAAACAGAACAAGAGCAGGAAAATGCAACAATTTCCTCATTCTTTGAGAGGCCTGCACAGACTGATCTTAAGGATCATTTCCAATGTAAAATATTCTGTGATTCCATGCTAAAATCCATTTCTTCCCCTGCAAAGAGCATGCTTTGCTGAAAACAGTTTTACTGCAAAGTGCTTCAGCTGGGAAATGCTTGTCCCTGTGTGCCATTTTCCACTACCTGGCATGCTGCATGTTAGCACACAGCTGGCAACTGCTCTGTGTGGTACGTGCAGTTTGCTAACTCTGGCTGTGTATCACAACCTGCTCCTTCTCTGGGGCCACGTACAGCTAGTGGGATTAGGATAAAAGCTCCCCATGTGATGCCTGTTTCTTTTCCAGGCACATTGCACCACGTGACTCGCAAGAGCACAACAGAAAACCTGGGCTTACATAAAGAAAGGTAAATAGAAATAGAAAAGCTATGCAAGAATAATGTAGCTCTGTTAAAATTCCATGAATAACTGTAGCTTTTGGATCATGTTAACTGCTGTACATTGGACAGAAGTTTAAGGGCATGGGTTTCTTATTGTTTGAGAATTATTTTCTCAACTCTTAAACAGGAAGAATATAAAGAGACACACTTTTCTCACTGCAATGAACTTGTATCTCTGAAGTGAAACCTGATTTGTGTATTGAAAGAAGCAAATGAACATGTAAGCAATCCTTCCTTCTTTCCTTCAAGATCAATAGGAAATAAATCCAGTTTCAGTTTCAGAAAAAAAATCTGTCTTAAATAAACAATTAAAAGCACTGAAACCTAGAAGAGCTGTGTCTGAGAGGAGATAAAGCAAACCAGATTTCTTTTCTTTCTACTCAAGCATCCACAGAAGTGATATCCATTTGCTGAATATTGACAGAAGTGTTTGTTTAATGAAAAACTGAGACTAAGACAGCTGTTTAGCTTTACAGGATTTTCTTCATAATTTCTCCACCCACGTTATTGCAAATTTTCAGTCCAAGCTTTAGTTAAAAGAAAAGCTTCAACAACTTGAAATAAAAATGAAGAGTGAAATCTATTAGATTGCTCTTCAGAAGAATGAGGAATGATTAAAGGAAAAACAAAAGAGAAACTGTTTGCTGATTAGACAAGTCTGAAGGAGGAAGAAGATAAGGCCGTTTCCCCCTAGGTTTACCAGTGCAATTCCAAAAAGTAGGAGCTGGCCTTCCTGCACTTATCCATGGAACTGCAGCTTGTCAAAACCTAAGCCAAAGTTGACCTCAACTATAGGTATGTCTTCTCAAAGAAATGGGGGAAATGAGGGAAAAAATGAGGGAAAAACATTTTTTCATCACTTTAAAAACCGTAAGAAGCCCACCAAGTTTGTTTAGTTCTGCTTCTAAGCAAAAGCCACAGTGAGTTCTCATAACTAACTGTAAGATCACATTGCACTGCATCTCAAAGGTACCAGGGTAGCCATGACCAAAAGTAAGAGTATCTAAAGTTCTATCCAGGTTTGGGAATGACCCATCCAACCAAACCACAGCTCTATGAAAAGTTCTGTCTCTGTGAAACACTCTGCTCTCACCTGACTTGGATGATATTTATGACACATTTGAGCACCTCCTCAATGTCTGGGAGAGGTGGGGACAGAGAAAGTGGGCACAGTGGTCAGGGACCAGCCTGAGCACTGTGAGTTCTAGTTGTCCCTTCCCTTGCAGAAGTTAAACCCAATGCACGTGTGACAGCTCATCTTGGCTCCCTGCTGTGAGTTTGTTGATGAATACAGGGCAAAAATCCTTCTTGGAATTAGTGCATTACCCCCAGAAAACCAGGAAAGAAAAACAACACCTTATCACAGGTAGTCTTGACAACAAAGGCTGTTTTGCCTTTTGAGAATCTGGTTGATGGCTTTAGCAAGTGAGAAGGTGAGGAATGCTGCAGAGTCTCTCAGGCTGCTTTTCACATCTGGTGAACATTAGGGAGGAAGAAACATGGGGGATGTATTCTTGAAGAAAAAGGAAATAAATAAACCTATGTACAGTGAGAAATAAATCACGAATCACAGTTGGAAATACTGTGCTTTCCTGGAGAAAAAAAATTATGTTTTTGACTTTACCCAAGCAAGTTTTAAAGAGACGAGATAACTTCAGATGAAATTGTTTCTAGGTTTCCAGAAGTTTCCATTGCTATTTCCTTTGAATTTCTCAACTCTTATTTCAGAGCTGCGGTCGCTGACAGCTCTAAGAATAACTACCTGCTTTCCAGTGAGTCTTTATAAGGAGGGCTTTTTCTAGGAAATGAGTAAGGAGTTTTGCAAGACAAGGAAAGAATACATAAAAGGAGGAGAAAACCAAATCATGTTTGCTTAAGATGCATACATATTTCTTCTGAAGTATTCAGTTGCTAAAGGACTGAGAGACTTGCTGTGACATTTGATCATCCAACTATTCTTTACTCTACAAGTCTATATTTTAGAAAACTGGAGTTTGAGGGAATTCCATCAACCTATGTATATTTTCCTTTCAGAGAAAAAGGTATCATTGATTTCTCCAGTGATATTTCAAAACCAGTTAGCTCTTGGCTTTTGAAAAAATAATTTTGAGAGCATCAGATTCTAAGCCCACAAAGTGAAATTCAATGAAATTCATTAAATCCTTGTGCTCTGTCAAGAACACACACACACACACACACATAGACAGAGACAAACGTGTGCTCTACCTTGCAGAAATACGTACCATGGGACCAAAAAAAAAGAGAAAAAAATGAAAGGTGAGTTGCATTCAATTAACATTGTTGTTCATATTCAACACTAAGTATGGAAAAGGAAGGCCTGTTAGATTTATTCTACCAAAACTGAGTCCAGTAAATACAACCTAAGTTTCAGGAAAGTTATCTCTGGTTGGTATTGGATGTCAGTATGCAGGATGTGAGACTATACATGTGTATATCCAGAGTTTCAGAATTACATGAAAAAAAATCATTATGGAACATATGACCTGAATAAGAACAGGAGAAATAGTGACAAGTATGTAACTATAAAGGCAATAAAGGTACCTGGCAAGTACAAGGAAAAAGGAAAGAGGATAAGATTGTTATCTGAACGGGACTATTGCTGATGACATTCCCCGAAACGCAAATTTTCAGGCCACAAAAATGTTAAAATTTCATTCTGGCTTGTGTGGATACTGCTAAACTAAAGTATTCTTACACTGAACTGCTTCCATGGAGTTGCTCTATGGCAGATTTGGACAGTTTTGCCTCCTAAAGCACTTTGGAAATTTAAGAACCACAGATCACTTCTATGCCTGCATCTGTGGAGGAGCCTTTGACAGTTTTCTTTGATAAGCAAGTTTGTTGGAGAAATAGAGCAGAGGGTTTTTGGATCCAAACACAGCATATGAGAACAAAGGGACAAATGGGATGTAAATTTTGTACTTTCACTTGAAGTATATAAGGTTACTCTGATGTCATTTTGAGCTGCCTTATCTTGGTTTATCTCAGTATGCTACAAATAAAGAAATTATATTTACATGCCAGAAATTGTAGAAAGATTTTATTTCTTTAATTTTGGCAACCAGGCTCTAAGTAAATTATCTCACAAGATGATTTTGATCATTTTTGAAAATGAACTAATTGAATTAACTTTGGTTCACAATTCCACATAACAGCATTGAAAGATACCGATATGAGCACAAAAAAGCTCTGGACGGCTAGAAGAGTGAAAAGGAGCTACAAGCATTAGTAGGGAAGGAGAAGATGTCTCTGTGGAGCCAAATTAATACAGACCTTTCTGTTTGCTCACCCTGTCAAGAATTACATGAATTCATAGGCACATGGGTAGCGACGTAGATATATTCAGCAAAATAATGATGTCCAATTAAAAGATATTTGACTACAACATCACTCAAATGTAATTATTTATTTTTGAGAGAAGTCAATAGCAACATTTAAATATGTATATACTGTACCTCACAAGCACAGTTGTGTACTAAGGTCTAACATTCTTCTTGGAAATGCTCTGGGAAAACACATTTCCTTTAAAAGGGTGCTTGCTCTGCTACACAGTTGCTGGAAGAAATGGTCATTTCAGAAGGCTCTAAAGCTAGAGGATTTTTACCATCCTCAGAGTTTTATTTTATACAAATGAAAGAGCATACTTCATTGTGTCAAAAAATATACATTTTATTAATCTTCATCCATAGGCAGATGCACAGTTTCCAACTCCAGCATCTGTCTTGCTTCCAGTGGAAGTGGTGTCAGGGTGTCAGCTGCTTAAAAAGAGCCACATAAAATTAATAGGTAAGTGGCAATGATAACTTAGACTAAGTATTAAGGGGACAGGTGGATAAGAAATCACAGAATTTCTGTAAGACATCACAGAAACACACACGGGCATACAATTTCATTATTATATTATATAATCTTTGATGTTATGCTTTATCATATGCTTTCAATGAAAAAAAATTGTAAAGTTTGTTACTACTTCCATAAAAGAATTTTCTTTTGGTGTCAGACATTGATAGTACTTGAAGCGATCATGTCTAAGATGATCCTTGTGGATCCTTTCTAACTCAGAGTAGCCTGTGCTTCTTTAATTCTCTAAACTGAAATCAGTTTAAAACCTCCTATGTTTGGTTTTTGTGATCTTTGACTTGCCAGCTTCTCTCTTGTTTAAGCTGGCCTCTGCAATGGGAGGCACTTTCCACCCTGAAAGGACAAGCTTGTCTTCAGAAGTGCGTGCAACCATTTAGAATCTGCCCCACTTTGTCCTGAAAGAATCAATCCCACTGATGGAGTGCTGCTCCCTCAGCTGTCTGCTGCATTATGTTTCAAGTGACTCCTGCTTTTAGTGGTACATCCAGGAATGCAGGCTAGAGCAAGTGGGATATTCCAGTTTTAAAGTATTTTGTTAAAGAAAGACCCGTAATGCAGAGTGGTGTAGCATTATTAACGAGCCTCCTTCTTACAGCAGGTGGTTACTTGCAGTTGCTCACTACAGCACACAAAACCAAGACAGTTGTGGTAATTAACACTGACTAACTCAATCATTGTGGTTTAATCAGTAATGAGAATAAACCTCAATTGTAACTGTTTTGTTGGCTTAATGATCCAAAGAAAATGTGAAAATGGGATTTTATGTAAGTATTTTCTTAGGTTAGCTGTTATCACTGAAAAAATGTCCTTCTCCAGCTTATGGCTCTTCAGGCAGCTTTAAGTTGCCTTTTTTGTGTGTGTTTGTGTGCCTGTAATAATCATGGAAATTACTAATTTTAATATAACATATCCATACCACCCAGAGCTTGCCTTGGGAAAGGTTTCTGTGCAATACTCTTGTTCATGAGCACCTCCATCCTTGATTCTTCCAAGTTCTCTAACACTGGAGTCCCTTTTGGTTTTATCCTAGCAAGGAATCATTTACAGACAAAAAGTAGCATATTTTATTGGATGGACAAATAGAGCTGAGGAAGAACAGGAACCACAGAGATGTTCTTTGGCACATGGACATTGCTCAAGGTGCCTATCTTAATAAATCAGATACAACATGATCCTTCTACCTAGAATTATGTTTCTGAATGGACAATCATAACTGGTGTCAATTTATTCACCTATATCAGCTTCCCTCAAGAGTGTTTGGACTGACTCTGACTGTGTCATTGTTGCTTTGGTGCTTATTCTTATAGGAAATTTTGTTTAGGACTCTCATTTCCGTACTATTGTACTGGCACATAATTTGTGTTTTATTTATATGTACCCTCAAACCTTTTTCTGAGCATCTCACCAGCAATTACCTTACCACATTCCAGAGATTCAGGCAGGTATTTATGTATTTTCCTAATCACAGAAGTAAAGACATTGAGATAGAGAATGTGTCCCAAATCACCACATAAAACCATGGCAAAGCCAAAAACAAAACATGTATTCTCCTGGCTGGCCCTGTGCTGCCTAGAGAGATGTCATTAAGGCTGCTTTGCAACTGAAGATATGACTGCAGCAGGGATAGAAACACCAGACAGACTCACTTTAGTCTGGTTAAGAGATCTAGAAACACTAGCATGAACTTCAGCAAAGGCAGAGAGGTCAGCCATAGGCTGTGAGTGGTTATTTACGCCACTCATTTGCACTGATGTGGCTGGTGCTGTACAGTCAATGCTGCCTATAGAAAAACAAGCAGAGCTAGGCTTGTAAGGGCTGAAATTGTCCTTCTGAATGCAGTTATCAATAGCTGCAGTCTGCTGCCACATATTTGATGTGGACCTTACAAAGTGATCTTGGGTCCACCTCAAGGGTAATACCTTTTCTATCCTCCTCTCACAGGAGGTGGAATGAATCTGTCAAGTAACTTCTTCAAACACTGTTGGTTTTTCAAGCACTGCTGTTCCTGTCACCTCCTAACCAGCATTATAGCAACCAACTATTTCTTTATGGATTAGCTGTGAATGGATGTTATTCAGTGTCAGAGGGATTATATGGCAAATCCACTTAGAGAACATGTCATACGGGATGAGAATGCACCAACTGTTTGTAGTTTTTCTTGGTAGCATTGCAGGTAAAAGTAGTTGTAAAGAACTTCTTGGAAGGACCATCAGCCAAAAAATTTCTATAAGAAGAGAGCCCTGGACAGGACAGAAAGTCACACTCAGTGTTTGCAAACAGGAAGAGTCAGACTGACCAGAACAGAATGCATTTAGCTTGCTCTTCTCTTTGACAGCATTCCTTCAGATTTTTACCACTCATCTTCTCATCAAGGTTTCTCTGGAGCTGCAGTTGAGCTGTGGAGCCAGGTACATATTCTAGGCAAGAGGTTGCAAGCTTCCTTCTGTCAGCATTGAAAGCACCACTGACAACATAATTTATGTTTCAGCACACATCCCTCAGTTGCTTGCACTTCACTTTTCATCAGGAAGCATAAACCAAGAAAGGGGATGGGTGCTAGATATATTTTCCTTTCACATTATCCTCATCCACAATATCAAACTCTTTAATGGATAACGAGTCAGAGCTGGATGGCTTTGCCTTTGAACTAACTGCTTCCATGCCAAAGGATTTGTTAGATGTTCAGATGATTTAGAGCCTTTCTGGAGACTGCACGTGCAGCTCCTAACTGGAATAGAAACCTTTGACCTCTGTGGCTTCTCAGGTGTCCCTGGTATGTAGAGATGGGGAAGGAAAGAAAAAGGAAGAAAGGCAGAAATATTGTGTTAGTGTCAGAATGAGGCGGAGATCAACAGTCAAGTAACTTTTCATTTTATCCACCTGGTTATCTTGCACACTTTTATCTGTTCTGATAGTGTAAAGGGTGGAAGTCACTATTAATATCTAGAAACTAAAAGAAACCCTTAAGTCAAATTAGACTTGCTAATGTTAGCAAAACTGTGCCTTCAACTGTGACTTGAAGACAGAAGAAGATGTTCTAAAAAGCAGTTTCTTCCTGATTTCAGAGCTCTGAACCAATGGCATCTACCACTGTACCTCCCAATTCCTTCACATAGCACCCTCAGCAACAACTTAGGCAGGCCCAGAAAACAGTGTGAGCATTCAGAACTGCAGCTAATAACTCACAGGAAAAGAGGTTTCTATAGCAGGAGTAAACCAGCCACCACACAATTGCTGCCAATTTACTTACAGATAAAAATTTCATCCAAGAAACATAGGGCATAAATCATAAATCACAGAACAATAGAAACATTGTGTTGGAAGACATCTTGAAGATCACCTAGTTCCACCCTCCTTGCCACAANTGCTAAGTGGCAAAGAATCCTTCCTCATCCCCATCTTTGTTTCAAAGGGCAAAAAAGAGGTACCCTGCTTATCCACAGGAGACATGTGAAGTCCTGCCAGCATGGATTAGAGCAATAGTTTTGGCATATTGACAGTACATCAGTCCCTAGGACTGCCACTGAAACCTCTGTTTTATATCTTATATTTGGCCAAGTTGAGGTAAGTATGACTTTGCCAGCTTTAGGTGTACAATATTGCAATAATTTTAATTGCCTACCTGATGCAAGAGATCTAACTATATCTACTCTTTGTACATCTTTCAACTTCCTGCATAGAATGCTACCCACTGAGTACAATTCATTGTAGCAGTCCTATGCACTAGGGTTTTTTCCCCAGCCAGATCACCAAGAGAGTAGTCCACAATTATTATTCTTAATTTAAGGAAGTCCACTTTCATCCCAAATCTTGCAGTTCAAACTCAATCAAATCTCCCACTGAAATCCAGACTCAGTCAAATCTCCCACTGAAATCATGGTCTGAAAGATTAGAGAGTTTGGTCCGAATTTACAAAGTCATTAATGGTTTATATCTGAATTAATAAGGGGGAGGGGGAGCCCTCTTTAAATTGCCCCTTATGTTACATCTCCTCCAAAGTGTCTACCTGTTTGAAGCACATGTGGCTTTTATGTTTCTGTGTACTATAGGATCTGCTCAGCAGCTGGGATTGTGAAACTAGGTTAATGGAATCAGCTCCAAAAAAGATGCTGAACTGGTTGTGGAAACTTATTTTAGATTAAAAGGAAAGGAATGGCCTTTTAAAGGCCATTCTGAGGGGATGGGGGAGGAAAGCAGAAGACTGCTTTTTGTATGCAGGAAAATCTGATTTTATTTTCTTTAATTTCCATGAAAAACTCATCATTTAAGCTTTTTTATCTCTTGTCAGCTTTGTGGAAGACCAGACCTGGGAAAGAAATCCAGGCCAGCAGGCAGAACATAATTTTCATTGCAAAAATCTGATTAAAAGCAGAAAAATTAAAACGTTCTAAAAACAGAGAGAACCACAAAGATTGAAACAAAAGAGAAAAACATTTTGCCAAGTCTTGGCAGTGAATAAAATTGAGATTCTTAGTTCAGGATCAGCAGACAGTCAAGGTTTTAAAAGTGGAAAAAACTATAGAATTTGATATTTGTTGGAGATAAGGACCGGGCATAGAGAAAGACAAGAAACCATGTTAAAACTGGACTAACATGCATTTCTCTAATGAGAAAGTGGCACAAAACAACAGAAATGTTGTGAGATTTCATTAGATTTTTGATCGAAATCACAGAAAAACTGCGTTTTTAAACTGATTTTTACTGGTTTGACAATCTGGAAATCTGAGCAAGCAGGGCTCAGNATCAACAGTCAAGTAACTTTTCATTTTATCCACCTGGTTATCTTGCACACTTTTATCTGTTCTGATAGTGTAAAGGGTGGAAGTCACTATTAATATCTAGAAACTAAAAGAAACCCTTAAGTCAAATTAGACTTGCTAATGTTAGCAAAACTGTGCCTTCAACTGTGACTTGAAGACAGAAGAAGATGTTCTAAAAAGCAGTTTCTTCCTGATTTCAGAGCTCTGAACCAATGGCATCTACCACTGTACCTCCCAATTCCTTCACATAGCACCCTCAGCAACAACTTAGGCAGGCCCAGAAAACAGTGTGAGCATTCAGAACTGCAGCTAATAACTCACAGGAAAAGAGGTTTCTATAGCAGGAGTAAACCAGCCACCACACAATTGCTGCCAATTTACTTACAGATAAAAATTTCATCCAAGAAACATAGGGCATAAATCATAAATCACAGAACAATAGAAACATTGTGTTGGAAGACATCTTGAAGATCACCTAGTTCCACCCTCCTTGCCACAAGCTGGGAAACCTTCCACTAGACCAGACAGCTTAGAGCCCCATTCAACCTGGTCTTGAGCACTTCCCTTCTGGGAAATGACAGCAGAAAGAACAGGATAGAAACTGTTTCTTACCAAAATACTTTGCTCTAGGCTTCCTTTGATATTATTCCTTCTCTAGTTTAGAATTATAGATGCATTAATGGCAAACATGCAATTGATTTAAGCCTCCCATTGTCTAGGAAGAATTTTAAGTATAATTTGGGAATATGTTGATGACTTGATGATATTATGCTACCCATTCAAAATATCATTAAACTCATAGTCAGAGAGACTTGTGAAGAAAGAACAGTAATCTTCTACAAAAGATGATGATTGTGACTGTTCCTTTAGTAATTATTCATTTAGGAGCAAATTGCTATGCACTAAGGCTTCAAATACATTGATGCTCACTAATTTGAACTTGATTGAGAACACTGAGTAGTTCAGACTATCATTATGCCCTCTTTGATTGGGAAGGCTTTTGTTCGCACATGGGAAGGTTGTATTCCTTAAGGAGAGTGATGTCATTAAAATATTTGATGTGATGTAGAAATAATTTCTTTCTCAGTTACCCTTTAAGTCTCTTAGAATGAATGTCTGTCTGTTGTTCTTGATAATGAGCAAAGGCATCCAATAACCCTTCTGGTAGAAATGGTGTTACAGTGGGAAGCAAGAGCTCAGCTTTATCAAAATGCCAGTATCTTATGAAAGCAAATTTCATGGTGTATTGGCTCCTAAACCTGTATAAATGGCACTGCCGAGTCCCACACTGGATGACCCCAGGTCTAACCATGGCAATACTTCATTTCATCATAGAGAATTTTTAACAGTTTGGTTAAAACTGTTAAAACTCACCAGGCAGTGGAGAGCTTTTAAGACAAGGTTTGAGTCATTGTTGGCAACCCCAGATACTGCCAGAAGGTATGCTGGGGTGCAGACTCACAGGGCTGGCACTTATGCCCAGATGTCTGAGATCTTTAAGTGAGCTCTTCAAGTGAGGTCTTCATTCAGATGTCTCCTTTTGGCTAAGGAGGAGATGTACTCTGACTGCTACTCCTCCAGTGGAGTTTTTCTCATAAGGAGGAGGAAGAAGGAAGAACAATTTCTGCCCAGAAGCAATGCTCTAGCCATCAGCCCTCCTGCTCATCCCTACATCCCCAAGAAAGGGGAAGGGCAAGAACAGGAAAGGTGGTCGCATGAGCTTCAGCGTCACATTCAGCCAAGACAGGTTTGTGCCAATCCCTGATGCGGGGCATCATGGTCAGCACTGCCTGCTTCTTCATTACCTCCTCACACTTTCCTGTCTGTCTCAGCCCAGCCTCTAAGTCTTTTACAGCCTTCTTGAGATGAAGGAGATGGTCTTTTCCCTTTCATTTCCAAGATTTGCCACCGAAGTTACCAGGAAGTCAGCTCAGCTGCCTGCCCCTTCTAAGTGTTTGTCTTCCTCACCTCTTCTTCACATCCCTCCTTGGAGTTCAGGCTCCTTGGGTCACTTGGAGTCTGCCCACATTGTTTGAAAGATGTTTCTCACTACACAGCATTAAGAACAGCCAAATCTGAGGGAAAGATGGACTTACTATCCTCTTTATCTCTGTTTATTTTTACTTTGTTTCTATTTATTTATTATTCATTTCCACTGGAATTTTATAGCTGCCAGCTGGCTCCCAGACTGAGAACCAGCAAACATCCTGGGAAGTTTCCAGTTGCACTTCTCTGAGCGTGTATCCCACACTGTATTTCAGGAAATTTTTGAACAAGGCTAGTTTCAGTGCATAGACCACAGATGGACTTGGGGAGGCACATGGCTAACAAATCTCTCTCTCCCAATACCCTTAGCAACAGATCTGAGTTTGTTCCAAACAGTAGCTTAACTTTGTGTTAATACTTCTAAGGCCCCTCCCTTCATATGGAACTGTGAATATGGTGGTAGCACTCCTCTGTGGAGGCTACCTCACAGGCAAGTGAGTATCATCTTGCTATTCCTGTGCAAATGGATATAATTATATTATATTATTATAACCTATTATTAGTAAAAGGACTCAGCAGAAAAGCCTGACACTTCCTCAAGCTGCATTCCAATAGCAAAGCTGCTCTTCTAAGCCTACACTAGAGAGGATAGGAATTTCCCATGTCTAAGCTGTGCAAGAATTTTACAAGTGGAGAGTTACATACTTCAGCACCCATCAATAAGGTAGGTTTGAAGTATGGTTCTGACTAAGTAACATTAGATACTAATTTTTGTCCAAAAATTGAGACTGGAAATACAATCAGTTTTCCACTGAAGCTGATTGCAGAAAACACACAAGTTATTAGGACAATTTTGTGAAGACTGCATCATTTAAATTGTCACATATATTCTGCATTCAACAATGAGACCATAAGGATTCTTGGTAGGAACTATGCTATATAAAAGAGCTACACAAAGAGCTGTATAAGATGCTGCCCTCTTCATTGGTAGAAGTATATATAGATGATCTGAGTTCAATTTATGGTTTTAAACAATTGGCAGAGTTTGTGAAAACCCAGGTGCCTCAACTATTCCAGGTTATATTTAGGCATTAAGAAAAAAAATGAACTGACTTTTAAATGTGCTGCACAAAGAACTTCCAACTGCAGTCAATTAGTGGCACATATAATTTAAAAGCACATCCTGACCACACACGAACATAAAAACTGCAGTTGGCCAGATTGCAAGCCATCACATAAGCTTTATACCAGTGGAGAGCCCACCCTGATATTTCAAGAGATTTTGCAGCAACAATTGTCTTCAGGTGGATCTCAAGTCCATCATCCAAAGAAGCTGCTTGTCCATTTTTCAGCTGTGGCTTGGCCTTTAGGCAGTTTAAGTGTTTCAGATATTCAACATCCCTGAATATAAACTGATAGAAGTGTTTTCATGCACATAGTGGGGGTGCTGTCATTCAGGGACTTGAAAAGAATATCATTAAGAAGAAAAAGAAAGGATTTTTGACTGCTGTAAAAGCACTATGGTATGCACATAACCTTCACTGGGCATTTCAGAAACACAGGCAAATAGGACTCTTTCAAGAAATTACTACACCTGTCATTAGAGAAACAGAAACACCAGAGATCTCTTCCTAAAACAAATATGTGTGTCTGCATGCAATTTTGTTGTTTATCTGGAGAATAGAAACATGAGTAAACTTCAGAGATGATATTTCACTAGCCATCTTTGGAAAACAATTTCTAAAAACAAAGCAAGATACAAAGTTCTGAAAACACATTCCAATATAAATAGCCTCGGTGGACAAATTCTGCTTTTCTTCCCCTTCCACTGAAGAAAAAGAAAAGCCTCTACTACTCACATAGGGTTTTGAAAGTCATACTATATTTCAAAGTCCATTTCAGCTAAATGGACAGGATATAAGAGAAAGGAATTACCATTATCTCTGCTTCTCCACCTTCATGTAGACATTCACCTGTACCACAGCAACCAAACAAGGTGTATAGAATGTCTTTGTACTCTGCAGAGGCTCTTAGAGGAAAACTCCTAGCAGGTTTTCTCTCACAACACTCTAATAAAAAATCAGAAGTAATGGGCACTATGTATCACACAATACCATCTTTTCTTCAAATTCCAAACATAAACCATATGTGGCTTGTGTTGCTTCCTCTTCCTTTGCATTCTTTACAGATGTTCCATTTCTAGAAATACTCCTCTCAAAATAGTCACTCTGTTTTGATTTTATTTTTTTTTCAGAAATGTGTTTTTAATTTTTATCTCATATTTTCTGGAGTTTAAAGGGAAGCATTAGAGATGACCTAACATAATGACTGTGTGTTTTGTAAACATACAAAGAGAAATTTGGAAGTGTTGGCAAATAACAGCGAAGGCTCAAACACAAATAAAAGTAATTTTAAAACCAATATAAAAATATAGTTACCAACTTTACAGAAAATCAGTCAGGTTTAAACCCAAATTCTCTTCAGAGACTGTAAATTTCTTTAGTTTTATTTTAGTACTATCCTCCTACTGATATCCTCCATATGTACAGCAGAAGTATATTTCCAAACATTTCCAAAATGATCTGACTCCTAAAGTAAGGTGAAAGTTGAAAGAAATGGGATTATTGAAAGAGATGTGGAAATGGTCATATCAATTTATCAGAATCTGGACTATGGTGAAAGACAGGAACTATTTTAGGGAGCAGAGCTCCCATTCAACAGTATTAAGACAGGCTGAGTGGGAAAAACACTGTATTAAGAATGGATTAGAGGATGAGAATTTTGATCTGTGTAGGTCACGATGTTTCAAAAACTATTATTCTTAATTGACCCAAAATTAAAGCTTTCAAAAGACTTTGTGGAATGGCTTTGGGAAATGGTAAAGAAAGCTGCATTTTCAGATAGAAAATATCAAGTGTTTAATTTAGATCCTTTTCCTTTTTTTCTCTGATTAGAAAGTACTGGTAAGACTGGCATTTCAAAATGCCTTCTGTTGAATATTTGATCATAAATGAGAGGTATAAATATTGGTGCTTTAAAAAAAATGAGCTTTTTTGAAGAAGAGTAATATCCTGTTGAGAATACAGTCTGTAATCCATTTATGGAATGGAAGCAAGGAACAGAAAAGGTAAATGGCTGCTCAAGGTCACAGGGAATGTTTTTTGAATCCAAAACTCCAAACAATACAGTACCTCAGTTACAAGAATAAACATCCTCCCACTGTACCCAAAACTAATGAAGGAGCTGGAAGCACAAAGCACACATAATTTTTCTCAAAAGCTGCCAGCTAATATAAGAATTATCACTTGCTGTTAAAGTGTTTCAGATCTCTCTTTAAGATATCTATTACTTATGCTCCACAAGAGAATTTATTGCTAACAAGGTCAGCCCCAAAACCGCACACCATCAAAATGCCTTTGTGAGTGTGAGGAGAAATTCCACCATATATTTCTTGAGGGTACAGTGACACAAAGGTAGAGCTTGACCTCAGCACTGATAATAGATGAGAAACTTGAAACACAAATGTTTTCTTACCAGGCTTTCTAATGCCTTGCTGAGACAGTCTGATTTTAAAGTATGCTGACTTCTTAGTATGAGAAGTACAAAGTGTCCCAGATACAGATATCTTTAACTCATCATCTGTCTGTCTCTTAAGGCAAAGTTTAGTAAGACTTTTCCTGAGAAGAATAAGAAGGAACTTTTCAGCCAGCTAAGCTGGAGTAAGAAACAATATTCTTCTGACTCGCATGGACATGGTGGATTTCACCCAGTAAAGGGTGCAGATGGCAAATCCCATGCTAAGGGCTGCACCTTGGTTCTGTGTGGGCTGCACTATGATCTGTCTCTCTGGGATGAGCACAAGGGGCTTGCCAAACAGTCACCCTTACAGATGAGCCTACACTGTAGGAGGTGAAAAGCTGAAGCAGCCATCTGTGGGCAGAATGTGGAAAACCAGGACCTACCTAGGTCATACCCATAGCACCCCACCAGCTCTTTCCAGGTCACTGACCAGAGTCCAGACCAGTTACTCAAGGGAACTCACAGACCGGGGTTNATTTGGCCAAGTTGAGGTAAGTATGACTTTGCCAGCTTTAGGTGTACAATATTGCAATAATTTTAATTGCCTACCTGATGCAAGAGATCTAACTATATCTACTCTTTGTACATCTTTCAACTTCCTGCATAGAATGCTACCCACTGAGTACAATTCATTGTAGCAGTCCTATGCACTAGGGTTTTTTCCCCAGCCAGATCACCAAGAGAGTAGTCCACAATTATTATTCTTAATTTAAGGAAGTCCACTTTCATCCCAAATCTTGCAGTTCAAACTCAATCAAATCTCCCACTGAAATCCAGACTCAGTCAAATCTCCCACTGAAATCATGGTCTGAAAGATTAGAGAGTTTGGTCCGAATTTACAAAGTCATTAATGGTTTATATCTGAATTAATAAGGGGGAGGGGGAGCCCTCTTTAAATTGCCCCTTATGTTACATCTCCTCCAAAGTGTCTACCTGTTTGAAGCACATGTGGCTTTTATGTTTCTGTGTACTATAGGATCTGCTCAGCAGCTGGGATTGTGAAACTAGGTTAATGGAATCAGCTCCAAAAAAGATGCTGAACTGGTTGTGGAAACTTATTTTAGATTAAAAGGAAAGGAATGGCCTTTTAAAGGCCATTCTGAGGGGATGGGGGAGGAAAGCAGAAGACTGCTTTTTGTATGCAGGAAAATCTGATTTTATTTTCTTTAATTTCCATGAAAAACTCATCATTTAAGCTTTTTTATCTCTTGTCAGCTTTGTGGAAGACCAGACCTGGGAAAGAAATCCAGGCCAGCAGGCAGAACATAATTTTCATTGCAAAAATCTGATTAAAAGCAGAAAAATTAAAACGTTCTAAAAACAGAGAGAACCACAAAGATTGAAACAAAAGAGAAAAACATTTTGCCAAGTCTTGGCAGTGAATAAAATTGAGATTCTTAGTTCAGGATCAGCAGACAGTCAAGGTTTTAAAAGTGGAAAAAACTATAGAATTTGATATTTGTTGGAGATAAGGACCGGGCATAGAGAAAGACAAGAAACCATGTTAAAACTGGACTAACATGCATTTCTCTAATGAGAAAGTGGCACAAAACAACAGAAATGTTGTGAGATTTCATTAGATTTTTGATCGAAATCACAGAAAAACTGCGTTTTTAAACTGATTTTTACTGGTTTGACAATCTGGAAATCTGAGCAAGCAGGGCTCAGACAGGGATGTGGGAACTGGGATTCTCTCTGTCTCAGCTCAAAGCTTCAAGGGCATCAGAGGCTCTGGCTGCCAGACAGCTGCAGCCCTGGCAGATCAGGGGCAGTTGGAGACTTCATTTTTTAGCCTTTCTTGCCTTCCTTGCTCCAGTGCCACTTGCTGGTTATCACCAATCCACACAATCTTGTATTTATGGCTGTGAACAGTGCATCACAGGCTCTCCCAGATCACAAAGAAATGTCTGAGCTGAAGCAGCAGTGAGGACAGTTTGGGGCCATCTTTCTGCAGCAGCTTGCGCTCATGGTGATTCCAGAGAGCCACTGTCAGCTCTCAAAGTGCTCTGCAAAACAAAGCATTGCTTTACTAAAATCATGTTGCTGGGAGTTGTTAATCTCAGCCATGAAGCTGAAGTCACTGTAAGGCACAGGTTCTCATCATTCTACCAGCATCTCAGAGCAACACTGGGCAAAAAAGCAGAGCCCTTAAGGGAAGAGCGACTTGAGTTGAGCTCTGAAATAATGGAAATCACCCTGATTTTGCAAGCCAAGATTTGTCAAAATTTCAAAGGAAGCACTGCACTGCACTTGCCAGAGAAGGGTGGGATTTATTTATTTGTTTGTTTTCTTGTGTTTTTGTTGGTTTTGTTTCTTTGTTTGATTGTTTATTTGTTTGTTTGTTTGGGGAGGGTGTGCTTTTCTTTGTTTCATTTCATTTTGGTTTGGTTTTGGTTTTTTGTTTGTTTGGGGTTTGTTCTGGTTTATTTCTGTGTCTGTGTGTGTGTACACCTGACACTCATCCCTGTGTAGGGTGGAGGATGGCTGGCCTGGTGTCACCATACACTGTTTGCCTGTGCAGGGGCTCCCACTAGACATCAGGCAGGAGAAAAGGAAACAATGTCTTTCTAAAGAGCTAAATGCATTGGTGAAGCTGAGCAGACGTGCACAGCAGATTTCACTAACTCTGATAATCAGGTTTGTAATGCTGAGTTATCAGCTCTGCTACTGAATTTGCTCTTCCTTGGCCTTTACCCAGAAAAAATGACCAGGTATTTCTCGACCCATGCTCATTAAAACAATTGCTTCTAAGTTCAAGGAAGCCCATATGACTCAGCTGTTTTTGCAAAGGCACTGCTTTTAGCTTAGGTCCCCAGTGCTGTGACACTAAAGTTACTATGAACTTCTAAACACAGCAGACCTTGACATTAATGCAAGCCTGGAGCTTGTTGATTTGCTTCTGAGCATTGACCAGCTGTGCTGATGCAAAACACCAGTGCTGAGGTTTGAAGAGACTGGGATAAGGCAAGGGACAGCCTTACACCTCTGACACACACATGCCTGCTAACAAGTAAAGGATTCAGCTTCTTTGATGCCATCAAAGGTTTGATAGAGCCCAACTTAGCTGGTCAGACAAAGAGTCACCATGTGTATACAAATAAAAATGTGCATTTTGTAGGGGATGGGGGTCAGCTCACTTGTAAAATTCTGATTAAGCTTTCCTGAAAAAAAAAACCCCAACCATTTTCCCCTCAAATAAATCCTACAGTGTGCCTGTACTTAGTGATACAATATTTATATTGAATTACACTTTTCTTCATGTATCAGATGAAATGAATCCTGACATAAGGCTATTGCAGAGAAGTTTCCTTTTTCATAGTTACTGAAACGCATTTTACAAGTTTTTGACATCCCCCCCCGCAAAACTTCTCTCACAAGTAGTGAAGTGGGTTGTGGTTTTTTCACACTCATTGCATACAATAAAAGAGAGTCAAATGTGGTCTCACAGGACACAGTAAATGCACAGATAATATAAGCACCTACTCCCTTGAAATCCCTGTTGCTTGATAGGAAGGCTCTGCTGTTTTTGATGAGTGTTGTGCCAATATGGATAATCTGGAGTGTTTCCAAGAAGGTCCAGAAGAGACAGTCTAACGCACAGGAATGCACACGAGGACAATTTTCCCTCATTTGACACAGTCAAGAGAGCCACAGTAACCCAAACCTGTAGAGGATGGTGATTGACACACTGTGACTAGGGAAACAGTTCCAGGTTTTGATGCCAACAGTTGTTTACTCAGACATTGCATCTCCAGCCCTGCAGGGCTGATTTTAGGGCTGGAGAGATCATTACTGCCTCCAGGAAAAGCCTTTGCAAACCTCATGCATCACAGGCATACTCTGTATCAAGGTACCCATCTTTAGACAGGATCCTAATCCACTGGGCTTTTGTGATGGATAGGCTGCTTTGTCTGGTGCTCTTACAACTGAGCAAAGGACAGTTTGCCATGGATGACATGCAGATAGAATGGCATTTTGTTCATGTAACAAATGTTTTAAGGTCTGATTTTGCCAGCCACACAAAGAGTGACAAATTCTCATTCAGCAGCCTGAAACAAATTTAAAAGTTGTTACAGCTTGCCAACGTGTGAAAAGGAGCTGACTACACTAGTGTGGCAAAGGAAGAAACTGAGAGGTGAAATTTTGTAAAGTTGGTTTTTAAACAGTTAAGTAATGATTGTGAAATTTAATGACATTATTAAAATAGTCTGGACTCAAGGGTGCCCTAAAGTATTCGTAGCACTTGTTTTGATATCCAGAAAATGGTGAAGTGGAATTGATCTATATTTATAATTTTAATTTTATTTCAAAATTGATACTATTTACATTTTAACACTGTGACAGGTAGATATGTAGGGTCCTGCTTGTACTCTCTCTTTTCAGTGAAATAACATCAAGCACAGCTGTATTTTTCTGCACTAAAATGCATCAAAATTGTAACCACCTCTCTTAAAATTATTTTTTTTAAAGACTACTTTCCATTTCACACCTGAACTTAAGATTTACTTGATAATATGTAACAGCATTTTCATACTGAGGATTTGTTGGATACTTCAGTTTAAATGTTTTGTGAAGTTGAAAGAGTAACACACAATTTTCCCTTTCACTTAAAGAATAAAAGTTGTCCCACTTTCATTCAGTAGGTGGGAATAGACGTTGACTGATCTAGGCTAATATCTAGGTCTTCCTTTATTTGCAAAACATATTGGCTTTACTGAGGAAATATCAGCCATATAAGTCTGGACACTCATGATTAGAATCAGGACACTGATGTCATTTATTCATGTTACATCAGCAGAATGAGCTCCAATATTGCGGAGCTGTCCTGTGTCCCATATTTTCCTCCCATTCACAAAGAGCTTTTCAAGGCAGCTACAAAACAGATACCTTTTTTTTTTTTTTTCCCTAAGCTGTCCTTCTTCTAATTAAACTGTGCCTTAAGGGGGGGGGAAAAAAAAAGGAGAAAAAAAATCTTT
>VZRX01005061.1:34566-55588 GCA_013398075.1 Notiomystis cincta | reverse complement strand
TCTTTCTTGGTGTTCCTGCCTGCAAGGTACAACATGTTTTCAGAATTTAGGATATAGGAAAACCATGCTGGATTTACTCCAGTTACTTGACTTATAGAAGGAACAGCCATCCCCAAAATAGTTTTCATGGTTGTTACTTGCCAATTGACACAAATTAAGAACAGATCATTTTTCATTCAATGTCTTCTTTTCTCAGGTCTTTAATTTCATATTTCTGTTACAGCTTCCACGTCTTATTCTCCACCTCCCTCACTTCCTTGCACACTGCTATAAAAAGAAGCATTCTTCCTTCTTCAGAGCTGAGAAGCTCTATTCAGAACTTGAGTATGACTAATGGAAAGCAATGTTTTCTAATATAACTGAATGAAGAAAGGTTTGGAAAGGATTTTCAGCATGTGTCCTTACACCTGTTTTAATGTACCTCTGTGTGATTCATAGGCATAATGTACCTCTGTGTGATTCATGGCTTTCTGTAGCCTTCTGTTTACTAAGAATGAAAAAGAGGAGTTTACTCAGATCAAAATATTCACTTATCACAACAACTAACAGCTAGTAGGAAAAAGGAAATTATTTGGTAGATCTACAAAAAACAGGAGAGTTAAGGCAGACTGAGGTGAAATTAGCCTACCCCTAAGTAAGAGGATTTGTTTTTAAAATGAGATACCAGGGTTGGAAATAAAACTACTTTTGTTTCATCTTTCCTAGTATATAAAATTAAACAAAATACACCTCATCACTTTGATGGTTACTTGATCTTAAATGCCAGGAGGTCTTCCTCTTCATTGCTCTTGTCCTGGCAATCAGAGAGGAATGTGGATTGTAAGAGGGCACAGATTTACAGAGAAAGGAACACATGATGGGAAGTTGAGATCAGTCAATATAATTGAGAGAATAAAAGGACCATTACAATCACTAGCATGTTACTTAATATTTTTTTAGCAGCAAGTGCACCTCTCTCTATTCAAGCACCTTTTATTGGACGTTAACCTGCTTTTCAACATGGAGCTGGAACAAAGAGCAGCACACATACTAGAACTTGAACTACAGGATCTCTAAAAGTCTCATGAACTGCTGAACAGCAGCTTGTAAAGTAACAGCCCAACTAATTTTTCTCTATTGCCTGACAATTTAAAAAATAACCATATAAATAAGGTTGAGAATCTTCAGGGCCAGCGAACAGCCTAAGTGTGCTCTAGGGCACAGGAATGCTGCAGGTCCATTTCTGTTGATGGGCAACTTCAAAAGTCATTCTGAAAATACATGTATATATCACAATAAATTAATCAAGGTAATGATCAGTTATTTTCTGAAGTGTAGATAAAAGTATAGAATGAGGGGGGGAATGTTGTGGACTTTCACTAAACAAGAGGAGAAAGAAATTCAAACTGAATTTCAGTAGATTTAGCATACCCCTGAGGAACAGCTTAAAATGTTTTGTGACTGTTTAGGAATGAATAGTACAGATCTTCACAGGCCATTAAGTTAACATGAGCCATAAAGTCAAGAAGCCCACGGCAGTTTCATAACAATGACCAGACATCGCTTGTATTAAGCCGTGCTTGTATTATTGCCTATTAATAGTCAATTAGTTACAGCATAATGTGACAAGTATGCTTTTACTCCAGATCAAGCTGCCTGCTTCTTTCATTTTATTTTCCTCATTACAATTGATGAAGAAATAAGAGAAGAATTACAATGCAAAAGGACAAGCTAGGTACAATTGCCATGTCTGCTCCATGCTGGGCTGAAATTCCTCAGTGGACTGTCTTGCATCATATAAGGTATTTGCATGCCCCTGGAGTGTCATTTATTCTTTATTCCTTTATGTAAATTGATGCAGTTATTTGGTTTGTGAGCAGCATGGTGTTAGTTTTTACAGCTGATTGCAGAGTTAAAGAGTGTTATGTTTAGAAATACATTATCTCAACAGAAACACTCTGGAGCTATGTCCTCAGCTAAAATACTTATTTGAGGGAGAAGGGGCCTGGAAAAGCCAGCCCCTTATGACAATGTTTAGGGCAGGGTCAATTTCATTATAGAAAAGATCCTAGTTGGGGCTATTTATATTAGCATTCAGCTTTTGTTGAACACCTCCCTCATAAAATTGGCCTATCTCTGCATATTAATAAAGCTTTTTGTTTCTCTGTGCTCCTCATTAAGAGAGAAGCTACTGATTATGCCCGTGAGTAGTATTACTGCTATTCAGCTCCCACCTCTCCTATTAAGAATTCCCAGACCACTAGGCCTGTGGTTAAGCAACATTACCATAAATTTTCCAGGGGAAAGACTAGGGCACAAACAGGCTCCTGGAGAGAAGAAAAAGCTATTGGCTAGGCTTACACACAGTGTCCTGCAGCTCCTTCCATATTCAGGGGACGTCACCAGCAGCTGAAAACATGTTTGTCTGGGGGCCTGAAAAGAATCTGCAAAGCAAGTGCCACAGCACTTCTTGGCACAGGTAGTGCTGGGAAACAATGTAAGACTAATATAGATCAATAGATTTGAATGTATTGAACAGACCTGGTAAAAAAATTTACAACTGCTTTCTCAGGTATTTGTGCAACCTGCTGATGGAACTGAATGCTAAAAATGCTCATAGGAAAGGTTTAGCAGCTCAGTCTGTCTTGTCTGCCTCCTACATAATAACCAGATTTTGCTACAGTGTGGCTTCTTTCTCAGTCACAAAATCAGACATCAGTTTTTCCTATATGTGCTTTAACAGTGACTTTCCATTTTCCACTTATATGCAGTTTTGAACACACATTGTCCAGTGTCCATGGTAGGCTTAAAGAGACCAGGCAAAACCCCACATTAATTCAGTTTTCATTCTCTTAAGATGCAGACAAGTATCTGCAGCACATGACTGCACCAGCTCCCTTCCAGCCCTGCTGAGCTCTGCTCTACTGTGGAGTACATAGGTGTCCTCTGTGGACAATCTTCACGTCACCTATTTGTTGTAAGCTATTGGGGTGATGAGGGGGCAAAGGGGTGCTTCTACTTTTGTGCCCCTGAGAAACTGAGAACCCTTAAAATCTTTCATGTCTTACAGGATTACAGTAAATAATTGCAAAAAGGCATAATAGGGACCATATGTCAGAGGCAATGCTTTATGGTTGTAGAAAGTATTGGGAAAGCAATGTGAAAATGAAAGTGTGCATTTGTACCAAACATTATAAAAATTAGAAATATTTTTTTTATACTTAAAAAAATTATTTTTGAAAGTTATGGCTGTCCAGTCTACCAAATAATAGACAAAAATATGTCATTAATGTGAGCAATGAAAGATAAAGACTTTCTCAATCCCCCTCATTCAAGGGTAATAATTCTTTAAACAATTTTAAAAAAATGTGAAGATTGCATGTGAGAGGTAAGGAGAGAACAAGGTGAGGAGCAGTTATTTCCTTTGTCTAAACATATTAACATGCAGAGAACTGAGCTCCAAAGTTTCCAGATGGGTTTTCCCTGTGATGGAAAGAGTCTGTGTCTGTTTGAGTGCCTCCTGAGTCAGCTCACCCCGTCAGCCAGTCCTTTGCAGGGCAGGGCATAGGAGCAGCTGCTTCTGCTACAGTGGCATTCAGGACAGTGAATGGACTCTTGTAAAATTTCTGTTGTGGAGAGTCCTTCATTTTTTTGAGATAACTCACGGTTTTGCAGCTTGAATATGCTGCCTGTAGATATATGTCTCTTTGTATGGTCATCTACTTAACACAATTGAAGCTTAAGACTCCCTAAATTTTAGCTTATCAATGCATCAAATGCATGGTTTTCTTGTGCTTATAAGCAGCTAAGTAGTCTGCCAAGTGTAGAAGAGCTCACATGACACTCTTCCTGGTGTGAACAGCAGAACTGTTCTGTAACTGAATAAGCTGAAATGTAACTGAGAGGCTGACCAGTTATATTGACCATATTAAACAGTGGCAAATTCTGTTTATCTGTGATTGCCCTTGACCCCTGTCACACTACTGACTTCATTATGGAAATCTACTATATTAAAAAAAAATGTTAGAAGGAAAGGAAAAATGTCAAAGCCACCACACTGGATGAATGCCAGTGCACAGAGTTATATGCATGCAAAATCAGTTTATTCAGAATTTCTTTCCTCTATGGAGGCCCCATGGCACCGATGAGAATTCTCTGCAGTTGCATACGTTGTACTGACTGGGATTTTCTGTGTCTGTGTTATTAATGGTAAGTAGTTGGTAAATGTTTAAATCATGGCACATGGAGATAATACAGAACAGTACTCTCTGTGGTATTATAAATCTCTAAAACTGATTCTTAAACTAGTTGAGATGTAGTCTAGGGTTGCTTGTTCAGGCTTAATTTGACTTATCAGCTATGATACCAATTTTATTTGAAGAGAAACAGCTGCATTTTCAGCTACTAAAGCTGACTTGAGGACTTTATATAAGAGACCAGTTGAATCAACACAGATACAGTCTCTTTCATATTCATTAACTGTCCCAGCTGAAAAATGTTCCAAAGCAAATAAATGAAGAAAACCCAAGCAATAATAGAAGTATAACATTTCAGTGAACGGAAAAATTTCTGTTTCTAAAACCAGTGAGACCCTTTCCCACCCAAGTGACAGAAAACTTTTTATCCCATCATGCAAGTGACTAATGGGCTCCTAAAGGTCTTCTAAAGAACAACACTACTCCCTGTGTCTTAAAGTCACATACCACTACCCCTCAGAGAGGGCAATAAAAATCCAGGCCAAGGAGAGGCATTTTTTCCTGCTGCTGTTTTGATTTTTTGCCCACTGGAAACTGGGAGCCACCCAGCTGGAGTCTCATATATGCCAGAGGTGAACTACTCTGCTCCCCCACTACTGGGGGCCATGCATCCCAGGGGATGGTCTGCAGGATCTCACGCAGAACGGTATCTGAGGAAGACAAAAAGGGGTTGGACTTTGAATGTTCAGGATGCTAGTAGTGTGATCACCCTGGAGAGTCCAAAGAGCATTTTTTTCCAAGCAAGAGACATGTCACAAACTTAAATTAAGAAATAATAAACCAAATCATGTTATTGTTGTTTCCAGCCTAATGCACATTAGCCAAAACTAATCATGATATCAAAATGAGAAGTAAGTTTAAAATTATGCCTGGGCACATGCTTGGGAATCACACCATTATCTATCAAGAGAAATGCAGGCCCTTGGAAAGCGGTGAGGAAAGAAATCCTCTTTATTACCATACTTCAGTCTCATTGTTACTAGATTTGCCTGTGCTGAAGGGAGAGGAGGAGATAATAGCCTCAGAACAGCAGAGGTCCCTGGGCAATGCCTCCAGGTAGTCAGCCAACAGCTTCTCAAAGCTTTGTATGTGGCACTGACATCAGGCACAAGCAACCTGAAACCATCTTTCCATAAAACATGCTGAAATAATGCAAACCTTCCATAGGCCTTTTCCAAACCTGGACAATGCTTCAGTGCTGCCATCTGCATCAGTCTCCCTCACCACAGGACAGAACCCAAACAGAGTGGATGAAGAACACTTCAGTTTTCCTTCTAAATACACATTGCATCAAACACTGAACACAATAGACACTCTGCCAAATCTACTTCCTACAAACATCTTCAGAGAATAGACATACATCCAGTTCCCAAAAGAATAAAAATTTTCAATAATATTTTTGTATATTTCATTATGCAGGACAGAAATCTTAAATAGGATTGCAGGATGGTGCCCTAAAGGCAGGTGTGTTGGCAGGTTGGAGAGTGTGGTTTTCACGTCCACTCACAGGGCCCAACAGGAATTATATGAAGCATACTAGAAGTGCTAAATGATGTCTTTACTGAGCATTTTAATTCAGTATTCTCATTTTAATGAGGCACAGGGGACAAGCCTGACATGTTATTCAGTCTACAATGCAAGATACAATAGAAGATAGATACTTAGTCTTTAAAGTCAGATAAGCAGTAGAGAACAGCATGTAAATAGCTGGAAATCCAAGATCTCTAATAAAGAAAAATAAACAGCCATCCTGCAAATATTTTATCTGTTTCACATAATACACAGCAGAGCATTACAAAGGAAATTGGAACAATCAATTGTACCTTTGTTTATACAAGGAATGTGAGACAGAAATCTACTTTCCATTATGACACTCCAATTGTGTGAGCTGGCTTGTGAGCTATGGAGAGCTTGTGGGCTGTTAAGAAGTCAGGTAGAAACTGTTTTCTAGTAACATCTATGGCAGTTCCTAAATAGAAAATAAACAGAGGTGAATTTAAGCATACAGGTAATTGGGAAACAAACAATGGTTACAATAACTGGATTTGAACTGAAAAGGAATGCTTCTCATCTTTTGACTAAAGCATTCTCAAATCTCTGTTACTATGTAATTACAGAGCAAGCGTAATGAAGTCCAGTGAAGAGAAATTCCAATGGTTTACTGCACAACTATTTGTCTTTTCTGCTAACTTCTGGAACAACAGAAGTGACATCTCACTCCATTGCTGTCAGATCTGAGATGACACAAGTCATTGTCTCAGCAGGGAATTCATCGTGGGGAGTTGAGAACTCCAGCTACCTAAAAAGCCAATAGCATATGTTGGCCCCTTCAGCAACGAGACAAATCTGCTCTGGGTAAAAGGGTGTGGACAGGAAGAAAATATAAATGTCTGTAAAACAAAGACTGTAAGAAAATTATTTTGTGCTGTGGCACTTAGAGTCACCATGACAAGAAATGGATTCTGAGGTTAAACCCTGATTGTCTAGGGACAGCAGTGTCCCTTGGAGTCAGTACCCCAGGCAGAATAGCAATGGTTACCAAAGTGATGTTGATGTAGAAGAACACACAGGGGTCTCCCTTGTCTGCTGACAGGCAAAAGATGTCCCTTCATCACTTCTTGATCACCTGTCAGAAAGTTATCATCAGTGAATTCCAGAGACTTCATGGATTGCTTGTGTCCTGTTGGGCCGTCTCTCCAGCAATTACCAGGATGGCTGAAGTCCTCCATGAGGACCAGGACCTGTGAATGTGAGGCTTCTTGCAGGTGTTCCTGAAGGCCTCATCTACTTACACCTCCTGATTAGGCGACCTGCAGCAGACACCCATCACAACACAGCTCATATGCTGGTGTGCTCACTACCCTTCAATCACAAACTCCCAGCTGGCTCACTGCCCACGTGCTGCCCATCTGCCAAGGCAGACCTCCATTCTTTCCCGCCACTCTCTCACAGAAGGGGCTTAAACAAACTCCTTACTGTCATCTTCCTGGCTTGTCCCTCAAAAAGCCTGTATTCATCCATGGCAATGATCCTGTCTTGCGGACTATCTCACCACATCCCTGTGATCTCTGTAAAACCATAGACCAGTACAGGCAGATAATCCACTCTATTTTCACTGTGTCCCCCAGCTCTGGAGAGACAGAAACTTCTGACAGGCAGTCTGTCATGGTGGTTTCCTACAAATGATGGGGTAGCCTTGCCTTGCTGTGGTGTTTAATCTGAATATGGTGCTATGCTGTTTAGACTGAAAGCCTTAACATGCAAAGGCCTTGCTGATACAACACAGGCTGTACAGAGTCATTCAAATCAGATTATTCACATTTTCCATTTCAGTAATGGAATATTACCATGGACCTCTCTAACAAACAGAAGTGTATATGCACACACCTATAAAAACAAAAAAATCACACACTAGCAAGCAATGCCAATTCATAATAATGACAGGCAGCACAATAACAAAGAGCTAAGTTAGCTGCCTCTAGTAAGATTCAGTACGTATGCCTGAACAATAAATTACTGTTGCTTTAGTGGGTGTTTGTGAGAAATGCAATGCCATTTACTCCCCACATGTAATAATTTTGAGTATTTGTTATGGTTTCATGTTATGAGAATGGCTGCTCTGAAATAACCAACTGATGTATTTTACAAATCCCCAATGAAACTAATGCTGCACACAAGAAATAAATCTCCTTTGGTATTTGTACGGGGAATCATTTAATTTGGTTTGTTCTTTTGCTTTCTTTGGAATGGCTGAACACCTGCATACCTATAAAAACTAGTGAAAGAATTCCCTATTTTGCTTTGCTTGCACATGCAGCTTTTGCTTTATCTGTTAGACTCTCTTTTCTCAATCCATGAGCTTTCCCACTTCTACCTTCCTAATTCTCTCCCCCATTAGAGGGCAGAGGAGGGAGCAAATTGCTGTGTGGGTCTCAGCTCTCTGCTGGAGTTAATGCATGTCAGAACCATTCTCTTTAATGGGTATTCCCTTGCCTGATCCAGAAGGGGCTGATATATCTGAACACAGTTAAGGTAACGTGGTCATTAAGTTGCCTGACTCCACCTTAAATTCAGGTACATTGACATCTGGAGCCTGGTGATGCAATTGCTTTCCACCTGCATCTATTTTCCTTGGCAGCTTGCCAGCACACACCAGAAAAGATAATCATCCAGCTACTAAAATATGTCTCTAAAATAAACACAGAACAATTCAGAGAAGGGTCACAACAGACAGAATGGTAAGACAGAAATGGGGTGACATCAGGCTGGTGTTCAGTCACCACTGGGATCCCACAGGGCTCCATCCTTGGTCCTGTGCTCTTCAATATCTTCAAAAACTACTTGGGTACAGGATTTGAAGGAATACTAAGCAAGTTTTCTGGTGACACTAAATTGGGAGGAGCTGTCGACTCCCTTGAGGGCAGGAAGGCTCTTAAGAGAGACCTCAACAAATTAGAGAAAGGGCAATCACCAACTGCATGAAGTTTAACAAGGGAAAGTGCCTGATACTGCACCTGGGATAGAGCAATCTGGAGTGTACAGACTGACTGGGGAATGAGGTGATGGGCCTGGTGGCCGTGGTCAATGGCAAGTTGAAGCTGAGCCAGCAGTGCCCTGGCAGCCAGGAGGGCCAACCCTGTCCTGGGGGGCATCCGGCACAGCNTTGGGTGCCACAATATGGGAAAGACATGAAACTGTTAGAGAGTGTCCAAAGAAGGGCAATGGGGATGGTGAAGGGCCTTGAGGGGAAGCTGTGTGAGGAGTGGCTGAGGTCACTTGGTGTGTTCAGCCTGGAGGAGACTGAGAGGAGACCTCATTGCAGTTAAAACTTTCTTGTGAGGAAGGAGGGGTAGGCGCTGATCTCTTCTCTGTGGACACCAGTGACAGGATCTGAGGGAATGGCCTGACGTTGTGTCAGGGGAGGTTTAGGTTGGATATTAGGAAAAGGTGGTTGGCCACTGGAACAGCTCCCCAGACAAGTGGTCACAGCACCAGCCTGACAAAGTTCAAGAAGCATTTGGACAGTGCTCTCAGGCACAGGGTGTGACTGTTGGGGCTGTCCTGTGCAGGGCCAGGACTTCGACGATTCTGATGGGCTACTTCCAACTCAGCAAATTCTACAATTTGGTGATTCTATGATTCTATGACTATTTCTGTTGTACCTCCAGGATGTGAGGAGCAGATTTTTGTTAATTTCACTAGCCATTTACACTAACTTCAAAAAGCAGAAACAGAAAAATCCAGACTCGTGTAAATTGCAGTTTTGCTCCAGAAGGATATTTATTAGAGAAACTAGACCTCAGGAGGTTTAAATATTCATGGATTAAAACAAGAACATCTGCTGCTGTTCTACTAGCCTAACACATCTTATGAAAATAACCCTTGCTAGGGCTATGTAGGTTTTAGAAACTTCAGCAGATCTGTCAGCTGCCTACCAAACCTGACAAATAAAAATCTGGATGATAAGAAATTGTCTAAAGAAATAGAAAAACACTTTCCTTTTATTTTCTGGATTCCACTTTAGGGATATAGAAAACTTCCCACTTCTAAAGAATGTCATCAAATGTTTTCATACTGTAAATGACATTATGACTAGACTGAAGACATGGCTGCCCACTTCAGGAAACACTTCAATAACATTTTTATTGCTATAGCAAGTAAACAGCTTGATAAAATCACCACAAAACTGGTAAAAAGAAATGAGAAATATCAAAACAGTATTAATTTGTTCTTTGCACGAAAAGGAAATCTTCATAATCTCTGCTTCTAGCTGAGTACAAATGGTTATGTTAAAAGTGGGTGCTTTTGTTGTATTGTAACATCTTTTGACAATTGATGTCAGGAAAAAACCCCTGATAGATTGCTGTGTTTGTCAAAAAAAGTAAGAAGAGAAGCAGAAAGTATGCTATTATGTTTGTTCATTCATTATTACTGTCTTCATCTGAATTTTCTCCTATATATCTTTGGTTTTCCAAGACCATCACCAAATGAGACTGCTACACTTAGCTAATGCAAGGACTATTTGGCCTTGAAATAACACAGTAGGAAAGATGTAGACAGAAAAAGCTGTATTTGCAAGAGGAAATATAAAATATAAAAATTCTGGAAAATAAGAGATCATTAATATGGTATTAGTAAGCTAAAGGACTCTGTCCCCACACTGCTGACACCAGCTATAATGTAATACCAGTCAGCAAGACAGTAAAAGGCAGTACACCTGGTTCAGTTCAAACTATAAAATGTGTCTAGTTATTCAGAGTCCCTATATAAGGCATATTAAGATTACTGTGTTACTACTTTCTAGAAAAGTGAAGTTATTAACTTCTTAGTGTTTTTTTTTTCTCTCATATCAGTGTCTGGTTCTCATGGATATACAAAGAAGGGAAAGACAAATTATTCAATCAAAAGCATGGATCATAGGATTAGGATTCCCTAAATCCTATATTCTCTGTTTCAGGTTCATTTCTTTTCATGGTAAATGTAACAAAGGTTTCTCCATCATCCTTTCATTGCCATTACCTCCTTGTCTGCCAATCTGATCCTTCCTTTATGGCAGTGGAAGTCTTTGAGGACACTTCGGTCTTACTCTGTCAAAAGTCAAATTTTGGTGCTTACAACAGTCCCAGCATAGACACCTAAAAAGCCTCCTGTCTAGAAGACACAAATGCTTCTTAGAGAATTCAGTTGTTCAATTTTGGTCTGAACAGGAACTGGAAGAAAAACCACAAATAGGTGTTATTGACAATGCTTGACAAAGCTGAGTATATAACCATTCTAATTCTCTATACATGTAGATAAAGAGCTCAGAGAATTGAAATTGCCTTCTGGAAATATGTTCTGGAACAACTCAAAGCAACATGCACAAAACTTAGTTTTAATTTGAGATCCTGTCAGTGACCAGTGTCATGTTAAATCCACACAAGGATATCCCCAAGGCATGCTCCCTGTTAAATTTACATGTAGTAGACCCTGTGTGCTGACATTATTTTCTTTACAGGAAGTCTATTCGCAGAATAAAATTGATATAGCTGAGAAAATGGAAATCTTTGTCTCTTTATAATATTCCATCTCATGGAAAGGCAAGAAGGTTTTTTCCTGACTATTTCTGACAGAGGGAAACATTCTACTGCCTTTTTCTCCAGCACAGTATCTGGAATATGACAACAGCAAAAAATTTCCAGCATCACTTGAGACTGTTTGACTCCCAGCACCTGAAAAGAGTTTAAGGAGGCAAAGTTATAACATGGATGCCACTTTCTCATATGCGGTCACACAAATCTTACAGCACAAGCTTACCTGTGTGCCTTGCCCTGGGCAGAGTAGTCTTTCTGAGGGTAGTTAAACTTCTCTTGTTCCTCTGTAGTCCTGTGCCACACTCCTGAAGACTCATGGCATTGAAGGAAGATCTCTCATTACTAGCAGAGTAATAAACCATCTATTTGTCTGGACATGAAAATTAGTTGATTTGTTAAATGGTACTGGAAGGTAAAATCAGGTAATGTTTCAAGAACAGACAAATGTCCAGATTCATGCCACTGCAAATATCTATGTTTACCATACCAGGGCAATTATTTTTCTCTTTCAGAAATTATATGAAAAACAACCTGTCACCATGTCTGGATTTAATCCTTTAGTCTGGACTATTGCAATGAGAAACAGCAGCTTCTTACCAGCAGATGTCTGAATTTAGGCACCATTTGCACTGAACCATGCTATGGAAATACTGGTAATCCTCCACTGCAGTAAACGTGCTGCTACCTTCAAACCTGCTGCAGAGAGCATTAACATTTGGATTAGGACTGGTTTGTATGGCTACTTTAACAACAGAAAAAAGGAGCACAAACTGCTGCCTGCTCAAATGTGTGCAGATACTCAATGATCTCCTAGATGACAGTCCAAATAAAAAATCAGCTATCAGACTCTAATGATCATTTGATCTGCTCATGAAGGAAAACAAGGAGCTTTCCCTGATGATAACAGCAATGTAACAATGCTAACACACAGCAGAGATCTGGTCAGAGCAGTGATGTAGTATTGCAAGCTGTTTGTCAAATAGGGGCTTGGCACACTGACCCTGTTGGCACTGCAGACTTCCTACTCTCTTACACTTTTCACACTTCCTACCTGCATATTGCAGAATATGAACCAAATCTTGGAGTTCTAAGAAAAATTTCTACTGCACAGAGAGGCAGAAAAAGTCTCAGAGATCTATCATTTCATGAAAAAGAGCAAGCAGAGATGTTTGCTTACACATTTTTAATAGAAAATGCAGAGCCATTACCAGAATCTGCAGTAACCTACATTCAGAATTTTCAGCAGCCTGTTGTGGAGGTGATACTGTGATGTGCAGTTTCATATGGATTTGCTGGACAAAAAATCAAAAGCATAATAATTAAAAAGAAGTAAAATTCTGTTCAGTCACATTTTCCAAGTTATCAATAATTACACTGTAGGGGTACTTTTAGAAGATAAGAATCTCTAGCTGGTATATTGGGCTAATCTTTTTGTCTTTATCTGAAATTTATGGCCCTTAGTTACCTAAATAAATGAGAAAAAGAACTCGGACAGAGAGAGTAGTAAAGAAAATATATGTGGGTTTCAAAAATTATGCCTATTGATAAACCTTCAAAGATTCAAGAATACTTGAGAGATATGATGAGAGAGGAAAATCTGAATATTTTATCCTTAAAGTTCCTAAGCTAGAAGATTTTGTAATGTATAGCCTAATTATTCTAAAGTTTAAGGTTAATACTTTTCTTAAAATAGTACTGTTATTTGGGACTTGCTTATCCTTTTCAATGTAATCTTTATACTCTCAGACTCTGTTTATTCTGTGAAGCCCAAAACTCTCATACCAACAATGAAGATGTCATCTATTGTAATGAAGTAAATCAGCAGTTTCAGGCTTCTGGATCTTGGCAACAAGGCTAATCAGTCATAGCAATCCAAGGGAAAATAATCCAAGAGCAAAAATGTTTGAAAAAATAGCACTTTCAATGAAAAAAATATAAAAATACAAAAGTCAGTGCCCTCCCATGAGAACTTCAGAACTTTTCAGTAGTGTTGTTTTATGGGGAAGTCTTTAAAAGCAGTGTTAGATCTACTTCTACCATGAAATTTATTTGACATTATGAATCTTACAGATTGTTTGACCTATCCATTTTGAAAGATCTCATCAAAAGAAAAGCTTTTAAAGGCTTTACATTTACCATAGCATGGTACTTCCTTTGGATAGCTAACAATGAGCTTGATCAGAATGCTGGAGTTTGAATACTACATATTCTCCTTTGCATCTAAAGATAAACCCTCTTTTATCTTTCCAAGTAAAGCTGCTACAGAATTCAGCTTTTCATGCAAGTGACATACTCTTAAAAACTCCTCTTCAATTTTCAATGCAAGTGCCCATAGTCAATTTACTCCTAAATCTGTGTCCCAAGAACTGAATGTCCAAGAAAAGAACAAAGTCTCAGCTGTCAAATACTAATGTCCTACTCAGTGGAATCTCTGTGGGTCCAGAGAGGGTTAAAGTCAGAAGAGCAATGGTTTAGAATTAGTGATGGTTGTGAAAGGACAAGTATGAAACTATTCGGGAGAATTACAGCTTAATCACAGCCCCTGCTGTGCAGCAGCCATACAGGTGAGTTCATTTCACAGCCACACAACTTCCTGTGAGATCTGAGGTCTCACAGCTGCACTACACCACAGTATGTCCAGCACCAGAGCTCATGCAGGAAATTAAATTAACTTAGGTGTCTGTCACTAGTCAGAACTGCATGCACAACATCTCGCACTGCTTCAATTCCAATTTCTGAGTGTGATTACTCCACTTGAAATTAAAGGAGATCAGAATCATACCTCACCTTTCTCAGAATCAGTCTCACCCACACACAGGAACATTATCAGAGGAATAGAGCACCTCTTTATGGGGAGAGACTTGGGATTGTGCAGCTTGGAAAAGAGAAGACTTCAGGGTGACCTGATTGCAGACTTTCAGTATCTAAAGAGAACCTACATGACAGATGGAGAGAGATTATTTACAAGAGCAAGGGGAATGGCTTCAAACTGAAAGAGGATACATTTAGACTACATATTAGGAAGAAATTCTTGACTGTGAGGGTGTTGAGGCACTGACACAGGTTACCCAGAGAAGCTGTGGATGGCACATCCCTGGAAGTGTTCAAGGCCAGGCTGGATGGAGCTCTGAGCAGCCTGGTCTAGTGGAAGGTGTCCCAGCTCATGGCACAAGGTTTGGAACAAGATCATCTTGAAGTTCCCTTTCAACCCAAGCCACTCTTTGATTCTATGATAACACACAGGAGAAGCAAGATTAGAAGAAACTCGTAAAGCAACCTCTCCTGAATCATAATGTGGTGGCCATGGTGTGGGATAGTAGGCATTTAGTTCAGAAAAACTTATGGAAAATCAGTCCTTTCATCTTTGGTGCATGGTATTTATGAAAACCTTTCCTCATCCTAATGACACCATTCAGAGATCACACACAGAGAAGCACCACACGGTGCTCATAAATAGTTCCCCTCACCCTTGCTTTCTTAACTTGTGTGCCTTATAAGTTCTGCAATTGCTGTACGAGGTCATACAGCCAGAGGGAGAAGGGTTGGAGTACACTTTTGCTGCTCTAGAAGAATCATCACACAACCAATCTCTCAGCAGTGCACATGCTTGACAATGCTGGTGTGGAGAGGCAGCGTAGACTGCAGGGTCCAAACGCAGTGGGCTATCCTCCCCTGTCTCCCAAGCCTGCTGAGCATCTCCATTGAAGGAAGAAATACTGGCAACACAAAACAACCACAAGTCTTCCAGAAGGATGAAGAAAATTTGTACTGGTGTTTCCTGAAACACAGAAGAATAAATTTTTAAAAACCCTAAGAAACATGGCAATAAATAATAGCCTCCATAGGAACTCAGCAACATTTTCGGTTGTAAAATGCTATTTGTTATCTTGTTATTTAGGGATTTTGTGTGAGACTAAACTCCATTACACTGCCTACTAGACACCATTTTGCTGTGAAAAGAATTCATTTCAATGAAGACTACAGCACGATCTAGTGCACAAGTCAGCCCTAAAATTGTGAGCTTGGCTCACAAATTCACATGAGAGAAATTAATATTTATGAATAGCTTTCTTTCAATATATTTTCCATATCAAGACAGCACCGCACACCTTGAGGAAAGAACAGTATTTTGAGCTTTTGAGCAGATCAGCATAATTTAAATTATTTTCATATTTTTTCCTAAAGTGTTCTTGAAATTCAAAAGCCCAGTTCTTGAAATAGGCTACACTATGTATACACTTATATAGCTTCTCTTTGCAGGCCTTTCTTCTTGGCAGAGTTGGTATTGAGGGACCACATATTTCCCATATCTTTGATTAACACTGTATTTTCTTTATTAGGCTGGTCTAACATATAGCAAATTTCCTAGAGAGTCCAGTAAAAATTTTGCTGAGGAAGTAACACTGTTGTTCACATCTGAACTTTCTATTCAGTTTTAGGAAAAAATGAATTCTACATCAGTCTAAGGAAAAACCCCCCAAGGTCTGGGTTTCTCACTTCCACTCTCATCTGAGATCACAGGTAACTTGCTCACATCTGTCTCAGTTTGTGGTGAGGAACACATCTGCAAGTGGCCTTTGTATGTCCTTTGTTCCTCCTAGAAAACACAGCTCCTATGATACATGTTGCTAATACTAAACCTAAAATCGTAGCTGGAAATCTACAGACACACCAGAAAGCAGGTGCTTTGCAACAGTGATGTGAGTAGAAAGATATAGTAGGAGCAGAACGAAATTTCAGCTGAGGTACTGTAGGCAAGTATGAATATTAGCACAGAAGTAATTCCTGTCATTCTTGATAAACGTTAGTATGTCTGACTGATCACATGTTTTAAACACAAGTCTCTATATTAAGCACACAATTTTAGTGGAAGCAATCCATTTTCACCTAAAAAAGATTTAAACTGATCTCTTGGCCCTCTTCCTCACTGACAAGGCTATGACAGTTTTTTGGCAAAGCTGTGAGAGCAAATGGAAGTGTCAGTAGTCTAAATTTCACAATATCAATGCATGCTTTCCCTGCATGTACTATATATGTAACAGTAAAATCATGGAACTTGCATTTGTAAATAAGAAACAGATCACACTCATAGGTTGAGTTTGTGTATGAGTTTCTGACACTGATAAGATATACATGCACCTTAATTAAATGTAGCAACTGTAACCTTACCCTTGCTTCTAATATGTCTAGAAAATCTGAGAAATCTAAGACAAAGCAGGAAAATTTTCTATGGAAATGACTATTAATTTAAACACTTCCAAGTTCAGTTCTGTTCTGCTGAATTCAACCTAAACATTATACCATAGCTATTTCTCATCTTGACCAGCATCTCAAAATTTGATATGTATCATTTATAAATAGTTGAAAACCAGATAATGATGCTCTTGGCATCGATTTTTTTTTTTTTTTGTATGAGGCACTAACTTTTTTTTCCTGATAACTATAGTAACTAAAAATGGATAAGATTAAGATACATTTATTCCAGACTTGAATTTTTAGCTTTCGGGCCTTCAGCTGCATTCATGACTTCCCTTCATTTTCCAGCCTTAATGCCTTGGATCTATGTGTGGAGAGCAGTAAATAGTTTCCTAGACAGCAGAAAGTCAGTGAAGTCTGTTGATGTCCAAATTCAGGGCTGTGAGCAAAAATGCAGCCCAGGAAGTCCTAGATGGTCTGTGCTCACATTTCAGTTTCACTCTTTGTAGGCAGAGATGGCTGTAGAGATTCTGGGTTGAGCATGTTCTTGTTTCTGCCTTTTTTTTTCAGTGGTAAAACAGATACAGGACAAGTCCATGATATGGGACAAATGATAGAGAAGAGCATCTTCCATGAGCAAATCTTGATGTGATAATTTTCAGTGGTTCTTCATCCAGCATTTGAAACAAATTCCATCCTCCCAAATCGAAGGCCCCTTTCTCCACTTAAATTGACAGACTTTGGATATTAAGGAGTCACAAAGTTATTAGATGTTCCATTTTCACTTCATTGTTTATCTCATTTCTAGTGCTGCTTTTTCATTCATTTGAAATGCACAAAATACTGATCTTTGAAAAGACAGGAACAGGGAAGTAGGATGGCATTCATAACTAAATACACTAACTAATGTGATAATATTTAAAATTTGCTCATTTGCAAAGAGACTTCCAAAAGCTTAACTTCTCTGAAAGATGGCAGCATATGTGCCAAAACAAATGGAGAGAAAAAGCCAGTAGTGTTTTGCATTCCTCAGCTTCTTCCACGGCTTCGTGTGGCTTTTTATCCACTTGTGTATTTTCAGAAGTCAGTTTCTATTCCTCCACTTTATAGTATCTGTCTCAGCTGTGAGCTTATAAGCTGCTCCCACAAGGGGTGTTTTTCCAGAACTGTCTAAATCTCCACATTTCCTCAAATCCTGACACCAAATCCATTTTCACATACTATAAAAACTAAGCATCTAGCAGGTAGATGTCACAGCGTTCTTTCTAGCTGCATGTCAGCAAGACACAAAACACAGGCAGCTTTTAAATTTGCCACATGGCTTCTCACTTTCCCTCTCTTGCTCCTTTTCCTTGTCTTGCAGTAAATTTTGACTCAGCAAAGCACTGAAATTTGCCATTGACTTTAAGATGTGGTTGTAATCCTCACCCAACTGGCCTTCTCCCCACCATGAGCACATGTGTTGTGTCAGCACACAGCAAAACACATTTTGCTAAGCTGGGACCTTGTGCTGTAAGTTTTCTGGGGAGGCACCACTCCTTCCATGCATTTGCAAGGTACTTGCACCAAGGAACCAAGGCTTAAGACATTATGGACACTTGAAGGTGCACCTCAGTGAACAACAATCACAGTGATGGCAGCTACCAAACTGCACAGTTTGGCAGCCACACAGAACTAAGTGAGACTCCATACATGTCTTTATACCTTGAAGAGATTTGCTGGGAAGTCATAAGTAATAATATGACACATTCAATATATATTACTATATGGCAGAGAGAAGGTCTCCTGAAGTCTACCATGTTCCCAGCACCAGAGGTGCTGTAGTCCCAGCTCATTCCAAGCATCTGGAACTTCACATCTCGGGAATAAGAGACATCGCAACCGGGAGTACATTGTTGGATTCAGAAATTTGCCCTCAAAGAAAGGCAAAGGTCACGTTTTCAAGGTGACACATGGAAATATCTAGATGCACTACCAGGAGCCCAGAATCTTCTGTAGAGAAGGATGGATGAGACTAGCAGGGATGGTGGGTTTACCTCACTAATTGATGTTCTCCTTATTATTGTGACCTTCTGCAAAGACTACACAAGTATATAAAACTGAGATGGTCACAGCTAGCTGCCAGTAAAATTTGCCTAATGAGGCAAGAGTTCCTGAATTATCTGTGTCAATGTACCCCTCTTAGTTCCCACTAAGCTAATGGATTTGTATGTGCTTGCCACTGTAAGCAAAAGCTAAGGTTTGTTTTTTAAGACCATCATTGCATTTTTGAGGCAGCATGGTCCACATGTTTCCCATCCTAGGTACAAATACATAGATGGTACCAGATGTTGTCCATTGGACAGAAAGAAGCTAAGCTCCAAGTTGACAGCTGTAGCTGATGAGGTCATCAATACAGTTTAGAGATGGAAAGAGTTCAGTGGAAAAAAACATGTCACTTTTTCTTTTTCTCTTGTTTGAAGTCACTGAGCTTCAGGGTTCAGGGGAATTGTTGCTTTGACTTTATTCTTCTGTAGACGGGTGGCTGCCTGCCAGTGGCAGCTGCATATGGGATCATTTGCATTGCATGAGGAGTCTCTTGTTTAAAGGGAAGCTCTTCCTTCCCTTAGATCATCTGCTTCTTTAGAGTCAGGGCCACTGTTTCACACAGATTGTATTCTTCCTTTAATCTTTTCTCTCTACTTACTCTGTAGTCGTTAACAAGTATCCAAAGCCAGGTTTAGCAGACTCATCTGGGATAGCTGAAAAAGGCAGTCAATGGACAAAGAGGGAATTATTTGATATTCCTGTGGTTACATATTTCTATGAGAGGATTTTTGCAGTGGACATATGCTCTCTTACATCACCATGCTACAAGCAGGAGTCTAAAAAACTGTTATTTTCTGCATGCAGAATGGGTATTTAACCTGTCTTGGGAACAGTGTTCTCTGTTTGCACCTCATGTAGACAGTGGGGTACCCCTCCCAGAGCCCCACATCAAACAACTGGGTGCCTTTCATCTCCAGGAGCAATGCAACTCATTTCTTTTGCACCTGACAAATCAGGGACAATCAACAATTTTAATGGGTTTTGTGGGGGAAGTAAAGAGTGAGGGATAGAGAAAAAAGTTCCCCTAGAATGATATTATAAAAGCTGTGACTAACATATTAGCAATTTGGCTTCATACCCTGCACACAGGAGAGCGGCTAAAAGTAAAATAAGATTAAGTGACTGTGATATAGCTCAGGCGCTCAAGTCCAAACTTGCTGGATGGCTGCCTTTTCAGATCTAAGGCATACACTGTAAACAGTCCTTTCCATACTTGGGATATAAGTTGTCTTTTTATGCCCTTTTGCTTTCTCCAACTCCTCCTACTTCCCTCCCAGAACTTTCAGTATGCAGGAGTAGGTGCTTTCCTGTGGTCTGATATAGGTTTAAGATTTGCCGTGCATGGCCTCTCCAGTTAAAGACAGGCAGCAAGATGCACCCACAAGAAAGGGCTGTCTCTGAATTCCAGTCTGTAAAGTAATTTTTCCTTCAAAAGGTAAGAATCTTATAAACTATAATAAAACCCACAAGTGGACAGACCTAATTAAAGTGACAATAGCATTTTAATACATACCATCTCATAAAGGAGAGCAGACGTGGTTTTAATAAGATCTTTCTTAATGTAATCAGCTAAGCTGATGAGGGAAAAAAAGGGGAGAAATAGACTCTTTAAAAGTCTTGTTAACCTCCTCTCTGTTTTGCAACTCTTTTGCACCCTCCCAAAAGAAAGGAAGAAAAAGAAACAAGGAGAACAAGCATGAGAACATGCTAGACAGTTTGTGAGTTCACTGTGTCTTTGCTAGATATACACACATCAGTGACTGACTAGAAAGGGGAAAGGGAAAAAAAAAAAGCACAAAAAAACCAAAACCAGCAAGAGGAAGCATGTCCAGGCGCCTAATCTTTGGGAAGCTAGCCAGATTTCATTTACAGCCAGCCAAGTCAGATTTGCCAGCTGAGACTCTCTCTGTGTCTGTAGACTGGTGCAGACATGGTGAGTCAGGGAGTCACAGTGAATTACTGTGGAATACCAGGAAGAACAAAGTGCTGTTAGCAGTGGTTGCAACCCCAACAATATCAAAGATCTACTTTCTGATTGTGATTGGTTCTAAAAGCAATTCAAGCAATTCCTAAGTATCACAGAAAGAAAGGCGGGACTGATTATTGGTTGTTTCGTAGGTGGTTTTTGTTTTTGTTAACACAGGGTCTGTTAAACCCCTGGTGCATAGCAACTATAGATTCCAATTGGTTCATTCCCTTTGAAGTCAGTTTGCTTTTGTTCTTTACCTAACTTGATGCAATTTTCTACAAGCTAATTTGTATGCAGCCCTGGTCAGAACCTGCCACCCAGAATTCTGTATGTGAATTTACCATCAGTGAGAATGAATTTACTGTAGGAATAGAGATGGGTCTTGTGGTGGGAAAGTTTGGGATAGAAAAAATACATGGAAGAAAGAAAAATAAAAGAGAAAATAAAAGAAAATAAAAGAA
>VZRX01005061.1:0-34548 GCA_013398075.1 Notiomystis cincta | reverse complement strand
AAGAAAGAAAGAAAGAAAGAAAGAAAGAAAGAAAGAAAGAAAAAGAAAGAGAAATGTTTTGCAAGCACAAATAACAAATATGAGAAAGCTGAAAATATTTGGGGGAAACCGGATAATAGCATACCTCTAATATGATGGCAGAGCAGAGGGTGGGGTAAAGCCACAAAGAACAACTAAAAACCATGCGTTCTTTAAATATTCTGCATTTTTCAAACTATTCTGTACTTTTCACGCTATGGTATCCACCAACTTAAAACTAAAATATTTTGCAAAACCCTGAAATACTGAGGGACTCAGAAAAGCAGAAAAACAAAATTATAGGCTATGTCTAGAGAGTAGAAAAAAGTGACCTAGAATTCTGTCTGCGTTACAGAGTTAGCTAGACTTGTGCTCCCTCGGCTTTGCTGTCACTATTTTCTATTATCTACCATTCATAATTTGGATTCAAAACTCATTTAGTGGGGACAGTAGAAAAATTTTTGTGTAGTAGCTATTGCTCCTATGCCAAGGCCACTTACGGGATTTTGCCAAAATGTTGCAAAAAACTAAACCCAAATTACTTCTAGAGTGAACACTGAATTTTGTTTTGAAACCACCTAGAAGAATCACATTTGGCCTTAAAAAATAGGCTGAACTTTTATAAAGAAATACTAACAACAGCCAGAGTTACAATCAGTGGAAAATATTTTGGAAGGGCTATTAAAAAACTCATATTTAGGGCTCAAGCCAATATTTATTATGGGCCAAAGTGAGACTTAATACAGTGGCAGGGAAGGAACAGGGCAGCTTAATCCACATCTGCTTGCTGTTATTTTCCACCACTGTCTTTGAATGGTCTCATCAATCTGAGACAGAGGAGCCTGGAATAGACAGACCTGAAGTCTGATCTATTCAGACAATGCCTGTGTTTTATTAGGTTTATTTTGTTTAGCAGCAGCACTGTTTCTGGCACTGCGCTGCTCCCAAATACAGAGAGCCCTGACTAAGCTGAATCATCGTGAGACTGAGCTGATGCTGATGGGAAAGAGCAGCACTCTGCAAAGCTCATCATTTCTCATGAAACAGTGCCATGAAAGCTTCTGTCCTCAGCTAGCCCAGTGCTCAGTATTCACATGGACTTCTCGCAGCTCTTCTGAGTGAGAAGCATCTTTCCTGAGACTGCCCTTGAGACCACTCCACCCCTCCTTCCTGGACTTAGCAGTTCATGCCTGCCAGCAGAGATGTTATGCAGTTTCAGTGCTGGTTCCTGCATTTCCCCATAACTGGGTGAAGAATCTCACAGGGGTTCAAATGGTGGTGAGGTTTCTGCTCTCTAGTATGACCGTGCACAGACCTCCCCCACAGCTCACACCTTCCCCCAACATCTCAAGCTCAACACTCAGAGACCTGCTTGTGAACAACTGAGCAGCTGGCTCTCCTCAGCCTGCACCACCCAGGGTGGCTGTGCCCCACATGCAGCCACAGCTCATGTCCAGCTTTACTGAGCCTTCCATACATGTCACTGAGCGCTCACAATCAGCCCATTGCACCTGCTGCTCAAGTCTGGAAAATAAGGCTGAAAAAAATAGTACAAACTGTGAAGCAGCTTCATTGCATCTGAGCCTTGAATAGCTATTTCCCAGCCCAAACTAGACCCTGACTGTAGAAGCAGTGCTCTCCAAGGGACATGGTCTCCTGGTGGGCATCTCTCTCCAGAAATTCACCCAGAAATTGGAGACCTGCTTGGAGCTAAGGTCTTGGACTTCAGGATGAGGTGTGTTGGCTGAGAAGGTCAACCATGCCCTTCTAATGCACAGATTCAAGGTGGTCATGGAGGTGGTCATGGTCCTCCTTTTGCTTGGCCTCAGCATTCTTTGTTTAAGGTCTGGCTTCAGGCCCAGTTTTGGCTCAGTTCTTTGTGCTCTAAAGAAAAGTGACAGTGGCAGAGAGATTTCCTTCAAGTCATGAAAATGGTAGATGAAGATGGTGATGTCAGTGGTTACATTTAATTTTTAAACAGATTATGCAGAGTATCAGAGAACCATAGCATCATTTAGATTGGCAAAGACTTTCAAGATAATCAGGTATAACTGCTAATGTAGCACTGCCAAGCCTGTCCAGCTGCCCAGAGGCCAGAAGTCTTCTCCATTCTGCCTTCATTAAATTATTTAACTAAACCATGAAGCCATGGGTGCCAGGTATCATGCTTTGCTGGAAATTGGTGCTTCCTTCTAGCTTCACACAATAAATTTTAATGCTATTACTAGAGGAAACAACCTGTTTATCACCATGAAAGAGAATATTTGCCTAATTACAGTTTTTACGTGCTTCTCATCTGACCAACCTGCTACAGTTACACAGGCTAGCATACAAACATCAGCCTTTTTGGCTAAAATGAAGTGTAAGAAGCAATGTGTAAACAACTCAAACTTAAACCAGATAAGAATAAATATAAAAAACTTTTCTTTTTTTTTCCATTAAAGATCTGATTTTCTCATTTCATATTTTATCTAAAAGTAGTAGCTTGCTTTACAGGCTTTAAATTTCTAAGAAATTTCTCAAGAAATTTACCTTTTAATTTGTTTAAATTGAGTTGTCACAAGTGTTACTTGAGCCCTGAAACCTTGATAGAAGTTCTATTTCAGCAATTGAGTAACAAATATTTCTGCTAATGAACAAATTACCTAGATCTACAATTTTTTAAACTCTTTTTGCTTATTCAAGTATCATTCAAAGTATTAAGGGCATAAATGAGAACAGATTTTTTCTGCATCTGTCTTCATTTCTTTACATTCCAGGAATCACAAGATACACATTACAAAATTTCTTGTTGAACCCTTTTATTTGTCAGATATTGAAAGAATGAATATAGCTACCCTAACAAGCTCCCAATGGTGCTTTTTCAAAAGCACTGTTGATACTGTTTTTCAGGCCTGAGAGGAAGAACTATTTCAAAACAGAATTTGTAGGTTTCATGGTTTGACACAGGCCAAATGCCAGGCACCCTCTCTTGCCACAGCTGGGCAGAGGAGAGAAAAAAATTATCAGAGGGTTCATGAGTTCAGATAAAGATGAGGAGAAACACTTCAAGGGTAAGATGCTCAGCTTAAAGGCACAAAGTGATTTTTTAATGAATAGAATCAGAGGAGGATAATGAAAAGTAAAATAATCCCTTAAAAAACACCTGTCTTCCCCCATCCCCTCCCTCCTTCCCACTGACAGCACAGGGAGACAGGGCATGGGGGTTTGGTCAGTTCATCACCTAACATCTTCCACTGCTCAGAGAGAGGAGTCCTTCCCTGCTACACTGTGGGATCCCTCCCATGGAAGACAGTTTTCCANTCCTTCTCCACTGACCTTGGTGTCTCCATGCTGTTCTCCTCACATGTTCTCACCTCCTCCTCCTTTCCTCTGGTTAGAAATAAACTGTGAGCAATTTGTTTTGATTTCCTTCCTAAGTATGTTATCACAGACACATTGCCAAGCTCTCTCATTGGCCCAGTCGTGGCCAGAAGCACATCCATCTTCATAGCCATCAGGTACTGGCCCTGCTGGACATGATGGAAGCTTCCAGCAGCTTCCCACTGAAGCCACCTCTGTGCCCCTGCTGCTGCCAAACCAGGCCACGCAAAACCAACACAGTTGTCCAGGTCAGTTGGAAATTTGGGTTATGTTGCATGTTCAGACTCTCTTATTATATCTCTTACATCTCTGGTAGCACACTAGCTAGCACACTTGTCCGGAATTCATGGGCCCCCTCTATCTGCACAAATTTTTTTTGGAAAAGTGGCATTTTTGAGAATATTCATGACAATCTCCACAATAGATGCTGCAAATAAGACTGTTTAGTATTCAGCCACTGTTGGGACCTCAAACCAGGGCCTGATCTGCATTGACAGAACAAAACTCTGTAAGATTAGTGCTTTGTGTTTAGGGCAGATTTTCCTCTCGTGCTGGTTTTGGCTGGAATGGCATTAATGTTTCAGATGTGTGCTGGAGAGAGTATTGATAACTCAAGAATGTTTTCATGATTGCTGAGCAGTGTCAGGGCCTTTTCTGCTACTCATACCCCCCCATCAGCAAGGGGTGAGGGTAAACTGGGAGTTGGGAAGGGAACAGCTGCACTGACTAAGGGATATCCCAGATCACACGGTGCTGTGCTCAGTATACAAAGATAGGGGAAGAAGGAGGAAGTGGGAGGAAAGTTTGAAGTGATGGTGTTTGTCTCCCCCAGTTACACGTGATGGAGCCCTGCTTTGCTGGGGATTGTTGGACACCTGCCTGCCCATTGGAAGTGGCAATTGAATTCCTTGTTTTCCTTTGCTTGCATGAGCAGCTTTTGCTTTACCTATTAAATTGTTCATAACTCATGATGTTTTTTTACTTCTACTCTTCTTATTCTTTCCCCCATTCCATCAGGGAGAAGTGAGCCTGTGTGGTATTTAGTTGCTATCTAGGGTTAAACCATGACACCCCCAAATAGAAAAACAAAATGCTGTGCACTGACTCAATGCAGCAGGAGAGGGCAGGGAAGTGTTTTCTTGCACTGCACTTCAGGTTGCTGATATGCTGATACATGAAGCTGACAGATGGGGCATGTGGAAATATCTCTATGAGTCATCCCCATTTTCTTCAATAAAAGTCATGAAGAATCTGTAAATCATGATACAATTACCTTTGTTGCTCACAGTATTTATTAAGAGTGTGTTATGTGGCTTACATAAACAAGGTCGTGCAGTGTCCGGTATTTAGGAAATCACCTGGAGCTCTCTCATATTGGCAGCATCAAGGCTAAAGTGTTGTTTTGAGAGTTATTTCAAGATATTGCCTTTGTATGTGCCATGCCATGCCATGCCATCCTTCTTTTTCTGGCCACTACATGTATCTGCAATAAAACAAAGTGACTAATGCATAACAATATTCATTCAGTCACTCCCTGTTTTAAACTTTCATCTATAAGAAAACAGTTTCCCCATTGTATGTGGTATATGAAGTTTTTTCATAAAGGTAAACTTATTTATACAGAGCTTTAAATTACAGGCTATTTGAAAGAGTTTTGTTCCATATATTTAAACACTTTTTGAGCCTGGACCTGCTGACCATTTAACCATCCAACATACATTACAGTGCAAACAAAACAGCTCTTGATACCGCACAGAGAGAGAGTTACATGGCTGAATTCAGCAGAATGGACTGTCTTGGTGGTGAGCCCACCACCTGCCACATGCACCTGACCTTAGAGGGTGGTCCTGCAGCAGCACATGCTCCAACAAGATGAGTTCAGGGGGAAGACTGAAAGGATATTCCTGGATTTGTTTGCAGTTTCTTCACCTGGTTCACCAGTAGAGATGTAGCATCACTCAGCTGACTTGCACATTGGCTCCCAGCATATTCCATGCTGAACAGCACAGCTTGGGATACACCACAGACCCACTGCAGCAGCACAGGCATGGCAGCAGCAATCCAGCTGTGCTCATGGTTGAAGCTCTCCTTTGTGTTTCCTCCTGCCCTAGCAGCATTCTTGCAGAGATACAGATGCAGATAAATCCAGTTTCAGTAAACTAGATCAGGGAGGGATGGCTGGCAATAAAACCGTGACCAAAATATTTATTGATTTCAAATCCAGGGCAGGTGTCTTGTTGCACTGGTAGAGCCTGAAGGGGCATCACTAGAAGGAGGAAGGAAATATTTATGTTAATATCACCATTTTCTAGCATCAAACAATTGTGCTTTTGCCCTAGAAAGCATGCAGATGTCCAGTAATGTGGAGGGCACCAGTGTTTGGGCAGGTCCTGAACACACCTATAAGGTTTGCAGAACTTTGCTGCTCGCAGATGACTGGACAGACAACGACAAAAGGTCAAAGCTGGAAGAACTTGTGTCTTGGAATCAATTCAGCTTGTTTATATAGACCTTCCAAATGCATATCTGATGCAATCTTTCAGAGACCACTGCTACTCTCAAGCATTTGATGACAATAGAGTAGTGAAAGATTGTCAGGAATATTTATTTAATCTCCTTCATCTTTTATTCCTCTATATCCAGGCTAAAGCTAGAGGTAGCTCCCAGCAGTAGCTGATGGATTATCTGACAAATTGTTCAAGACATTTGGAAGGGGTTTACTAGTCCAAAGCCAGTGTATACTAGAACTAGACAAATGATCCAATTTTCTTGTTCGTTTCTAGAAGCCAATGAGTTTGTTATGGAGGTGAGCCGAGAACTATCCTGAAGAGTGCCAAATATTTTCCAGAGTCAGAAACTACTGAGAAGAAAGCTCCTTTTTACTGCCAAATGACTGAGGCCAGAAGGGAACATGGATAAATTTCACTGTAAGAAAAGCTGAATCCAGCAGATGTGGAGGAGAGATATTTGGGGCAGGTGGGCACATGATGCCATGTAGAACAGTAATACCTACTTCTTTAGGCAAAATATTTTAAGAAACTACAAGAAAAGAAAAAGTGCAACTCCTAATTGCCACCTCATTAGCCAGTACTCAGGGAGAAGGGTGAGGAAAAAAGAATTGCTGAGGAGACAGAGTTCCTCCAAATTTTAGATGGCATAAGGAGGACATAAATGATCCATTTGATTCCAACACACATCAGCACTATTTACTTACAGCTGTGGGGTGATCATACAATAAAACATTCACAGGCTCCCCCCTTGATGGTCCTTCTGCAGAAGTTAAGATCTCAGAAGTCATTCAGAGGCAGATTGCTTTTTCACTAGCAGCATGGCTCCCAAGCACTCTCACAACCACTTCTGGTCACCTCGGCCTGCCCTCTCCTGAAGTTTGGATTCATCACTGCAGCCCACCATGCCTCTTGCTGCCCACTGACCTGAGCTGGTGTCAGACCATATGCTTGGAAATGCCACTACTGCCCCCCGTCTCCAGAGGCCCTGAGAATGCAGTGTTTCTGTGTCTCTCACCCCAGCATTCACCTTTTCCTCAGTGCTCTTCCTTCCAGCTGGCCACGGCATTACAGCCCCAGTATGCCAGCTTCATGTATGCCCCCAAAATGCAAGGTCACCTGGTGACCCAACCTGGTGCCCAAGGCTATCTATCACAGATTGCCTGCATAAGGCTGCTCAGTAAAATGCTTTGCCTTTTTATGAAAAATACCTGAATTAGAGGTTGCATTATAAATTTAATAATGCATTCTTAGAAAGGGCAAGGCTTTGTACACATTTTCATGGTCCATCTGAGGACACAAAATCTGTTATAAAGAAGTAAAATTATAGATGATGTCAGATCAATAGGTTAATCAGGGCTCTTTCTAGTGAGTTTTGGCATTTCTCCTTCTGATAACTAATAAACAATAATTAATGAAGATAGAAAGAAAATTACAAGTTAAAGTAATTATACCGCACAGGTAAAATATATCTGAATAAAAGCACTGTCAATAAGGTGAGAGCAGTAAGAACAATTTACCCATCAATAATGTTGTGGTTGTACCCTTTAAGGATGACTAGTTACAAAACAAGGTAGCAGCCCCCTATGTAAGGTAGTCATAGGCTTGCATGACAACCACTTAAAGGGGACCAGAATTTTAAGCACAGAGGCACAACCTTGCAAGACTTTTGGAAACATCTAGGCAACATATATGAAGCATTACTCACTTGGACAATAGGGAAAGATGTACTTAGGTACCCTACCTAGCACATAATAATTCTTTAAGTCATATATACATTAGTGTGCTGTTCTGACCTTCTCAGACATCTCTTGGTAAAAATCACAATTCCATGCAGTGCAATGAGTATTAGAATTTTAGAATTAAACCCAGTTTCACTTCACTCCTGTCCTGACTTTAGAGATTCTTGGATCAGCCTGGCAGGAAGTCCTGAGGAGAACATTTTTACTTGTCTGAGCCAACTCTCCTCTAGTGGTAACTGCAGACCAAAAGTGCTGAACAAAACCAGAAAGGTACTTTTTCCAGCTATTTCTTTTGAAGCAGGTTTTCACAAAACTGTATTGCTTTGTCAGCTTTGAAGAACAAGAGAATTCTTTGAGTTTAAAAAGCTGACAGCCAAAAGCATCTGCAACAAATAATGATGCTAGAAGTTGCTTTTCTTTGAAGAACAAACAGAATCAATAGGAATTTAGCACTAAGTAGGAATTTCCAGTAAACAGAGCAAAAAGAGCAGAGAAAGCACAGGTTTTCTCTCCAGAAAGCACATTGGGGAAAGAAAAGGAAAAAGAAAACCAGAAACAAATCTAAATCGTAGTGATGAGAAATGAGACCTTTTGCTTAGAGTGGCTATTACTGGCATTTCTCACTGCACAGACAGAATAGCAGCAGTTGACCTTTCATGAACAAGACTTAGCACCGCTGAGATGCATAAGGAAAACACAAGCTTTGCTGTTACATAGTGCAATAGAGATATTGCCCATAAAGAGTCCTTGTAGTCACTCATTTAGAAAACACTTTACTGGGATATGTAAACTGTGTCCTGAAGTGTTTTGGGCAACCTGCAGTAATCTGGAGCTTTTTGGCTTCAGAAACCTGGGCTGAACTTTCTCCAGTAATATTTTATTTTGAATACAAATATGATCATAGAATTGCAGAATGGTCTGGGTTGGAATGGACCTTTATTAAAAATCATCTCTCTGCTCCATCTCTCAAATCACGTTGGTGGCCTTATCTGGGCTCTCTCCAACATGTCCATGTGCTTTCTGTGCTGGGGACCCCAGAGCTGATGCAGCACTGCAGGTGGGGTCTCACCAGAGCAGGGCAGAGGGGCAGAATCCCCTCCCTGCCCTGCTGCCCACGCTGCTTTGGATGCAGCCCAGGACGCATTTGGCGCTCTGGGCTGTGAGTGCTCATTGCTGGGTCATGTCCAGCTGTGAGTGCTCATTGCTGGGTCATGTCCAGCCTCTCATCCCCCAGCACCCCCAAGCCCTTCTCCCCAGGGCTGCTCTGATCTGTTCATCCCCAGCCTGTGTTGATACCAGGGCTTGCCCCTTATGAGATTCCCACGTGCCCACTTCTCGAGCTTGTGCAAGTTCCTCAGCATGGCATCCCATCCTTCAGGTGTGTCAGCTGCAGAATTCGTCTGGGTGTCATCTGCACACTTGCTGTGGATGCTCTTGATCCCTTTGTCTGTGTCACTGATGAAGACATTGAACAACACTGGTCCCTGTACGGACCCTGAGGGACACCATTCATCACTGATGTCCATCAGGACCCTGAGTTATTAATCACTACCCTCTGGCCTCCACTATCCAACCAATTCCTTATCCACTGAACAGTCCACCCATCACATTCATCTCTCTCTCCAATTTAGAGAGAAGGATGCTGGGGGGACTGTGTCAAAGGCTTTACAGAGATCCAGAAAAATGACATCTGTAGCTTTCCCTTGTCCAGTGATGTAGTTTCTCCAACAAAGGCCACTAAGCTGGTCAGGCAGGACCTTGGTGCAGCCATGCTGGCTGTCTTGAATCACCTCCCTATTCTCCCTCTGCCTTAGCAGAGCTTCTAGAAGGATCTGTTCCAGGATCTTCTCAGGCACAGAGGACAGGCTGACAGGAAGGTAGTTCCCAGGATTCTCCTTTCTAATCTTTGTAAAGATGGGCACTATATTTCCTTTTTTCCAGCCCTCTGGAACCTCACATTACAGTCATGATTCTTCAAATATCGTGGAGAGTGGCTTGGCAACTTCATCACTGAAACTGCTTAGGACTCTGGGATGCAGCTCATCAGGTTCCATGGACTCACATACATTCAGGTTCCTCACAAACCTGATCTTTACTTACAGTGGGAGGGACTTCGCTCCCTCAGTCCTCATCCTGCTCTCCACCCACTTGAGAGATGTAAGAAGAGAAGTCATTGAAGAATAAGGCAAAATGTTGATTACTTCAGTCTTCTCCTCATTCATTGTTACCAGGTTTTCAGCATTGTTTATCATTGTTTACTCCTGCTTTGTCTCTCTTTTTCTGATTAATGTACTTGTAGAAGCCTCACTTTAGCCTTTCTCATCCCATCCATACACAACAATACTGATAAATACCCTTAAAAAAATCACAAAACATTAAGTATGTATACTAAAAGGGATTTTTTAAGGCAAAACAGGAGGGTGTCACACATATTTTTACTTATTCATATTGCTTTATCTTACCTCCATTTTCTGAAGAGCCAACAGAGGTGCCACAACCAAGGCAAACTGTCTTCCTTCCCTTATCTCTGGTTTGGGAACCCCTTCTCTCATTGGTTCTATCAGTGCTGGCTCAAGGGGGAAGGAGAAGAGCAGAATAAAAAGGACCTGGAAAAGAGTCAACAGATGGCCCTGGAGAGCAGTGGAGATGGAAGAAAAATTCCTCTGACTCACAGTAAGGCAGTCTGAGCAAGGTTAGGGAGTGAGGAAATATGACAAGCCAAGAGAGAAGCAGCTGCAGCAAGGAGGTAAGCATGTACTCAGCAGTGTTCTGTGTCCTACCAAAGAGAAAGGCTGGACAGCTATTTCCCCTTCCTTCATCTGTCTCTACCCCTGCCCCTTTCATTTATGTTATGTTTCTCCAATCTATATTTAATCTCCTGCTTCAGTCTTTTTAAACTGCCTCACAAGAGCATTTGGGCTGCTGATGTTAGAATTGCAATGTTTTCAGTTCCTTCTGATGGTTAAGGGCTTACAGAAATTGATCCTGAAAAGTACAACAAAACAGAACAAACCAAACAAGACTGTTTCACATGGAAAAATATTAAGCTTCAGAAATGGAAATATTTTGTGGCCATGCTGTGGTTTTAAAAAACTTTCCTGTGGAAGACTTTCCCATTCCAAGGCAAATTTTTGAACAGAAGCTTGAGGAATAGCTTTAAGGAGAGAGTGTGATTTTATAAAGCTCTGTCTGTGATTAGCACATTGAGCACATCTGTATACTGCAAACATGACCCTAGCCCCTTAGTCTTCTCTCTTCCATTTTTTTCCAGGAAAGTTTCATTATGACTCTGGTTGACATTTCTAAAGAAAGGGAATTGCAGTTCTCTTAATAGTCCTTGATCTGTTTCATCATCAGGGACACTTACAAATTCTCATCTGCACATGTGAGCTGCCCATCAGATAGGCATGTCATAGTTCACTGCTGTGAGGGAAAGAAAGAGGCCACTGACGGGGAGTACTGGTCCGAGCAGAAGAAAGTGCAGGCATTAGAAGTCCACTAGCTTAGACTAAAGACAACTGGGAGAAAAGCATGGCTAATTCCTCAGTCTCCAGTCCATCCTCACATGTTGCTCTACAAGAAGGCTAAAGTTGTGCTGATTCCAGACCAGGGTGTAGATTGCCTCCTTAAATTTGCCTGACTGCCTTTGTCCTGTGTGCTTGCTTAGTAGCTGAAGCTACACTAATCTGTGGTGACCTTGCACCTGACCTGATACCAAAGCTGGAAGACAAGGAAAGTTGCAATAGAAAGAGTGACCACCATTCCTTGGTGTCAATTGATTTTGATGGAAACTGTGGAGGTTTTGGAAGGAGGGCTGCATTGAGACATCCTAAGCAACACATACAGGAGTCAATGTTTTTTGTAATTAGGTAGCATCAGTCCCTTTATAATTTTAAGCACACATGCTGTATGTCCTATTTGGGAGACACTCCATGCTACAGCTTTCCATACTCACAGCATTAAGGCTTTGAGAATTGCAGTAGGAAACCTCTTACATTATTGTACATAGACACAAAAGCCTGAGGTCAGCTCTCTCTACTCTTGATTATCAGAAGGACTGATCTTCTGAGGCAACAAAGAAACTGTACTTTGAAATGACAAAATCTTTAAATATTGAACAGTATGTGAGCACAATGATGTGTGCTGCCATGCCATCACTTAAAGAATCCCAGTGTTGTAACTTTCACCTCCCCTGGCCATAGGTTAACTCTTGCCTACAAAACCCCCTTTTTTTCCCAAAAGTTATTTCCAAAAAATAAGCACTTTTTTGTGCAGCAGCTGAATAGAATCTTGCTGAGCTTTCTGCAGAGGGTTGTGAAAACCAAAACTGATGAAAGGATTCCACTTGAGAGACAAAGCTAAATGCCAGCAGTGTGTGAATGGACACCATTTCTGGCGGTGTATATTACTAAGTGGTCAATGTAAAAGCAATAAATTTATAACCAGAAATTTATTTACAAGTACCTAAAATGTAGGCCTGCAAATCCTCTTGGAGATTGTATTATGTTTGCATGGCCAGGAGTTTGGTAGCAGGAGGGGTTAAAGGGGTGGCTTCTGTGACAAGCTGCCTGAAGCTTCTTCCCCCATGTCCAGCAGAGCAAATCCCACCTGGCTTCCAGACAAAGATCTCTCTGGCCAAGGCTGGGTCAATCAGAAATGGTGGTAACACCTCTGTGACAACAGATTTCAGAAGGAAAATAAACAGTGNGGATGGAGTCACACTGGAGATGTTCATGGAGGGATTCCCTCACTGGAGCAGGGAAGGACTCCCCTGCCTGAGCAGTGGGAGAAGCAGCATGTGATGAACTGACCATAACCCTGATTCCTCCTCTCTGTGTGCTGCTGGGGGGAGAAGGTTGAGCTGGGAAGGAGGGAGGGGTGGGGAGAAGGTGTTTTTAAGGTCAGTTTTTACTTCAGAATATTATCCTGCTCTGATCTTGTTAGGAAATAATGCAATTAATATCCCCAAGCCCATGACAGTACTTGGTGGGTGATCTCTCTCTGTTCTTATCTCAACTCCTGAACCTTTCCCTATATTTCATCTCCCCTGTCCAGCTGTGGAGGGGAGTGATAGAGAGGGTTTGGTGGATCCTGTATTAAGGAATGCTGCACTCAACTACAAATCTTAACCAAAAGGTGGGTTTTGTGTGCCCAGTTGCAAGCTCTGTGCTCACATCTCTTCTGGGAATTTAAATGCCTCATTGAAAGCCTGTTGTGGACCAAAGTTTTAGCAGCACTGCTGTCCAGCTGTAGCTCAAGTTGATAGGTTCAGTAGGACAGTAACATTTTGGAAAGCATGTATTGTATAACACCTGTCTGCAAGAAACACCACAAGTCTGCTTTCTCACATGAACTCATGTCCACAACATGCACACATGCTCTTTTAAAATGACAATAGCCTTATTTTCCCCTTATTTTTATGACTAAGTTACTTACAACATCCAGGAATAATTAAAAATACCAAAAGTGCAGGAACAATTACAAAATACACAAAATGGCTACAAGCTGTAGGAGATCAGTTTGAAAGTTTGCAGTGAAAGTACAAAAGGAACTCTTGTGTGTGACCCTACTTGCTGCCAAGAAGTCATAGGTGTATAGCACACCAACAGGTGGGTAAATGTGAGTGGACAGGGATGGGGGGAAATGATGTAAATGGCAAGTTGTGTGTCCACAGTACATTTACTCAAATTCATTTTCATTCACATCATACATATTCAGCTAATGAACTTATGTAAGCTGTATTTTGAGAGATTTAATTAGGAAAGCATTTGTTACTAAATTACTATATGAAGGACTGTGAATGGGAAGAAGAGAACATGAAACCAAAAAGCTGATCTGAAGCAGATTCAAGGAATTTCTCAGTATGTGCAAAGATAGTAATGCAGTAAGTAAAAAGGCATTGCAGTCAAATACATTTTCATCTTTCAAATGGCTCAACTTGGCTTTGCCCTTTAACTTAAGATAAAGCTTCTGTGACCCATTAAGCAAATGCATTAAAACCAAGGATTCTCTGCAGAGGCAGATTTGGGTTGCAGAGTGGAACTTTGCATAAAGCCTCAGCTACAGTGAAGTATGCATCGTAAAACCCTGTGATCACAGGAGGTGCTTTGGGTACACACCTACAGCCAGTAGCTGTTGTTTCCCCATCATGCAGAAAGTCCTCCCCTAACACCACACAAACATAAACACATACCCTCCACTTTCTCCCAACACTTCAGGCTCTCCATGCCAAATACAGCCACTCTCAAAAAGCTCAAGGTTTTCCTGCACCAAATGGGTGTTCCTCATCTGTTCAGAAGACCTACCAGATTGTCATAAACAATGTGACTGTGCCAGCCAGATGAAGACTACTCTCAAAGGGTATTTTTAGATCCAATACAATACTTTTGATCAGTCACACCCTCAGTTTCCTCCCCTCCCAAAAAGCTTTTCCTTTTGTGCCATATGTTAGGAGATGTCTCAAGTTGTGTCTTTCCTCTGCAATGTCAAGTGATGACAGGTGAATTGCCACTCTAAGTGCTGTGTTGTATCAAAGGAGCAATTCCAAAGCTGCACTCCAAATGGCTACAGAGGAAGGACCCTGGTGCTAGCTAAAACCAGTATTTAGGAAAAGTAAACACTATCTACCCTTTCTCTCTGTCATCTGCCAAAACATTCATTACTTGCTTCATTAATTTGTCTTGTTAGGTGTTCACTGTTTAGCTATTACTGTCATGTGGTCTAATTACGGTTACAATACATATATGCAAGTCACTTTTGCTAAACAGACTGGGTTGGTTTTGTTTGGTTGGTTGCTTGGCTGGTTTTTGAGTCACACATCACACAAGCCAGTGTGTTTTGGACAATTTTTCTTTATTGTCTGTGAAAACAAAGCTCTGTTGAAGGCAGGTTTTAACATCTTCTAACTCTTTCTTTATCTTATGAGGTGAAATCTTAATTACTATAGCTTACCTTTCAATTTTCCAGTGTACACACACTAATTATTTACAGCTCAGCATCACTATCTCCATAGTATTTATATTCTCCTGAATTAAAAAAAAAATTATTAAAGAACAGACTCTCAAACAGAATAAATGAACCTAGCTTCACTCTCTTCTGTGTATTGACATCAATTCCACCAGCAGGAATCCAGCATTCAAATGGTAAAAAATGTCACTCTTCCCTTTCCCCATTATATTCTGAAAAAGAACAAATAAATCATTCTGCAACTGTAAGAGTATCATCACAAAGACACTTACAAGGCTCTTGCTTACAAAACCTTTCCTTTCATTCTGCAAAAACCTCACAGCCTAGTCATTATTTATTATTATTATTTTTTAAGTAAGAAAGACAAGTTATGCAAAAGTTCATAAAAAATCACCAAAACAAAAGAGCAACAGCAACATCACTGGGCAATAGAAATAAGCGGATTTGGACTTTCATTACAGCCTGGAGGAAAGTTTTGTATTGAATTAATTCTTTTAAAAAGAGGAGGGGGGGGAAAGGAAAAGAAAAAGAGGGGGGTGAACAAGAAGAAAGGAAGACTGAACAAGTGAGAGTTTTGTTGATGGTGGTAGTTTAATGACTTCCCTTTTCGGTGCTCTTTGACTGCTTTCCAGCCGCTCCCCTCCTGGGCCCATTTCTGTGGCACACTGGGCTTGGCTGGGTGCCAGGGTGACAATCAATGTCTAAGCAGCCTCTTCGGCCAGAGATTATTCCTTGGGTCCCTTTGTTTTATTAGTGAGGAGGTAGGGGGCCACAGGGGTGATTTCTAAACTGAAACAGGATGTCCCGCTGGTGTCCCAGGCTGTGAAAGTCTCCATTTCACCGGCTGCACCGGTGATGCAAGATGGCTTAAGTTAATCCAGTGAGACTAGGCTGCAGATTTCTTCTTTGGCTTTTCTCCTTTAAGACACAAAAACCTCAGAGGGATGCCGCCTTAACAGACAGCTCTGGGGAGGCTGTTCCTCAGGATAATGAGCCAACTAGAAACTATCATGTTAAAACATGTATCCGAGTATGCCTATTATCCACAGACAGAGCTTTCCAAACTAACTGTGATTCAGTTTCCCAGACAATTATACAAAATGCTTCAAGGAAATAAGTGATTGTGCAGGTATGCAAAATCACACACAAGCAAGTATTAGTCAAACAGTTCTCAAATTCAGGCTTTTAGTTTTCTAATGCCTTGTGTAGCAAATGGCATGTAAGCAGGTTAAAAACTAGAAAACAGTAAGCTCATCAGAATTTAGTTCAGCATCTCTTGGTTTTGAACAACAAAATCTCAAAAAACTGTATGGTTGTTATGCATGAATAACACTCAGTATATTTGTATTTTCCACGGTTTTTATTAAAGAAAATAAGAACAGAGCAGTGCATTAGAAAATATTCTACTTAAAATATTGTTAAGCTCCTACAAAGAAAGCCTTCTCTAAAAAAATAAGTAAAATTTTTTCCGTATGTTCTGCTGGTATAAAAGAATCTGATTCACACTACAGCTATTTTTGGCTGGTTTAGGTAAAATATGGCATCTCTCCTTACTGTGAAAAGAGTTTCTTTACTGTTGTCATCAGAAATTATTTGTAAACATAGTGTCATATTTTACAGGTCACTTGTGTTTACTGAGCTACATTATTATATAGGTAGTTAAAGCCGACAAAATTTAGAATATTCTGCCTTCATTGTTTCCCCGTAGCCATTCCCTAAACGCCTGCCAGAAGAGAGAGCACCACACCATACAGAATTTCAACACCTTGCACAAAATCAGTCTCACTGGGTCCATAGCAAGACTGGTGTTGAGCAAAACACTTCCTCAGACCCAAACCAGCAGCTGGTGCCCTGCCCTGAACTATTCTGGATATCTACCATGACAATGATACTTGGTTTCCTACACAGCCCAATGGACTGCAATCTGATTGCTACAGGGAAAAGAAAAATGAATACACAATTTATGTCCAAGCTTTGTGGATGCAAAATGCAGTAACATGGATGAATGTAGAATTACCAGAAGAAAAGAAAACAACAAAAAAAGACAGGCAAACAATGACCCCTCTACCCTTACATCCTTGATATTTTAAAAAGCAAAAATTAGACCTGAAGAGAAGGTTCATCAGTCCAGAGAGGCTTAATGGGCAGGCAGGCTTTGGCCAGTTCTGAAGCCTGTTGCAAAATACAGTATGCAGATCTTAATTTCTGGCTTGAAACCTTGGGTGCTGCTTCCAGGCAGTATAAGATTAGGTATTTCCCGTGTTTACACTTGGGGAACAGCTGTGTTTCACAGCTGTATTTCACAGCTACAGCTAGATGCCTGGGCAGGAAAAGTGAATTCACAGAAAAAGAGGCTCCTATCAGCCATGAGTTTCTCCCATCCACGGAATGGACTCAGTGAAGTCTGGAGATGCTTGTCTGTCCTGGTGAGAGTAGCTGTCCTGGGTTTTCCTGCTTCACACTAACACAACTGGAAACACTTTAACGGGAATAGTGTTTTACCAAATATATAGCTACTGTAGTTGTCATGGAGACCTTGTAAAACTGGAATGGAGAGAGGAAAGCAGCATTATCAGTACAAATGGTGTGAGATGTGACCCAAGAGGCAGTGCCTGTATTACAGTGTAAATTGCCCTTGGTCCACTCGTGCTGCTCTCTCTAACCCTGGCCAGCTTCCAAGACAACTGAACATCATCACACCCTGCAGTATGTGCCTTACACTGAGCACCTGGGAGAAGAAGGGAAAAGCAAAACAGCAACAACTTGAAAATCTACATGTTTGAATCCTTCTGAGATTTCCTTATTGCTGGATAAGGAGAATCTGTACCTGCCAGGCAGATGCTTCAGGAACTACCTACAGTTGGATTTCATACCAGGAAGAGCCCAGAACAAGGCTTCTGGTTTCTTTGCTGTCTTATTTGCATACACCATCAGTTCTGTTTTTCTGACATTCATATTTATTTTTATTTTAAAAAGAGCACTAGGGCCATTAGATACAATGGCTATAGTTCAGAAAATAATGTAGAAATGTACATATATTACCCTTTCCACTTGGGAAGTAATGAGGATTTAAGGCAGCACAGAAGACAGCCACTTTCATTTCACAGTCAGGGTGAAATATCATGTGTGCACAGGTGTATGCTCATGCTATGCTTGCCGAGGATGCAAATATTCCTGAGGAAGGAAGAATGAAAGATGCCAAAATTTTTCAAGAGACAGACACACAGCTCAATGTTCAAAACATCTTTCGCCTTCATTGCCATGCAATACATCTATTTATTTCTACAACTCAAAGAATATTAACAGATAGGCTTTTTTTTTTTTTTCTTTTATAACCATATAAATATAGTGATAACCACATCACTGAGCTGTGGATACACTCAGAGCTGAAAAGAAAACTTGTATGTCCATCAGTCCCCATTCAGCATTGTTCCCTATATCCCTCTGGGACTGTATCATTTCAACCACTAGTAGTCCTATCAGCATTGCAAAAGGTCATTACCATCCCTTCCCTTGTTTAGAGACTACTTTTTCAGTTCAAGAGTAACACATATGTTCATAAGAGCACAGATGCTTATATGAGCATGAATTTTAATGGCTGGGTGAAACTGCATGTACAAAGCACCTGAGTGAGAGCACATAGACAATTCACACTGAATGAGTGCAGCACAGATTATTCCTTTCCTTATGATCAACTTGTTTAAAGAATTATTTCAATTCCTAGATCACAACAGCTAAGAACAGAGAATTCTACAGTATAACGGAATTTTTTGCATTATTTTGTGATTATGCACACTAGAACAAATTATAATCTATAGTTGCACAGAAGATTGTTCTGGTTATGAAAAAGGGAGCAAAAGTTACTTGCACTTTAACTTACTATAGAAAATTTTGTGGGACTAATTTGGTTCAAAAGCAGATGGTTTAGTTACATGTCATGATTTACTTTTTTAAGCCACTGTGATTCTGCCATGTCAGAATTTTTTACCATAAGTTGTATGTATATATTTTTGTATGCCTGAAGACAACACCAAGTAAATTTTTGCTGTCTAGGGCAAGATTCAGAGACCTACAGAGCAGAGGTTCTTATTGCTCTCTGATTTCATCTCTGATGAAACCCAGCCATGCCAGTCATTTGTATGGATCTCCTCAACTCTTTGGACTTTCTCTCTTGAATTTGAGAAAGCCGCTGGCAAGCTCCTTTTCCAGCTAGCCCATGCTTTGTTTTTAAGCCTGTGCTCTACTGAGACAGCATAACTGAACCACAGTAAGTGCTCAGAGGTCTGAGCTCAGTTTTAGAACTGCAGCTGATTGTGCAGATGATGCAGAACCTGTGTGCAGTGGAAGTAGTTGGGTCCTGTCACAGTGCCCTGGCCTGCTGGTCTCTGCCCCCCCTTCTTTACAATGTCAGACAGCTGCAGCAATAACACATTACAGCCTGCATGCCACTGCTGGTCTTTCATGGCTTTGTAGTAGCCTTTATAGGCAACACACACTCCCTGTGTGTGTGATGAGAGGAAGGGAAAAAGTGAAAACAAAATGTGAAGTGTTATCTTTTTTCTTTCAGGATCAGAAAGATCAGATAACATTCAGCTTGCAAGTGCATCAGAGCAAAGAGCTGTGCTTTAAAAAGTACTCTCACATCACAGGATGGAAAGACTGTTGCTCACCGTGGTTTTCCAAAGGTTTCAACGATCACTTTTAAATTCTCACTTACCTGTTCCCCCACCAGAGAGCAGGGAGTCCATGGCATCTGAACCAGCTATTCTTCCCCCAGGCTCCCTAGAATGAAAGCTAACTGCACACTGAGGGTGACAAGGCCTACTCATGTGAGGTGGTTGTCATGTTGGCTTTCTTTTTCATTTTTTGGTTCACACTCAGAGCTATTAACACTTTCCAGTGATGGAGCAGAACTCCTGGCTACCTGTTCTGTAGGCAACTGCAGCATGTCTTCTACCAAGCAGTCACTGTGCTGTGCTGTAAAACAATATTGGAAACACAAATGCTGCTTTGAATATTTAATATCACTGAAGAGCCAATGCAAAGTATTGGTCTACTACAGCTGTAGAGAAGTCACAATCAAATTACATTTTATTTTCTAGGCAAAATGCAGTGAAAAATATGCAAGCAATCAAATATTCAGGAGTTCACAGTGATTGTAAAAACATTGTTCTTCTTCTATAAATGTTCTTTTCTATTGTTAATATTTCTGCTTCCTTTCTTAGTTCATAAAATCATAGAACAATCGAATATGCTGAGTTCGACAGGACTCACTATTATCATCAAATACAACTCCTGGTCCTTCACAGGATTACCCAAGAATCACAGCATGTTCCTGAGAGCACTGTCCAAACACTTCTTGAACTCTGTCAGGCTGGTGCTGTGACCGCTGCTCCGGGGAGCTGTTCCAGTGCCCAACCACTCTCTAGGGGAAGAACCTTTGCCTGATATCCAACCTAAACCTCCCCTGACACAACTCCAGGCCATTCCCTCAGCTTGTGTCACTGGTCACTACAAAGAAGAGATCAGTGCCTGCCCCTCCTCTTCCCTTCACAAGGAAGTTGCAGACTGCAATGAGGTCTGTGCTCAGTCTCCTCTTCTCTAGGCTGAACAGAAAAAGTGATCTCAGCTACTCCTCATGCCTTCCCCTCTCAGCTTTTCACCATCCTCATGGCCCTCCTCTGGATGCTGTCTGATAGTTTACTACTTTTTTTATGTTATATCACCCAAACCAGCCCCCAGCACTGGAGATGAGGCCACCCCAGCTCAGAGCAGAGCATGACAAGCCCCTCCCTTGCCCAGCTGGCCATGCTGTGCCTGATGCCCCTCAGGACAGCGTTGGCCCTCCTGGCTGCCAGGGCACTGCTGGCTCAGCTTCAACTGGCCATTGACCAGGACCTTCTGGACCCTTTCCACAGGGCTGCTTTTCAGCATCTTGTTCCTCAGTCTGTCCATACATCTAGGGTTGCCTCATCCCAGCTGGTAATATCCTAATAATCCACAATTGAAATGTTGGGGCTAACATTTTTTCCTGTATTTATTGTTTTCTTTGGGGTTTTTTTAGGGGTTTTGGGCTGGTTGGTTGATTGGGGGTTTTTGTTTGTTTGTTTTTACCTAAGACATATCTCTGATTTCTCAGTAACAGTATCTCAAACATGCTATTTGAGAAATCTTAGAATGTGCCTTTTTAAAGCATTATTCCTACATGCTTCACAATGTGTTTCCATTATATTCATCAATATACAGGTTGTATTTACCTAATTCCACGTGTGTTTACTGTGTGTGAGACTGGCACAGTGTGGGGAGCCTCTCTCTGTGCCACATGCAGCTGCAGCAAGTCTGCTGTGAGGTAGAGCACTAGTGGCTGCAGATGATCAGAAAGCATCCCACACTCTCAAAATCATAATCTTTCAAGCATTCAGTGGCTAAATACAAAATTGGTAGTCTCAATACTTTGTGATACATAAAAAGTTGAAGACAGAGAAAAGAAATGTTTGCCAGGACAATGAGTTTCTCTGTTCTAGGCAATGAAAAAGAAGAGGGGAATAACAAGCCTCTGTAAATATATTAAATGCAAAACACTTGAGGTCAGTGTTTCCAGGGTCTGTAGGTTTGGGATTTCGTTTTAGGTTTGGTTTTAGTTTGGTTTTTTATTTTATATGGTAACTGTCCTTCATTTCTTTGGTTTTGGGAAGTAGTAAAGATGGTACTGAAAAAGTATTGGTCATGAAATCTATATTCTGGTTCATTTTCTGCTACTGATCTCTCACATGATCTGAAGCAAATAATTCTAAATCTGCTTTTTCCTGCACTTTAGATAACTGGTTGCCAGTCTACTTCTATAGATAATAACTAACTTTAGGAAGCTCTCCAAAGGCTTGAAGACATTCTTCTGTAATGCAGTAAAGACCAGCACTATGAAGATGAAGACACACAGCCTCCTATGAGGTGGCTGTGCATGAGGTGAGTCTCACTGGATGAGGGACATCAGTACATCCTGTTTACTGTTGACTTTAGCAGTACTTTTGACACAGTCTTTTGTAACTACTGAAGTCAGATAAGTGGACAGTGAGACACTATGAAAACTGGCTGAACTGCCAGGCTTAAAGGGCTGTGTTCAGTAGATACAGCCCAGCTGCTGGTCAGACAGCAGCAATGTGCCCCACTGGTGCATCCTAGGGCCAGTACTATTTCATTCCTTCATGAATGTCCAGAAAGACTAGGCAGAGTTTGCAGGTGACACAAAACTGGGAGGGGTGATTGCTAGACCAGTTGGGTAGTGCAGCCATCCAGAGGTACTTGGGCAAGCTGGAGAAATGGGCTGACTGAAATCTCGTGAAGCTGACACAAGGCAGTGTCGAGCCCTGAACCCAGGGAAAAGTTAGCTGTGCACTACAGCATGCCTGGGTGTTGACTGACTGGAAAGTGGCTTTTCAGAGGAAGCCCTGAAGAGTCCTTGTGGGCAGCATCTGATGAAGACTCAGCAATGTGCTCTTGCAGCAAAGAGGGCCAACAGCCTCCTGTGCTCCATTAGGAAAGTGCCAGGAGGTGGAGGGAAGTGATCCTTACCCTCTGCTCAGCACCGCTGAGACACATCCTTGTGCTGGACACGTTCTGCTCTCCACACTAAAAAGGTCACGTGGGCATAATGGAGAAAGCACAGTAAAGGCCAGGAAAATGGCTAAGGAGCCAGAGCATCTCTTATACAAGGAGAGGCTGAGAGAGAACTGTGGCTACAAAGTTTGGGGAAGAGCAAGCTGAGAGGCATGTGTGTAAATATCTGATAGAAAGGTGTAAAAAAGACAGAGAGAGACTTCTCAGTGATGCCCAGTTAAAGACCACCAGACAATGGACACAAACTTAGTTTTGGGAGATACTACCCAAACACCAGAAAACCCTTCATTGCCATGAGATTGGTCATGCATTGGACTAGGATGCCCAGTGAGGTTGCGAAGTCTTCACTCCTGGGAATCCTAAAATCCTCACTGGACTATGACCCAAGCAATCTGCAGTAGCTAAGCCTGCTCTGAGCAAGATGTGATGGTCTAGATGATCTTCAGAGATCCCTTCCACCCAAAACTGTTCTGCATGTGTTGGGATTAGCCTTGCAAGCTGCTGGCAGAGATATCCTCCAGTGGTTAGTTAGCAGTAATTAGTCGCAAAATTTCTAACAGAAAACTTACAGAAGCAAAAATCTTTGTTGTTGTTGTTTTTGTTGGAATACCTATTCTGGTCTGTGGTTTGGTGGCCAGCATTTTTCCCCAGGTGATTTAAAATGGACAAAAAGTTTTTTTCATCAACAATGAAACAAAAATAAATTGCTAAATTCAGTTCAATCATATTCTTTCTATCACAGATCTGCTCATATCATGCTGAGGTCTCTTTGTCCACCAGCTCTTGCTTCCTGAGCCTGACTTATCTGCCTGACCATGGCCCTGCCTCCTTCAGCCTTCAAGGACATGGGATGATTCTGCCCCTTGGTCAGGAAAATGCCCGTATGTTTTCTCTGCTACATAGGTCCTGCATTGATATAGCCCTGCTTTTGAGACAATGAAAAAAAGATTTCACTGAAAGGATTTTTACTAAGGTCTCAGGTACACTAGCAGCATTAAAACAGGTCTGTAATCTCTTCCAGTACATTTTTCAGCATGATTTCAAAAACCACTAGCTAGTTTAATGGCTTCTCAAGACAAATCTGTTTCAGCATGCCCATTTCTGAAAGGATGTGGCTGAAGATAAGTATCCCATACAGATTACAAACAGTAATCTTCCTTCTCCAGTTGTAAAAATACCTAGAAATCCACATAATGAATCAAAGGGATTACTTCTTAAACTACACTATGCCAATGGAATCTCATCGAAGAGATGATAAAATTGTCATGAGTTGAGATAGTACTTTCTTTCTCTTTCTTTTTCTCTTTTTCCTTTCTTTCTTTCCTTTCTTTCTTTCTTTCTTTCTTTCTTTCCTCTGAAATTTGGAGATAGCAATGCTGCACTGAACTGTGGTCAATGAAAGCATAAAAGATGCCACATTGCAATTGCTGTATTTTCAAGGAACATATGTCTATTTCCCCCTGCTTTATGCAGTCAAGAAAAAGATAATATAATGTGTTCTCTTTCATCTTCTCATAGGGCAGAAACTTGGGCTATGACAACCAGCTCAGGCTTTCCAGCCCTGCTGCATTTGTAGCTCAGGGTAACTCCCTACAGAAATAAAAGGCAGAGATAAATTTCCTTTCTTGACACTTTTGACAGTGACACAGGAGAAGACTAATCTCTAACATGCAAAATTCAAGCATTTAAAATTGGTATGAACACTTTGATGAGCCCACTTTAAAAGCAAGCACAATAAATGTAATTTCATCTATGCAACATCCAAGCATACCCATCTTCTGCTTGCTGAGGCTCACAGCTGCTTCTTTTACTTAAGTAATGCTTCTTCTCAGTTGTTTTGAAGGGAGGACTTAGAATATATTTTACGCTTCAGTTTATTCTGATCATAGCAAAGGCTTAGTCCTAAAGGCACTTGAATTTTTACAACAGCTTGCACATATTTGCATATGTTTCAACACTGTTCCAGAGGAGAGAACAAACAAGAGCAACTCACCATTCCCAAGACAAAATGAAGGTAGGTTCTCAAGGCTGTCACAACATTTTCTACTGAGATTTACCATAGTTTTTCCATAGATTAAACAGAAAGTACATAATATAAAGGTCGAGACATCTTCTCGCCACGTGAGGAGGCTGGACTGCAAAAATACTGGCAACAAAGCAGAAGAAAATTTATCAGCTAAATTAACAGATGTAATGTATAAAATTCTTTATTAGCTTACAATGTGAAGATGAGCATGTTATCAGGATTCCTTTTTCAAAAGTGAAACACTGCTGGCTAATAGTATCAAGATGTTTAGTGTTTAAATAAGGAATCTGGGCATTTCATTGTCCACTCTGCATGAACATTCTACCATGAGAGCTGCAGTTGTTTCAGATTTCCTACTTACACCAAGTGGAATTGATGCCAGACAGCAGGTTTGCTTGTACAGCTGAGCTAAGTTTACAGCCCCTCTCACTTTTATGGACCCACAGAGCTGACTGGCTTGCATGCTTCATCCACTTGAAATACAATCAGGGCACAGCATGGAGAGGAAAACCATTGCTGAAGTCAGAAATTATTAGATTTTTGTCAGTTTGTTTCTGTAAAATAGATAGTGTTCCCAGTGTCCCTAGTGTTTTCAATCTCAGCTCCTCCAAACTTCCATTCAGTTCATCATGTTTATTATGCATAAGGTCATGAATGTTACTGAGTGTAATGTTTATAGCTGGGTAGCTAAAGTTACTGCAATGTCTTTAATAAACTTCTGAATTTCTGCATCTCTTGTTAACGCAGTAATTACAGAAGGTAAATAATGGGGGAAAATGTTATCTTTAATCATATGCCTACTTTTAAAGAAAGAGTTGTAGTATAAGAAAAAGGTGATCAAATGTAAATGAACTGTCAGGGCCTTCAGCATGAGTCCTGAGGAGTGTTTCAGACATCATGAGTTTAAATCTGATCACTTTAATTTTTCATCTTATTTTAAGAAGTAATCACAAATTGTCATCAACTTTTTATAAAGTAACAAGAAAAACAAAGGCCATACTTTTTTTGTTGATTCTTTAATAAGAATCATATTGATATGTTTTGAACTGTAATGTCCTTACTTTTAACAGACTTAGGTTGAAATTTTTCATTGAAAAATATCAGCTTCTAAAACCAGCAATTATATCAAAAGATATTATGAAAAATTTGCTACTTATTAAATTCCAATTTGAACACCATAGGCCAACATAATTGTTCTGCAATGTAATATTTTCTTCACTGAATTTCCACTGAAATCCCAGAAATCATCCTGTGGAAGCTGTAGGAAAATCATAACTGGCATAACCAGTATGAGAAGGAGATAGCCCAGACCAGAACTTTGGTTGCTTACAGGCAGAGTGGTAGCAAGAAGGCTCACAAGGCTGGATGCAGCTCTTAAGCAAGTTGTACTAATCCTACCCATGTCCTTCTCAGATGCATACCATCACCAGCTGTTAGGCAATTTAACCAGTCTAGTCTGCTAGTTTCAAAATGCCTTACCAAAGTCTCCCCTTTCCCACGGCACAGGAGATGTCTAAGTAAATGCTAGTAAGAATTTCAATCTTTTGCCATTGTCTGGGTACCAGCCACATTAGTGTGCTCTGACTTTGAGGTCATCCAGCATTTGAATGTCACAAAGTCTGGGATACAGGATTTCAGCAGCTGAACTGTGCATAACTCCATAGAAAAGCACAGCATATCATTTCCCTTTAAAGTATGACAGGAAATTGTATAGGCAGAACACAGATTATCTGAAAGTGGTGCCTGACAGAAAGATCCAAATGCAGCCTTCAATTATGACAGATGTCCATGACTAGGACTCACTGCATATCTCAGCAATGGGAAAAATGTGTTTACACAGACTGTATAGGATGAGAAACCAAGAAGTAAATAAAGCAGCACTTGATTTTGGTCTGTAGCTGAACTAAAATGTTTGGTCTATTCTAAGGATTATTGCTGCATGATAATTATGCTTTCCAGGTGCAAGGGAGGGTTGTACTGTCAAGGTATTAGAGGTAAAGGTTTTGATTTGGAGGATGCATGAGGGCTGGGTGGGCCAAGGGAAGGCTTGCAGAACCTCCTGCCAGGAAGAGATGCTATCCAACATCAGTAAGGGTCAAAAATGCTGCAGAGTGGAGACAGTGAATGCTGGACTTAAATACAGACCTTTAGAGTATGCCTAGAGATATAAAGAGTACACCTAGAGATACACATTCTGAATTGCCAAGTGGAAAAGCAGAGGTTTGCAGATGATTTTTGCAGGAAAACATGTTCAGAGATAACTGAAGGTATGGTTTCTCATCTATTCTATCCATTTCCACATATCATTGGTTGGTATCTGACACATTCTTTCCATGGCAGCAGCACCATGTACTATCAGTCCTATTAAAGATGTATGGACAGAAATTCATACAGTACAATGTATTTTGCAGGTTATTGCTGTCTTGTAAGTGTGCTAAAGGAAATACTGCATGGGCATTTAAGAAAATAATGTGGAGTGCACTCATTTATATGTTAATATGTTTGTATATTTTCAGCCAACAGACACTGCATTTTAGCAGGGCACAAATGTCAATGACATTAAGTTCACAAGTTACTTTCAAAAGAGATAAGATTTCAGAAAAAAACCTGCAAGAACTAAATTCACAAGGATTTAGAAATAGTCAAAGGCATTTCTGAAAATCACCAAGTTTAGCACTTGTATTTGTTTAATCAATAAGCTTGTGCTAGTGTTTAAAATAGGTTGTATTTATACAAGCTAGGAAAGCATTCATAAAGTCATCTCACTCTGTATTTTATAAATCTCATTGCATAGTGTTGCTTCTTATTTTCATCTTCTAAAACAGATCAACAAAAAACAAGAAGTAGAAAGACAGGTCAGTGCTTTGCCAGGCAGACACAGTTTTGTGTTCTCTGTTACATTCAATTCAGCCTTAGCTGGATAAAATTTCATCTCCATTGCCCAAGGGATCAGACCTCTGTTTTAATAGCTCCTCCTGGTTCTGCAAAGTGGCTGACAAACCACTAGGCTACATCCAAGACCTCTGCTGAAGATGGGGCACTAATTAAAATACAGTCATTTCTAGATACCACATGCTGTTGCCCTGCTGAAGAAGTAAGAGAATCAGGCAGAAACAACCTCTGAGCTCACCGAGTCCAACCTGGGACTGAACACCACCACGTCAGTGAGACCAGGGCACTGAGTGCCACATCCAGTCTTTCCTGAAACACCTCCAGGGACAGTGACTCCACCTCCTCCTTCGGCCCCCCATCCCAATGCCCAGTCATGCTTTATGTAGGTCCAACCTACACCTCTCCTGGCACAGTTTAAGCCTGTGTCCTCTTGTCCTAAATAAATCTAAAATAAAAATTACTTTAAACCTGTGAAAATTGTCTATCTGTACTACAGACACAAATAATTATTCAGAAAGCTTTATGCAAAGTAGCTTACTACATAGAGAACATAAAAAAATTAGAAATCTTTAATAATGACAAAAAGGCTCAGTCCAAACACTTATAATTCATATCCTTGAATTAAAGAAAATTATTTGTTTTAACAGGGCTTCAGATGCTTTAAGGACAAGGCATAATTATCATCTTTGCATTGCAGATGAAAGACTGAAAAAAATGTAGTTTAAAATATATTTTTTAAACCAGAGTTTGAGTACAATGCCTGCAAGGTACTTAGGATAACACCACAAAAGAAACAGTATTAATTTGTATTTATTCCTTTAGAAAAGAAATGAAACTTTAAAAAGTGGGGTTTATGATAGCAGGAAAAAAAAGCCAGAACAAAAATCAAAAAGACTGAAAGAATACTTCTTCTCAGTTCCAAATGTTGATCTACATTTTATTACTGATTGGTTAAAACATCTGCTTGGCCTGCTGAATCCTTACTTTAGGCTCACCACAAGGTAGCACCTCAGTGAAAAGGTCTTAAGTGAAAAGGTAAACATTCTTTCAAGGCTATTTTTGAAGCATTTACAATAACAGGCTACTGACTACTAACCTTGATTTACTGCGTTCTATTCCCCAGAGTGAAATTATAAACTGTTCGGACCGTTCCCACATGTCAGGTAACAGTTATGGGCATTTTATGTGCAGGTAGAAGAAGTCTGTCAGGGAATGGCTCTATCAGAAGGCAGTTTGTTCATGAGCCAAGTTTTGAAGGAACTGCTCATAGCAGACAATCTTCCCATTCTGATCTGGTGGAGATACTCCACGGCGCCCAAGCCCATGACTTTGCTCCTTGCTGTCAGTGCTGCCTGCCTACAGGATCTTAGGTGTGCTGGTTTTACAGATCCATTGGCTATGTAAAACTTGGTCTTCAGAAAGGCTGAAAATTTACTACTTTAACAAAAATCAAATATTACCTAAATTAATGAATAATATTGAAAGATATTCCTCTAACACGGTATTACACCTTACACAGAGACTTGTACCTGTTTAAAACTGAGGCAATGAAACTTAGTCATTGAGTGGAACAGTACTTTGTACCCCACCCAAAAGTGGTGGAAAGCCACAAAAATGCTGTAACTAGTTTCTCTGAGCTTTGAGCCCATTATTTATAGCAGAACAATCAAAATTATCCATAGGGGGTTTATCACATAATCCTATGCAGCTTTGGTGATCATTTTCTGTGCTGTTTCCAGGTGGATTTTGCATGGGGTTTAGAAATTTTTTTTGTGGGCTGGGGGTGGTAATTGCCAAGCAATTGTCTAACTATCTTGTATGCTTTTCAGTGTGCACTGACTTCACAAGGCATAATAGATTTAGATCATAACCACTAACACTAGAAACATTTGCTTTTGACTCTGAAACAGGAACTGCTTCTGAATATGTGGATTTCAAATTCAAGATACACAATTCACATATATTTGTCTCAATGGCTCCTTGACTGTTTTACAATCAAAAAAAGAGTGACATCTTGAAAAGGCAAATCAACTGTAAATTCCTTTGGGGAAAAAAAACCGAAAACAAACTGTGCAGATGTCTCCAATCTTCTCCTCCATTTTCCTAAAACATGAGGTGGCTGAGAACGAGTCAAGGAGAATTTCAGATCTGAATACTCTTTTTCACTGTACAGATGTCTATTTCATCCAATTTTTTTCATTATGATCCATAGCAAAAGAGATTCCTTTGCCTTTAAAAGCAGAAAAAAACCCAGTGTGAAGCTAGATGATTAAGACAACTAAGAATGCAATGCAGGTGCATCTAATGGGGAATATTGCCAAGAACTTGAGAACTTTTACATTTGGTTTTACAGGAGTGAAGACCTAACCCGTGCAAACTGATCATCATTGTGATCCCTTCATCTGCAGTGAGGGCCCACTGGCTCCCAGACATGACACTGGCCTGTGACAGACAGGTTGCATTAGGATGCTTTGTGTATTTCATTGCTCTTCACAGGGTATTTTCAATAAAGAAAAGCAGAAAACCAGTAGATGGGAAGTTTTCCCTGTTCATTTTATTCACTCCATCTGTTCCACTAAATACCACAGGAAAATAAATATACTCACTTTCTCTTCGTTTCCCCCTTCTAGTCTTATTCTCCATCCCCAAACTTGCCAACAAGACATTCCTGTGTGTTGTTAGTGGTTGAGGAGAACAACCACCTTGTCTAAAGAAAACTGTGACCTGAAGTCTGAGGTTCATAAGACGACAGACTTTCAGTAAAAATTATTCAGTAAAAAATACTTGTTTGCCAGCTGTTCCCTCTACCTTCCTCTCAAGGATTTTCTGTGGCTCCTGTGAGAAACAAGGCCCTGGATTATAAACACCTCAGCCTGACAAGGATTTCTCTATCAGCAACAGTTAAAATTGGTAGTAGTTTAATAATTATGGGCTCCCCATGGTCTCACATATTATAACCTCCACGTTCCCCTCAAAACAAGAAAAGGGGAACCCTTTCACCTCACAATATTTTTAGGAGATTCCAGTGAAAATTAGCAAGCAAGCAAAATACAGTTAATTTTTAAACATGTATGTGTATATATATACAGTTTTATATATACATACACATAAACACCCTGTGGTTTATATATGTTTATATAGAGATGTTATGTTTATATAGAGATGTTTACATATAGATGGCTTTATACACACAAAAACAGTGGTGCTATCTTGCCTTTAATATTTCCGGGGAAGCAACATTCAAGTAGTTATTTTTCTTATTTTAGCATTTATACACCAGAGTCTCAGTGCAGGGCTGAATCTAATTAGCATAAATGCAGCTATGTGAAGATCAAAACCCATGAAGATGTTTTGAAGATTGAAAAGCGTGGAAAAAAGGCTTAATTGAATACAACCACAATGTGCCATTAATTTGAAGAGAAACATAAACAAACTGCAGGCTTCTAGGTATATAATTCCATTTTAGGAAACCTAAGACAGTGAACACCCATTTGCTCTAAAGGGACTAGCACAGGGACATAAGACACTTGCTGGCATAGAATTACTCACATTATTCAAACTACCTATAGGTAGATTACTCTATTTTGTGCCATTAACTTCAAATATGCTGATCCTCCATATCTATCTAAGAGTATTAATACAATACTCATAAAAAGACTGCCCAGTAAAAGAAAACTAGAGTATAAAAAAAAAAGGAATCAGCTGAGATAACTTTCTCTTCTGCTCTGCATATTTATGCATCATTTGCTTAAAATGAAATTTCACTCAGCCAACCACCCACTTAGTTTTCTACTGCAATTATATTTTATTGCTCTTTGAAAGAGTGGGGGTTTAATTATCAGCCATTAGTAAATTTCTAAATCCTCACCAAAGTAATTAGCAGAGTAGGAGAGAATTATCTTCCACTATGAAGTTACTACATCTAAACTAGTTTAAAACATGGTGTTTCTTTCTTCATATTTTTACCCATGCTTCAGTTTTGTTTAGATGGAGAAAACACCGAGCCTGCAAGGAGTGAGGGTGGGAGGCTGGGGAAGCATGGGAACACTCCTCAGACTACAGAGTCAGACACAGCAAAGCAAGCTCGTGGGTGTCTGGAGCTGCAGACCTGAGAACACCAGGGCATGGGACAGAAGGTGACACCAGTTCTCCAAACAGCTCTTTGGATGCCTGCTGCCAGAGATGGTTTTGGATGGCTGGGGGTTCTCCAGCACAGGCAAAGCCTCTCCACACAGAGGAGAGAGCAAGCTGGACATCTCAGGATTCAAGGACAGAGCCTTCAAAGTCTGAACAGACTTAGATCTGCACTCAATGTTGAGCCCCTTAACATTGGGCCCCTCAAGATTGAAATCAAACTTCACAATTTTTTTGGTTTTGGTTGTTAATCAGTAGCTATAGCCAGAGAGTTATTACTAAAACCTGCATGGTGAACATTGTATGCTTGGCTAATCTTTTGCTGTAAGGAAAGAAGAAGAAAATACAAAGACAAATGGGTGGTCTGGGCAAAAGCCACCAGGAGTGAAGCCAGCAGAAGCTGGGGTTAAGGCAATTCTGACAGTGGGTGATCACAACCATTGCCTGATTGACCACCAATTCAAAATGGACCCCAGCCTCAAATGGAGACAAGAATTGCACACGTGGACTAATTAGCCTGAGGAGCAAGAAATATAGCTAGGAAATAGGGATTTGAGTTCTAATTGACAGAAAAGTTATGTAAAGTTATGTCATTTGTAATCAATGAGTACTGATGCCTTTGTTTAATAAAATGTATAAATAGTGTAAAGTTCTGATGACTGGTGAGCCAGGCTTTTTATGGGTTACCATCGAGCTCTCTACTTTATGCAAACTAGAATGAAAATTGAAACAGCTTACCTCAGTGTGTGTGAATTGGTGTTATGCACCAGGTAACGAGCCTGTGTTCAGGGCAACACACTCCAGTACGATTAGCAGTGTCAAGAGAGGGTGGTTGCATTTGTTTTTTCACAGTCTCACACTCTGGGACACTGCAACACAGTGTTATGAGTTCCCTGTAGGCAGGAACTTTCCTGAAAACGATTTTAAAGAACAGTATATTGAAAATAAAAGCCTTACAGTTCATTTTATGTCCACAGCCCTCTGCTGCTGAAGGAACATTGAAAATGCCAAGCTGACCTGGAGTGCCACACACCTTGTTCCACCTCACTGTTACTCTGCTCCTTGTCAGCTCCATCACAGTCTTTGAGCCAGGAGCAAGACATAAGAATAAAGACAAGAAACAGAGGAAAAGGGAAGAGGAAGGAATCAATACAGGAAAACAAAGCCAGCACATGATTAGTGTTTCAAAGAAATTTTAGTGAAAGACAAAAATCTTGAAACTATTTAATATTCCAAATCAGTTACAGACTCATATTTTCACATGCATGTGTATAAACAGTACACACATTTAGTCATGAGCTCTCACAAAGACATTTAAATACAGTTTAATTGTCCCTTTTCTTCTCCTTTTTATTTCCTTTTAACTACTGAAATCATCTTCTTTAATTGCATGCCAAAGCCTGAGAGTGTTTAGTGGCACTTGAAAACATTGACCAAATAAGCAAACCAATTAGATTAATTGGCACCAGAGGTACTGTGTGCTTTTGGATAATACACAGACGGAAAAAAAAAACAACCCTCAACATTTACTAGTTTTAAAACTCTGTTTGCAAAGCTTTGTTTGTTTTAAGGATTATGCCTATGTATCCTGCTACTATTGATTTTCACAGAAGAGGAATGGGATGTACACATCCTGTCACAATGTGGATCCACAAAATATCTTCCAGACTGAAAAATACAGACTCAAAAAATATTTATTACTTCCATTTTTCAGTCACAAAACAATTCAGAAAACATACTGTGCATGTTTCTGTAGAAGAAAGGGTAGAGGAGAGGGTCACAAAATAACTCCTCAATTAATTATCAGATTATTTGTATTTCAGCAGTGCCATAAACAGATAAATACTTAGGCTTACACAAAGGTTCTAACTGTTCTACTCTACTTTTGAAAATCTTCTCTAGTTTTTCAATCCTTTTTTTCTTTAGTCCTCCCTGTTCCACATCATAGGAAAATCAGTAGGAATTTCTTTCTGGGACTGGCACCACATAATCTTTAAAGGTACCCAACACTTTATAGCACTTTTAAATTCCTATATTGCTCCATAGGAGTTTGGACTCTGCATCTTGTGCAACAGCCACAGTAGGTAGCTGCAAATTCCCTAAAGACCTGTGTGCTGCAATAAGTGACTGGGTGTCATGGGTTGGAACAGCTAGCCCAACAGCTATTGCAGGGGTGGTGGCATATTTGACAAGTTACACAGCTCTTTTGAGCACATCTAATACCTCTGAACTCTATTTAGCTGAGAAGCAATGAAATTAAGAACTGAGTGACTGTAAATATTTTTCTTCTTGTTTATATTTATTAATAATATAAAAAGCTTCAGAAGTTCCCTGTGAGATAAAGGAATACTCCTGTGTTGCCATACTAAAACTAGAACAGAAAAACCAAGGGTCTGATGACAGTCAGAGGGAAACTGCTTGTAGAAGCAGCATTGAGCTCCAACAACCCTTCTGTGTCTCCATCAAAACTTGTAGTGAGCTGTGAATATACTGCCAGCTCAGCAGAACTGGTAACCTGGTGCAAAGCAGTTAACAGTAAGTAGAGTAGTTGCAGTCCTAGGGTTTCAAAATCCTTAAAAATGTAAACTAAGTTGACTATATAAATGATCCATGACTTCACTTCCATATGGCACCATACGAGGCAAAACCCACAAACCTTCCCATGACAGCTGCTTCTTGCCATAGCACTGGCTTGAGCACCATGCTTGTGGTACCTGGAAGATGAGATCACTGAGCATGGACCCTGCACACTTCAAAATACAGTCAGATCTCCTACTTGGGTGAGCCCTTGCTGTGAGGCATGAGAACAGCCTATGGCCCATGTACAAAGAAAAGGGATTATTTTGATCACATGTGAGATATGCCTTCCCAGATGGGTAACAGGAGAAGATGTCAGGAAAGATGAACTGATTTTCTCCATGATAAGATGGCTAACTATCCTCAGCTTTCAATCTCAGACATGAAAACGTTTACCTTGCAGACCTTTTTAATGAATGCACTTTTGCATTCACACTTCTAGCCCAAGGTCTGTGATGGTATGGCACTGTCTGGAATCAGACCTGGGCTGTCTAGCCAACGAACAATGGCCTAATGGAGACTCATTGAAAGAGTATTTGATTCAGTTTCAATCATTTGATCTATTTGTTTTCAAAAGCACAGCACACAGATTGAATAGGTTGGTGTTGCTAACTTTCCCTGGCACAATAGCCCTTTTGAAATTGCTGCATTGCTTACAACAAATTCAGTGCAATTGTTCCTAGGCATTTCAATTTTTTGGTTTTATATA